>CM037786.1:61642701-61692701 GCA_021229015.1 Solen grandis | reverse complement strand
TTTACAGAAGCATTATTACATAGTGACCTGGCGCATATTGTCAGGGTTTTGTGGTTCAACTATTTTTGATGCAGTTATGGCCCTTTGCCCCTTATCAGATGTAATATAAAGGGAAATATTCTTTTGTGCACAACTTCTACATTTCTTAATAAATTTTGTCCATACTTTAACAGAAGTACCTTCACTAAGTCACCCTGGAGAATATTACCTGTGTTTTGCAGTTTGACCATTTTTGATGGAGTTATGCTCCTTTGATAAAATTCCTTGTCCCTATGGCCCTTAGTTATTTTTTTTGCAATAGATTTAATAGACATTGAGCACAAAATTATTTGACTGATACAAGTAATCTGTACTGGGATGAAACATTATGAAAAGAAAACCTTGTTTTGTGACAATTCCTGTCACTTTATTATTTTTTTTAAATTCAGGAAGAAAGCTGAATCCTATGTATAAATATCACCAGTAGTATAGAGTTGCAAGTCTCTTTTATATTAAACACACATTTTTGACATTATGTGTTAAGATGAAAAAAAAAAAAAAAAAGATTAAATTTTTCTATGCCAAAAGATAATATTGCTCAAGAGAGGATATTTATTTCGTTTACTTTGGCATAGGGGAGCAATCCAGAGCAATAGTATCCCTCTGAATGAAGACAAAAGATTTTGCAGATGAGCGTCTGTTTAAAGCAACTCGCTCACAGAATGATGGTCATTGATTTAGGATTTGATTTTTATTTATTTGTGTGTATCACGTCTGTTAATACCCATCTAAAAATGCATAGTCTCCCAATGCAACCATCCTTGATTGCAAAAATAATAACGGGTGGTTTGCCCATACAGAATTGTAAAATCTAAATTTAGATTTTTATGCCCCCACCAAAATTTGCCTTTGTGACAAAAAAAAGTAGTTGTACTACAGACATGATACTTCATGGATATATTATTCAGGACATGAACTTGTGCACCTTGGTATTTCATTGAACTGCTGCTGAAGTTGACAGAGTTATGGGCCTTTGTTTTTGAAAATATGGAATTTTATGCTTGTGACGCACGTAACTCTGAAAGTATTTGTACTACAAACTTGAAACTCATGATATATTTTCAGGCATAATTGTCACTGGTGTTTTTATTAAACCTTCATTAAAGTTGACGGAGTTGTGGGCCTTTGTTTTTGAAAATATGGAATTTTATGCTTGTGATGCATGTAACTTTGAAAGTATTTGTACTACAGGCTTGAAACTTCATGAATATATTTTTCAGGACATGAAATTGTACACGTGGGTATTCAAAAAAAAAAAAAAAGTAAGGCATATAGATTTGCCTTTGTCTGTCTTGTGCTACAGACTTTAAACTTCATGGATATATTACTCAGGACATGACTTGTGCTCCTGGGTGTTGGCCTTTGTTTTGGAAAATGCGACGACTAGGGGCATCTGTGTCCTCTGGACACATTTCTAGTCTATTTGCCATTGCTTCGCTGATCACATTCACTCTTCGTGTAACTTAATACGCTGATCTTGTGAGGTTGCTACCCTGAACTAGACCCCTTGTTGCGGAATGTGTCACATGGCACTGCAAGCACCGTCTTTGGAGATACAGAACTCACAATTTTGACCGATATTGTCAAAGTTGTGTTTATGAAAATAGCATTTTCCCCCCATGTAATTGTTCAAAGCATCTGCGATGACTCACAAGAACCTGCAAGTACTTTTTGTGGTTTTGTAGTCACCTTGCATTCAGTTTCATTAACATCTCTAGATTTAATGGGAATGACGATTTGCAGGGATATTTAACTCTTGACATTTAGGACTATGACATGAATCTGTTTTGGTAGACAAGCTGACATTTAAGCAATAGCAGAAAATTCCTAAAAAAAAATATGTTTCTTGTTTCGACTTCCTTAACCTGACAGCGATATGGAAGAAATGACAGATTGTAAACTAGACAGCAGATCAAGTTTGTCTACAGTTACTTTGATACTTTGTGCAGTTGCAAGAGTTTTTCCTCATGCAAGTAGGCAGGCATTTAGTTAAGATTCTGTCATTTTATGAAGATTCTGTCATTTTATGGAATCGATAAATCCTGTTTTATGTGAATTGCTTAAGTTTGTTTGATTCACATGTTTGTGTAAATATAGATAGAAGCTTTAAATATCTTCCGTGAAAACCTTGGTCTGGATTAGAATCTGTTTGGGTCCAAATACTCTCCTTTTATCCATTACATAGATTACATAAACTTGAGATGGTCCACTAGATTTTGACAAGTAACAACAACAACAACAAGAGAACAAGAACTAGAGAACTTGAATCTGGCTCTTTTAAGAAGGAAAATAATTGTGTCTTGATCAAATTTTAAGTGGCCATTATGGTATTGAGTAGGTAAGTAACTGGCAAGTTGGTCATATTTATTTTGAGTAAAGTTTGGTACACCATGTCACAAGCTCCCTTGCTTGACGCTCAGTATTTAAGGGTAGTTCCAGGACTGGTTGGCCCGGTGTTGGGATAATGTGACTGGGTGTGGTATCATGCCACATGCCTATGGTGTGATACTGCAGTGTGGCATCACTATATCTTTCTCATGTATTCCAAATGACTGAAATACTGTTGGTGGGATGTTAAACCTAGCAAACCATGACACAGTTGTATTGTCTGTTTGCAGATGACGAAGATCGAGATCCCCGACATTCCAGTGCAGTTTTCCGACGAGGAGCTGGAGTCGCAACGACTCCTGATGTGGCAGTGTCTCGCCTCCCTCACCACGCCAGCCATTCAGAGCATGGTGGAGTTCATCAAACGGGTACCAGGTGAGTATGGCTGTCGCAGTTTCAGAGAGCCATCTGCGGTTCAGAAGGTTGTGGATTCAAATCTCTGAGGGGAGGAAATTTCATGACCTTCCCAGGCACAAAGTACTGGTCCAACCAAGACAATTTCATACAGGCATATCCTCTTCTTATGCTGCAGCCACCTGAATTCAGTTATGCAGTTGAACCAGTGCTAGGATTCATAAAAAAAAAAAAAAAATTCAATGATTATTATCCGTTTTGAAAACTGGGCACATCCCCATCAGGGGCCATAACTCTTAACTCCATTTTGTCAAATTTATCTCCCCTTAAAAAATACAGTGAAAAAGTTACACTTTGACCATAACTTCTAATCAGTTAAGCCTTCTGTCATCAAACTTCACATACTTGTTCACTATTACCTATTTTCTACTTAACCCTTTCCCTCATAGAGGACACCATGAAAAGACCTATGCGAACAGCATAAAACCAGATCAGCCTGCGAGTAACTCACAGGCTGATCAGGTTTTATGCTGTTCGCTGCTTCTCAGTGGTCTGGAAATGAGGATTTTGTAATTAAAATTGGTAAGGTTTAACTGTGGTTTTCTGCAGATCAGGCTTTATGTGATACCTATTGAGGGCGTCAAAATGAGTCTATATGAGGGAAAGGGTTAAGATGAGTGTTGGCATCTGTATGCGGTGTTCTTATTTTTTTTTTGTTTTTTTTTTGTTTTACCTTTTTTTTTTTTTCCTTTTTTTTTTAAATCCACACCACTAAATCTTACAAAAAAAGTTTACCATCTTTTTACATTGTTAAGTTAATCAGGGTAGCTAGCTAGGGTACTCATCACCTTCAGTGTTTTGGTCTATTTCCCTTCGGTTTATAAATGATAAAGCCATTGCACTTAAAGCACCTTTATAAAATTTCTTTGTTATGGCAGATTATGATGCTCAAGAAATGTAGATTTCAAATTGATATCAATACCACTTTTTATGAATATATATCAATTATAAACTTGTGCATGATTAATTTTACTCAGACATTTCTGTACTGAAATATTCATTATTAGATTAAGAAGTCCACATAATTATAAGTTTGGTTTATTAGATGTAAAGTCATTAGTGCCTCATCAAATATGGAGATCTATTTTTGATGCTTAATTAAGCCTCCCAAACAAAGTTCGGAGACTTATTGTTTTTACTCCGTTTCTTCTTATTATTATTCCTTCTTCTTTCTTCCACCAGCAACTTTGTACGGGCCATATCTCAGAGACCTGTCTTAACAAAACTTAACACACTTATAGTCCTAATTGAGAAGTGGTGCCCCCCCCCCCCTGAATTTTGTAAATGTGGGGTCAGTGGGGGTCAGGCCCCACCCCCTCAAAGATGGATTTTTTCATAAAAAATGTATTTTGGCTAAATATTTCAAATTTCCAACCCTGAATCATATATTTTCTTGTTCCTCATTATAAGAAGAATTGAATAGTACAACTTTGGTGTCCCTGAGGTCACCCAGGTATAGGGCTCCACCCTCTGAATTTTACTTTTGACCTTATATCTTAAAAACTGTTCAGATCCCCACCCCTAAACCATATATATTATTGTTCCTAATGATGAGAGATTGATGGTACTCTTTTTATCACAGGGTCACAGGGGTCAGGCCCACCCCCTTTAAAAATTGTTCAGATCCCCACCCCTAAACCATATATATTCTTGTTCCTTATGATGAGACAGATTGATTGGTACTACTTTTGTATCCACAGAGGTCACCCAGGGGTCAGGCCCCATCCCTCAATTTTACTTACGACTTCATATCTCAAAAACTGTTCAGATCCCCACCCTAAAATATTTTTTCCTTAAGTACTTCCATAGTGTCCCCGGGGGTCACAAAGGGGTCTGGCCCCATCCCGTCAGTTTAACTTCTGACATTAATTTCAAAAACAGTTGAGATCCCCATCCATAAACCATATATATTCTTGTTCCTCATGATCAAATGGATTGAATGGTACTTCTTTGATGTTCACATGGGTCACCAAGGCGACAGGCCCCACTTCATTTGGGAGACTTAGTAATATAGTTCACATGTATAGGCCATACATGATAAATGGTATGGAAACATGAACACCTTGACATTCTCAGTTTTCATTATTAACCTTCTCTGGTCTCCCCTTTTTTATGACCATATTGGATGGTGCATTGCATTAACAGTCATACCTCCTGAACCCTCTTGAAAATTGGCCCCACCCCAGGGATCACTTGATTTTATGTAGACTTATTTTGGAAAAAAACTAGAAAAATCTTCTTCTCAAAAACCACAAGGTCTGGAGTTTAGATATTTGGTATGTAGCATGAGCTAATAGACCTCTACCAAGTTTGTTCAAATCATGACCCAGGGGTCAAAATTGGCTCTGCCCAAGGGGTCACTTGATTTTACATAGCCTAATGATACCAGGTGAGCGATCCAGGGACATCATGGCCCTCTTGTTCTGTTAGATATTTGATAGTTTGAGACATTTCTGACACTGAAAACATTTTTAAATTTTTAATCACAAAATTAGACACCTCTAAATGAGCATGAGGAATGGACATATTCCTCATTTCTTTTCTTTAAGCAATAGTTATAACTCAAGAAACACAAAGAGTTGAAATTCTGTATGGTGGTCTGTAGCAAACATTGGAGAATGAAGATTATGATTGAAATGAAATGATTTTGTTTCAATTATTTGACATGTATTTTTTGGCAAATTTGACATATGTTAACTCTCTATCACCTGTAGTTGACATGTTTCCATTATTTGATAATTGCTTACATTCTATTACCTATATTTGACATGTTTCAATTATTTGATATTTGTTTACATTTTATTATTTATTTGACAATGCTTCCGTTATTTGATATTTGTTTACATTTTATTATTTATTTGACAATGCTTCCGTTATTTGATATTTGTTTACATTTAATTATTTATTTGACAATGCTTCTGTTATTTGATATTTGTTAACATTAAATCATCATCCTGTATTTGACAGGTATATCAGACCTAAGTCAAGATGACCAGTTGATCCTGATCAAGTCAGCATTCTTCGAGATGTGGGTAACACGCATGTCGCGCATGTTTAACCCAGAAGAGAACCTCCTCACATTCGAGGACGGCAATATGATACAGCGAGATGAGCTGGCGGTTGTTTACTCTGTGAGTAACAGACTTCCCATACATTATTTATCCGGCTTGATACATTAAGCTAAAGTCCCTGTAATGGTTTCATTTCATTTCGGACCTCATGGCCTTTCACGGAGATAACCAAGGTTTCCTAACGTTTCATTAGGGTACCTTGGCTATCTTGGTAGAGGTTAAGTGGTCCTAGACGTAACAGAACCATTATAGGGACTTTACCTCAAAGCAGCTCGTTCACAGATGGTCATTGACTGTGGATTTGATTTTTTAACTCTATATGCGTGTATTATGTCTTTCAGTCAGTACCTATGTACAGATGCTATGTCACTCAATGAAACCATCTGTGATCGTAAAAAAAATGGGTGGTTTCCCCATCACAGGGAATACAGTTGTAGTGGGTATTGAAACAAAATTTAGAATGATAAAACCTATATTTAGATTCATTCGCTTTTCACACATGCATTAACTTCATAGGGTGAATTTAGGAAATCTTAACCCTGAACTGGTAAAGACGCCATGTTGCTAAGCATGTTGTTTTGGGATATTGTATTCTTTATTTAACCGATGTCAACAAAGTTGCGTTTACAAAAATAGCGTTTTCCTGTTCAATGTGACCTACACTTTCCGAGTTTGTGTGTCAGGAAACAAAGACATTACCAACATAAATGAGGACGAGTAGAAAATTTTTTATTCTAATTTCTACCGATCATCTGTGAACAAACTGCTTTAACCCTTTCCCTCATAGAGGACACCATGAAAAGACCTATGCGAACAGCATAAAACCGGATCAGCCTGCGAGTAACTTGCAGGCTGATCAGGTTTTATACTGTTCGCTGCTCCTCAGTGGTCTGGAAATGAGGATTTTGTAATTGAATTTGGTAAGGTTTAACTGTGGTTTTCTGCAGATCAGGCTTTATGTGGTACCTATTGAGTGCGTCAAAATGAGTCTATATGAGGGAAAGGGTTAAGGTGTTTTGCAAGGAACTGGGAGATAGGCAAGGCTAGTACATTCCTCATACGACAAAGCTATTAACACATGAGACTCCCAGGACAACAGTAGACACACACTGTTCTTGTAACTCATGAAATAAAAGCTCTCTCTATTAAATTGTATATATTGTACTATGACCATACCCTCCTGATACTGGTATTTGACGGTATTATAGCTCACCTGAGTTCATGTCTGTCGTGACATTGTCAGTCATTTGTCCGTCAGTCATCTACAATAATTAGTTTGTTTACACTCTTACATATTTGCTTCATTAGCTATCATCTTCAAACTTCATGACAATGTCTTAAAGCATATTGTGACACCACTAATTAAACTATAAAAAATAAATAAAATATTCTGTATTACAAAAAAAAGAAAAAAAGTTAGACATTTCACTGACGTAAGACCCAAGGATCATGGCATGATGGGGAGCTCCTATTTGAATTGATATATTAATAAGGGATGCAATCATATAAAAGTTTTCACCAAAATAACCAACGAAAAACTTTGTTATTAGAATGGGGTATGTCGTTGGGTGGGCAGACGTCTAACAAGTAGTTTCCGTCAAATATCTCATCAGAATGATATACAGTTACATGCCTAGTAGGTAGATACTTTTTGGTGAGAGGAAGATTTGGATTATCAGCATGAGGTCAAGGTCACTGTTACTTAAAATATATTTTTTGTTTCCATCAAATAAAGGTTTGGATTGATTTTCAGGTCAACATGGTCAAGGACACTATTACTAAAAATAGTCTTGCTTGCCTGGGGTGACACTTAAAAACCTGATTTCAATTCATATGACGTGTTTCATGTTAAATTTGTGTCAGAATCTTACTCAATGTACTGATAGTCTTTCCTCTGTTATATTCTGACCCCATCACTTGTCCAACCTAACAAAATGTTCAGTATTATCTCATTGTATTGAGTCAGTATGCAGTGAAGCAGGAGTAAACATCATTTTCAGTGATAGCCCTAGTTTCTACTCCCCCCCCCCCCCCCACCCCAGTAGCATTATGATTACAGGTTTTTTTCTCACCATTTTGGGAACACAACTGGACCTCCAGAATTGGGAGGGGCCTCCGTGGCTGAGAGGGTAAAGTCGCTGACTTTAACACTCACTCAGCCCCTCACAGCATGGTTTCGAATCCTTGCAGGGTCATTCGGATTTTCATGTGAGGAAGCCTTCTAGCTGGCTTGCGGTGTGTTGGTGGTTCTACCTGGATGCCTCCGTGCATTCAGGGTCTTCCTTCACCTGTAATTAGTTGGACGTCGCTATATGACTGAAATACTGTCTAAGCGACGGTAAACTCAAATAGTCAAGTCGAGTCCAGAATTGGGAATTCTTTGCATTGTTTTAGACAAAATTAGGAAACACTCACACAGAATGGTATATATCATATCAAATCAGAGATTTAAATTACCAAATGTAGCTTCATGATCAAATAAAACAAGAAAAATCAAATTTTGGTTCATTCAACCCTTGTATCATTTGGACTTGCTTCTTTCAACCCCAAACACATTGTAAAAATGGTGAAGTTTTTTTTTGTTTTTTTGTTTCTTGAATTGGGAATTTTCTCTTTTAAATTGAGAAAAAAATACATTTTGCAATTGGGAACACATCTCAATATTTGTCATCAAAACAGACCAAAAAAAAACCTCTGGACAATATATATTTCACAATGCCAGCCTCATGTATCACCATTTGATGGCTCTGCACACCGTCTCTTCTGTCAGCTCATGAATAATGGACACAGTTTCCTGCAATGACTTTCTGTACATGTAATTTGGAAGCTAATCCTGGGAAATGGCCGATTAAGATGAGAAATAAACTTGGATATTGGAAGTATTTTTATTTGGTATTTAACTTGAACGCCTAGGTGTTTATTGCAATTCCATATAGAGCTTTCTGATGATATTTTGTGGGAAAGTCAGAAAGCAGCCTCATTTATTTTTGAAGTCTTCATGTATGGGAATGTCAGCATTAGAATCTGGGAGTTCTGAATGCATTGTTTTCTGTATATTGTCTTTAAAAACGATGACTTTTAAATGTCTGTCTTACTTGATGCAAAGCACGAGAATATGGGTTTTACATGCATAATTAAAAGCTTATGTATATTTAGAGAGAGGCTGGCAGTTCTTCAAGTTAGTGCCAGGAATACGTTCTATTGTTAGATTGTTTACTGTGATTCAGTATTTGGACTAGCTTTATTCACTTACTGAACAATAGAGAAGTAGATTGAGGTAGTTTTACATGCTTTTCTTCGAGTGATTAAAACAAACAAAGGTATTGATGTTATTTTACACCCGTGATTCAGGGAGTGAAAGGAAGGGTAGTCGGGTTGGTTATTTACATTGTTTTATCATGTTGTATCCTGTTGAACAAAAAGAGATTTGTTATATTTTTATGTCATTGAATTACAGTGGTGATGCAGGGGTATTCAGCATCTTCAGTGATAGCTTTAGTTTTTGAAATTCTTCGACTGTGGCCAAGTGGTTAAAACATCTGCCTCAGGAACAGGAGGTCGTTTGGTTTAATACCCAACTGCGACATACCAAAGTTGCAAAAAATAGTACTGTTACAGCTCCCTTGCTTGGGTAGTTCCAGGACTGTTTGGCCCAGTGTCAGATGATGTGACTGGTTATGGTATCATGCTACATATCTGAAGTGTGGCAGCACTATATCTATCATTAGTAGACATAATCTCCAAAATACTGAAATAATGTCGGTGGGACATTAAACCCAACAAACAAACAATGAAAATCTTAAAACATAATTGTAAGTTTCATTTTAGAAATGAGTTAATCCACTGATTACAAATCCCCTCATTTGTTCCTTTGTTATGGACCAGTAGGTTGCCCTTGTTAACTTTTTAACCCTTTCCCTCATAGAGGAAACCATGAAAAGACCTATGCAAACAGCATAAAACCAGATCAGCCTGCGAGTAACTCGCAGGCTGATCAGGTTTTATGCTGTTCGCTGCTCCTCAGTGGTCTGGAAATGAGGATTTTGTAATTAAATTTGGTAAGGTTTAACTGTGGTTTTCTGCAGATCAGGCTTTATGTGGTACCTATTGAGTGCGTCAAAATGAGTCTATATGAGGGAAAGGGTTAAAGAACCTTATTCCAGCAGGGTTCAAACTCAGAACCTTCGGATCACCTTGAACTTACATTACCATATAACTTTATCAAATATTATGGGGAAATCTTTATTAGTCCCATACAAGTGTACACAGGAGGTGACTATAGGTTTGCCCTCCATCTGTCTGTCCCACTGTCCGTCCGGAAATCTGAATCCCGCGATAATTTAAATACCGATGAAGATAATATTATGAAACTTGGTATATGGAGTATGGAGATTCTGCAAGTCACTTCGGGTTTTTATTCTCGGACCAAAATTCTGGTTGCTTTGGTAGCTGAAAAATTATTCACCTCACTGGTAGGGGACTTGCTTGTTAATTTATGATATCTCTTCTCAAAGTGGAGTTGGAGCAGTAAAGCTATTGTAAACATTATCCTGTGTCATCCAATCCTGTTTAACAAAGTGAAATATTTTCTAATAATGCAAAGCAGTGTAGCATTGTTATTTCTCATATTTGTTAATAGCTCTAGTTGATGCCTACATTAAATAACATCTCCACAGTGCATGGAGAGAAATTTTATGTTGTGTTAAATTTTGAATGTAATTTTAAAAAGAATTCCCTCTTTCCATAATGTCTGAGTTGTCATTCTTGCAGAACAGTATATCACATTTCATGCCTACCCACAATAGTCTGCTATCATATTTCATACCTACCTATGAAATTCCATTACTTTCAAAATTGTTAAGAGATAACCTCTCCTCATTGCAAGGCTGAAGTACTGTCCCGCAAGAATAATAACTCTCACATAACAAAAAGAGGGAATAAGTTTACCTCATGATTGCTGGATGATTTTGAGTTTGTCCATTGCAGCCGGAGTTTGTGACAGCCATGTTTGATGTAGCGGCCAGTATCAACCATCTGAACCTGAACGACACGGAGATCGGCCTCTTGTCTGCGGTGATACTGGCCACGCCAGGTACGTTTGTTATCTCCCATGCATATGCCAGCATCATAACCTCAGGAATTTACTTCTGTTGTGTTTTGACCTCTTAACCACACAGATTTGACTTAAGGCCACCTGTCCTGATGGATAAAGATGGATAAAGCGTCTGCCCTGGAATCAAGAGTTTGTCCGTTTAATCCATGGCTCAAGTATACTGGTACTTGGTGTTGGTGTATCTCTCTCTCTCTTGGCGCTCACCATATAAGGGTAGTTCCAGGACTGGTTGGCCCGATGTCCAGATAATTTGGCTGGCTGTGGTATCATACGACATGTCAACAGTGTGATTCTACAGTATGGCAGCACTATATCTGTCTCAAGTAGACACAGTCTCCAAATGACTGAATTACTGTTGTTTGGATGTTAAACCCAGTAAACGTATATTGTAAGGCCATTTTAACACCAGGTCAGACTGCAAGAAATTCTGACTGTTTTATTGTTTCGAGTACCTCTCTGATTTATAAGATTCTTTGGAGCTCGTACCCTGTTCAGCTGTATGTTACTGTCACAGGGTGAGAAAAACGTGCAGCTTGACCGGGACTCGAACCTGGACAACTCAGTATTATGGGCTAGCAACACCTCATTTAATTTCAACTCGATATTTGGGACTATATTCCCTGTCACTGTGTAAAGGTTTAAGAAATTCTATGCAACAGATTTTATACTACTGTCGCATGTGCGAATATGTAGAAATATTCTTAATTTTTTCAAGAAAGAACGCAGTATGTTTATTTGCTGAAACATAATGAAATATCTATTGGATGGAATTGTTTTTAACTTTGTATAATAACTGGGAATGAACAAGCAAACAATTATGTGAGATAAAATTAAGTATTGATAAGCTTGATTTTGGGTTAACTGCCCTTTAACCCTTTCCCTCATAGAGGACACCATGAAAAGACCTATGCGAACAACATAAAACCAGATCAGCCTGCGAGTAACTCGCAGGCTGATCAGGTTTTATGCTTTGCTGCTCCTCAGTGGTCTGGAAATGAGGATTTTGTAATTAAATTTGGTAAGGTTTAATTGTGGTTTTCTGCAGATCAGGCTTTATGTGATACCTATTGAGGGCGTCAAAATGAGTCTATATGAGGGAAAGGGTTAATATGACAGAAAAGAGCAAAAAACTCACTTTCAGAGGTAGATAACTAAAAAAATAGAATGTGACCCCCATTTTTTATCACATAAATTTGTTTTATAGTGTAATTCTCTATAATCATGCAAAGCTTAAGAAAAATTCTCATGGCTAGTTTTGATTTTTCTTCTTTGTCAATATAGTATAAAACTGTAATAGGCATATATGCCTTTAAAAACCCATTGGTTGTAGCCTGTAGGGTCATGATGCCTGAAATAAGAAAGTTTTTACCGACTGATCATAGCATTTTGATTAGTATCATTACAGGAAAACATTTTAAGCTTACAACCAAAACAAAAGAAAAATATGTTCATATTTATTTCTAGATCGCCATGGGTTACATGATGTGAAAGCAGTGGAAGCAATGTGGGAGAGATTGATCGAGGCACTCAAGCTGCAGTTAAAACGGAACCACTCGACAGAGGAGAACTTGTTTGGCACCGCTCTGGTGAAGCTCTCAGAGCTCCGAACTCTAGGATCTCACCATAACGAGATCCTGCAATATTATCGCGCACACTGGCATCGCTGCAAAACACCACCTCTGTTTTCAGAAATATACGATATTCCGAAAAATGAACAATTCTTCCCAGTCAACAATCAGATTGACAGCATAAATGGGCTGCCATCTTGAAGACGTTGTGATTCTTCTGTGCCGTTGTGCGCCAGTTTATGTGTAAAATCTTTCCACATCGACAGGATTACGTCACAAACCCCGTGTGTTGTGAAGCTTGTGGGAACGCAAACCATCGAAGGGGTTTGCATTTAAAACCATGATTAAGAAAAATATGTATTTTGGTTTGTATTAAGATCGTCAAGAAAAACAGTGACTTCTGATGGGGGGTTGAGAGAGATTTTATTTTCATCTGGGAAAGAACTGTTCATTTGAAGCAAAAGAAACCTCTGTCCATTGATGATAAAGTAGGTGTGAACCAGACATCGGATTTATGCAAGGTTGAACACTCGGAAACTTAGACTGTTTCAGGTGTAGAGAAAGTGTTTGCATCCTGCATAAATCCTGTGTAGCCCATGTTTCATGATGCTGGAAATGTAATTCAATTTGTAATTCAGTTAAGTTTACATGCAAGCCAGTATTGCTTTTCCCCCCATTTGTTTTGCATGTGATGCATACCTCTACATGTCTTAGGTCATCTTGATGCTTTTCTGTGTCAAGAGATCTTCTGAGAGCTTTAAGGGGAGATCACTGCATATGGGAGATTGGGGTGGTAAAGGAAGACTGGGGGTTTGATCCAGTGCCCTAATGGGTTAACAAACTTAAGGGCATTGTGGTACTTTGGTAAAATATCTGACTGCTGATCCAAAGGCTGTGGGTTCGTACCCCATTGGGGGTAAGGATTTTCATGGCCTTCGATCCCAGGTGCAAAGTACTGGTCCGACATAGGAACCGTCAAGAGGGATGAACATAAAATGTAAGACCTTGTTTCCAAATCATTGTAAAATAAGTTTAAACTACCTAAGTTGATCTCATTTTCATGCAGTGAGATTTTATCATGGACTCAAGAAGCAAACATTTTGTCACCATTGACTTGGCAAGCAAACACCTTATCATGGACTGGGGAACCAAACAAATTGTTTTCCATGAGTAGGTTGTATTGATAAAGGACCTCCCAGTTAGACAGAGGGTTTCTTAATGTTTCTTAAACATTCAACAAAATTGTTAAAAAAAGATGAAAGGTCCAAAGAGAGAAAAGGATACAGGATGTATGTTTAGAAATACAGAATTCTTTCCATAATGGGTATGTAAAATGATGAGTTAAACGCAATGTTAGCCCCATCTGTCTACTTCTCAAACAGACAGACAGACACACACACACACACACATACCATTGTAGTTCAGCCATTTCCTCTGTAGATGGCATCATATAACCATAGAGAAGCTTCCAAGCTTGGCTATGTAAGTAAAGCGGGTTATTTTTTTTTTTTTTTTTTTTTTTTTTTCGTTGTATGTTTTTCCATCTCTGATGAACATATAAGTATTCTGTAAATGTGAAAATAAAAATAAAAAGATTAAAAGCATTTTATGACCTCAGGACCTTATCAACTGGCTTGTTGTATCTTCTCCGTACATTTGTATATATAGAGTATCGCTTATGTAGACATTAGATGGCTTGTGATCCTTTTGCTATTTTTGATGAGGCAGTGAAACAGTTTATTAATTACTTTATCATCCTGTTGATTTACACCCTGCCGGACTTGAGTCTGAACAGGCATTGTAGAATTAACTTCCCATTTCAGAAGAACCGATGGAAGCCAAAATTATAAAACCTGATCTGCTTGTGACAGGGTTTTTCGTGGTGCACGGAATTGCCCTAAAATTTTCTTAATGGTCCCAAAGTATTTAAAATTTTGTCTCTTTGTCAAGGTTTTTTTATTACCCTCATTTGAAAAAATCAAATGGAAAAACCCTGTTTTGAATTTCTTGCAGGTTGATTTGGTTTTACACAGGTTATATGGTTTGTTACCTGATGTATTTCATGAAGGGAAGTGTTAAGGTAGCACACGCTATGATTGCGATTTGGTTATTTCTTGAAATTGGGATGCCTTATCTTGCCATTTCGTGATTTATGTTTGAAATTTTCTCCTTTAAAGAAGATGTCCAACTTAGAAATGACTCAGTCTCTAATTTTTTGTCCGTGACTTAGACATGACTTGGACAGTCAGTAATCTTTTGTCAATGACTTAGAAATGACTCCGACAGCCGCTAATAATTTGTCAAGATAAAACACACAGTATTGTCACACTCATAAAACATAAATCAGGAATTTGTATCAATTACCTTTATAGTCTTTCAGTTAAAAAATGGCTTACCAAGATATTTCAGAATATGTGTTTAGACTTCTGTATGTGTAGGGTGTTTGTCCAGTTACCGTATTGATCCATTATAACACTACTTCTGGGGTCCAAAGCTAGTTACCGTATACACTGGCAGATTAGGCGCACCTTTTTATCTACATAATTCAGGTTTATAGAGCGGGTTCGCCTTATACGATGATATACAGTTTTTCAGGTTGTTGTTTTTTCCATCACTAATCGAGAAATGAAATTTACTGGTCGATCTATGAAAATGGATTTACTGAAAGCCAATTAATATGAAAATATGCCATAAAGTCTATAGAAAACCATAATTAACAACACCAGGTTTTTGCTCTTGTTTTTATTAAAAGCAATCAATTAATAGATTTATAATCTTACTGGTTTATTTTATTATAAAATGATTGTGAGAAACTGACACAACACGTTGGAGGCCATTTTTGATAGCAAATAAGTTTATTTTACGGGACCTCATGATATACAGGAGAAACTTGACAGGTGGCAATTGTCACGTAATGTCTGTTAGTTGGGAGAATTAAGACAGGTAGCATTGGTCCTCTGTGTTTTTTGAAGTGCAGGAACAAGATTGAGTAATGCCATGTTATGAGAATGCGTCACCTTTACTCTACCCCTGCTTGATGTAAGCGTCTACCAGTAATTTTATGCCATGAAAATAAAATGGTTCACAGTATGATTAGCAACTGTAATGTACAGATAGCTTTCAATCTGTCAAAATGTCCGTCGGCACAAATTTCAAAACAGTATTTTGACGTATACAATCTTATATGTGATTTTTTTTTTTTTTTTTTTAAATTAATTTATAATGAAAATTAAAGTGTGCCTGATACGTTGCTGCGCCTAATCTGCCAGTATGTATGGTATTTGGTTATATTTGACCATGTCTTGGGGTCCATGATACAAACAGTGTTTTATTGGTATTTTCATTATAATGGAATTCCTAGTAATGGATCTATACAGTATGTATGTTTGACAATAGCATCATTCTATAGTGAAGTACATACATGTTCATGATAGGTTTATATTTTTCATTGCTCTAGCTCATTGCTCTAGCAAATCTGATTATGACACGTGCATATGGACATGTTTCTTTTGCAAGTAAATAATCAATTTTAAATTTAATTGAAGATATACCTCTAAGGCTTAATTTTGTATAGTTTCTAGACGAATAACGCTAATTTTTAATGTGGAAAACCAATCTTGATATTTTTCATATCGCCATCAGAATTTGTAATTGTGTAGAAGCAGAAATGACTAATGGAAAGCATTCCTGGTAGAGAACAGTTTGATTGTGACATCATGTGTTACATGAAATTTAATCAACTGATTTAAATGTTTACAGAGGCCTTTTAATTATTGGCAAATAACAGAAAACACATGATGGAGAGTGCATTCACGTAGATACAAAATATTTAGTTCTATATGTATTCTGTGTTATTCTTTTCTGACTGTCTTTTAACTAAACGGGTTTCTTGCTTACTTGGCTAGAGCAATATACTTTATTGTTACTCATATTTTAAATATGATGTTCATTTTTATCCATGTTAGAGGAAATGATTGTTTGAAGTTTCAACTCATTTTGTTGACAAGTAAGCATCAATTACTTGCATACCTCTTTCTCTATCAAATTGTTTCTGTTCTTTACTTTTTTAAATGGAGATGGATTCAGGTACATACTGGAGTTCTCAGGAAAAAAATAAGGCAGGCTTTATAATGTGTACAGCCCCCTGAATGTCAGGACTTGATTCTTCTGTATAATGTCATAAGTTAAAGGGGAAAAACTTGGAACATTTAATGTCGTGAGAAGTGTGAATTGTGGGAAGACTGCGAGAAATGGTTTGGAGGTTGAGTTCGATCTCATTTTCTATCTTTCCCGGTGCTTGTTGTAATTTTTGTTAATGATTTGTTTTCTGTAATGTTTTTTTTTAAAAGAAAATCAATTGACAGCAAGATGTTGCCATGGTATTTAATCAGTTGCCTGCAAAAATTATTGGGTCTGTTGCTTTCAGAAGAGTTTTGAATCTAAACAAATAATGACTAGTTATTTTCAAGAGAAAAAAAGATTGAGAAGAAAAAAAAAGGAAGACAATTAAAAAAAAAATGGAAATTTTCATGGAATTATCCTCAGAAAATACTGAAATAATCTGTGGTTTGTTTTAATCTTTCTCAGTGCAGCATGACAGAAAGAACACAAATAGTACAAAACATTTGAAGATTTTGTCTTCTTATAGACCTGTTTCTCAAACATTTAAATGTCGAATCCAAAATCAATTAAGTGCTAAAATGTTAGCTTGAAAATATTTCCTCGCTGTCACCTGGCCTGCACCAAATTATCTTCTATTTACTTACTTAGTTTAGTTAAGATTTATTTTGAGATCCTAAAAGTACATGCTGCTTTTACTTTATCTTTATATCTTTTTTGTTTTGGATGTAAAAGTTTTAGGGTCACTGTTGTTTATGAGTATTATTGTTTGATGTATTGAAACAGGAAGTTGAAGAGTTTTGTGCATGGTATATTTTCAAAAATATGTCCTAATAATTTTCATATAATGTTGACTGTAACAATTGTTCATTCAGTATGACAGTATCATATATGCCCTATTTACATTGTTTTTATTGTCATGTGACTTTAACTTCACAAATAAAAGTTGTTTTTTACATGTTTTATTTGCTATGTATAGATAATTAATTGTATTTTTAAATTAGAATTTGCAAGTTGATTTTGGTTCATATAAAGATTAAAAATTATATAGATATACAGGAACCATATAGTTGTAGATAACAGAGCAAAACACCCTAATATCTCGTGTTTACCTCTCTTTCCTCACAGTGACTCACTAAAAATAAGAAAAAAAGTGTATATATGGCTCTTTCTTAAATGTTGATATCAAATATGAAGAGTTTTTACCAAATTTATGCTCCGATATTTGTTCAGCAGTTTGATGAAGAAGTGTGATATCATGTCTCCGTGATTCTTATATGTCTTTGGTTGCTAAGCAACAAGGGTCTTTAATGGTCATTGGCTGTTTGACACCTGACCTATTGTTGACCTTTAGATGATGACCTTTCCGATTTTTCTCATTGTTAAGTTGCTGTAAGATATTTTCATCACATACTGCTCAGAAGTTTGCTAAGCACCAGTAATATACTCAGCCAAGAAAGAATAAAAAAATTAATTCATTATAAGTTCTAAATTTGTATGAAAATGGGTAATGGTACTATTAAAAAGTAATGAATCTATAAACACTTATTTATTCCAGGTTTAAGATAATATGGTCATTTAATTGATAAGAACAAGAGAATAATGTTTTGTTGTTGTTTTTTTGTGTGTGTGTGTGTGTTTTTTCTAATGAAATTTTTTTCTTAAATTCTCGAAATTGATATTTTAGGTATTGAGATTTTTGCATTAAAATCAAAGGTTTGGGTATGTTTAAACTTTATTTTACATTGATTATGGAACAAGTTATCACAACTTATATTAATCCCTCTCGATGGCTCTGGTGGCGGCATATGTGGTCAGGATTGTGGGAGGAAACCAGAGAGCCCGGAGCAAACAGGTTTGGTATGTTAAGGATGGCTGCGGAATTTCAAGCCATATGAACATTTATTACACAAGTTAAAGTTATTTCAATTTCAAGACAAATTTTGCAATGCATATAATATAACATTGATACATGAAATGTGGTGCTTGGCAAACTTTGAGTAGTAAATACAGCTTTTATAAACCAATGAGATTTTAAAAATGTTAGTATATATCAGGGAAAAGATGGACTTAGGAGAAGTGGAGCCATTCATATGGCATTGGTTCTTGTACATGTAGATTTAAATTGGATTTTGTTTTACCCTTCTGAAAGGACTGATTTAGGACTATTTAGTTTTACAAGCAAAACATTGGACTGAAATGCAAAATATTTCACAGGAATCTGCAGAATTTTTCATAGGAATTAATCCAAGGTATGAAGTTATCTCCAGTTGTGAGGAACTTTGGCTTCAATACAAAATTATTGTCCAGTCAGAAGTTGACATTTAAGTGTAAGAAAACATCAATTGATTTTAGATAGGAAAAAGGTGTTGTGTAAGACAGAATCTGACCTAATATTTTCAGTGACATGAATTTTGCACTCTATAAATTTGCTTACACCATTTTAATACAATATTCTGGGTACATTAATGTATTCCTGAACTACTGGATAAATATGTTCCTATAAAAAAGCATTATTTTTCTTTTAAATTACCTTTAATTTGTGTCAAAGGATTTTCATAGGTACATAATTATTATATTTGTGGACTTTTGTTCTAGTAAAAACAACAATATACAAAATCAACTATTAACTGCTACACCCACTCGCTTTTCTGTTCCAGTAATGATGTTACAATACTTTGTTTAATTTCTGTAAATGCTAAATATATTTCTTTGTTCTATCTTTCCCACTGGATAACAGTTCAGATCAAGGGTTGCAACAAATTCTAACAGTTGTTTTTAGAGCAATTTACAGCCTTATAGGCATACTGTACAGTTATGAGCACTTAATATATTGTTTTCTTTTTTATTTTATACTGTACATTTCTTTTCATTATATCATGTTTGTTTGTTTTTTTTTGTTTTGTTTTTTCGATAATTACTTTAAGACATTCAGGAATGGCTTTAATCTACTTGAAACTGAGCATGCAGTAAGTAAATGGCAACTTTTTTTTTTCACAAGCTATTTAAGAATGTCAGAAAATCAACAATATTGCGTATCAGAATGCTGCATGTCTCAGTCGGAAAACGTTTGTTTAACTCAGGGACCATTACAGATTGCATTATGATTTTGAAAAGCAGTAAGACTTGGATGATATAACACCCGATATATACCTCTGTCCTCACTGACTCAGATCTTCATTATTTTATACAGCATACATGTATGTTTAACCCTTGCACCTCTTTCGCATATAATTAACTCTTTCCCTCATATAGACTCATTTTGACGCACTCAGTAGGTACCACATAAAGCCTGATCTGCAGAAAACCACAGTTAATTCTTACCAAATTTAATTACAAAATCCTCATTTCCAGACCACTGAGGAGCAGCGAACAGCATAAAACCTGATCAACCTGCAAGTTACTGGCAGGCAGATCTGGTTTTATGTTGTTTTGCATAGGTCTTTTCATGGTTTCCTCTATGAGGGAAAGGGTTAATACATGTGTGGCTCGGTGAATGTTGTATTCGCATATGTGTGCATTGTGACTTGTGTTGTCTATATAGTGTGCACACTTTGTGCTGACGTGTACTGTACACGATTGTGACCTTGTCCAAGATGTTAATCAGTATTGGATGCTTCAAGAGTTGCTTCTCTTTTGTGTTCATCGGGGCTGCGTTCAGTCAAGCATAACGCTTGCATCTGTTAGGGATTTTGTTCCCTGCTCCTACTTGATTCGCTACAATACAACAGGGATGCAGACACTAACGTTATTGACTTTTAACAGGAACTGAACGCAGGGCTATATTGACCTTCTGTCACCCAAGTACTACATTTTATACCTGGATAAACCATAGTAAAAACAGATGAAGCTAGACACGGTTACGAATAGAAAGCGAACATTTGAAAACATGTTCAAGCTTGCAGGCTGATCTGGTTTTACACTGGTTATACAGTTGATTGGTTTAAGTGTTCTTGTGTGGTATAGGGTTAATAAAATGGGCATGGTGGCATAGAGCAACTTGTAACAATTCTAAGTGTGAAACTTATCTCATCACATGCTAGCTGTTCTTCAGTTCTCTTTCTCTCTTCCCTCCCTCTCTCTCTCTCTCTTATTCCATACAAGTGAAAAACTTCTTAGTTGTGTTTATGACTGTCTCAACTACTCGCATTTAATGCACAATTTCAGTCAGCCTTGCTCATAGAAGTGTTTATTTGTATATTTGAACAAGAAGTTTCATTTCAGATCAGAATCTGTCAGCCTTGTCTATTGTCACTGCTGTTTGACAGGTCATAATTCAACTAATACCTCACATGGACTCATTTTGACATATTGGCAAAAACAGGGGAGACCTTGATCAGACAGCTACTTTAAGAATCTTTCTGATCAGGGTTTCCTCTGTTTGCTCATACAGCACAAAGACAATTTTTTTTTTCGGTTTCATAATACATGTATATCATTTAAGGTTCTGTAAAATTATAAATATATACATGAATATTCATGAGGTAAAGGGTTAAATAGCACACAATATTATTTGTATATCAACACCAAAGTTGAAGATTTTCATTTTGACCTATCAACAAGTTCCATTTATACATACATATATTTTTATCTCCATTGATAATTTTTGTTTCTGTTTTGTAATTGATAAAGGGATTTTAAATTTTGCTTAAAGTAAAAAAACATATGATATTAGTTTAGTCAAGGGGATCCAGATAAGGATTTTTTTTTTTCCTTTTGTCATAATTGCCTACAAGGATTATTTCCCTTTGCAAAGATATTATCTCCCGTTGTCTCTCTCATTTACCTTCTGTGCTTCTTGGTGTAAAACAAACTTTGATAGTAGCTAGCTAACTATGACAAGGAGAGATTTGCACAATGAAGTTTCCTAAATAGTCAATGTTAAAGGTGAAGTATATACCTTTAACCCTTTCCCTCATAGAGGAAACAATGAAAAAACCTATATGAACAACATAAAACCAGATCAGCCTGCGAGTAACTCGCAGGCTGATCAGGTTTTATGCTGTTCGCTGCTCCTCAGTGGTCTGGAAATGAGGACTTTATAATTAAATTTGGTATGGTTTAACTGTGCTTTTCTGCAGATCAGGCTTTATGTGATACCTATTGAGTGCATCAAAATGAGTCTATATGAGGGAAAGGGTTAAAATGTTATTTTTTCTTTTCTTTAAATAGAGATAGAATTATGTTCACTTAGAATTGTTACAAATGTAAAAATATGTACATTTTTTAGTGTAAAGTGAAACTTTAAATTTTTATTGTTATTGTCTCCTCAGTAGATATATATTATGTTTGAATAGGGCAGTGTAGAAATAATTAAGCGGAACATGTCAAACATGCTTATGATTGTTATACCGGTATCTCTATGTTTTGTATGCATCCATAGATATGTGGCATGGCTTTGTTTGTCCGACATTCAGTCATACGATGTCTAGGAGAATCTTGTGACCACCAAGCTCTTGTTTTAACTCTTTATTGCATGAAGCAACCATTTGACTGTTGAAAAACAAGACAAGACTTTTCTGTAACTACGAATTTCAAATTCTAAATCCCTATAATTTTGAAGGTTTGAATAAATTTTATGCCATTAAAATAATATGCTAAAATATGTATGCATATTATTTTCCTTTGGGTAAATACCTTAAGAGATCTCCAAAGTATTGAGATCAGGAATTCTCGTTTTGAGGTGATTTGTTAAACACAGGCTAGCCAGTTTTTAGTGATGATACCAAACAAAACAGAATAGAATAGACAGAAAATGATACCAGTACATATCCATGGCTGCCTAGATCTTGCAAGCTGATTCTGATTGTAAGCATATATTTCCTGGTTGCTTATGTAATTATGGTGATACGATCCAGTGATTGTCGTCTGCAAGAATTTCATAAAATCTTTTCAATTTTTGATTTCGTTTTTACAGACAGAAAGTAACACCAGAATCATGAAATTTATTTTGGTATTGAATAAAAAATTGTTTTCTTCCTCATATATTTCATGATTAAATTACAGATTTGATTTCATAAGATTCACTGTTACAAAACATTGCCATCGTTGAGTTGCTTGTATCTTTGTCGGGAAAAGCTTAGAGATTGTTATCTAATTGATGCTGGGCATTTCATGTTTCAGTCTTGATTTTTGAGTTAGTTTGAAGTTGAGATAAGTAAAACTTATAGTTTAAATGTCACGTATACATGTAATATGGCTGTTCTATTTTTAGTTTGCCTCACAATGCTATTTTTGAATACTATTCATATTGTTATATGTTATTTTTTATAATAGATGTCTTACCGTGCCATATGTATTAGTGACCCGGTAAATCGAAACTAAACCCCGTGAATATAGTCGATTTGTATTTGCATTTGTTACAATGTATTTTACCAGAAAAAAATATTTTAATGCTATTTACAGTAACATAATTGTACATTAGTATACCGGTATATGTTACACTTTTTATCATTTTATTGTTGAATCACATGTTCTATTCATTTCCGGATATGGGTACATTACTTTGAACTATTGGATGCTGATATGCTTGTTTTGGAATATGTTACATGATACATGAATAAAACATTAGCTTACATGAATATGCATGTTTAAGTTATATTTTAATGGATCTCTATGGCCTCCCTCCATCTGTTTTTTGCAGGACATCATTATATGACCGAACTACTGTTGTAGCGATAATTTTTTTTCTTATTTAATCCTATACCTGTATAATCTCATACAGACTCTTTTTTACGCATTGCCGAACAGATGGCCCATTCCAGAGCAGTCTGATCAGGGTCTACTCTGTTTGCTCATACAATATTGTAGATCCAGTTCTACTCAGTTTGCACTGTATAGAAAAACCCATCGTTTCATATATCATTTAAAGTTCTGTTTATGAATATTTATCATGTCATAAATTTGTATATGAATATTCATGAGGTAAAGGGTAAAAAAAAAGGAAATATATAGGTATATTTGCAGATCCATTTTAACAATACAATAGTGGTCCTAACTAGTAGAAACTGGCTTATACTGGTCTTTTTCAACTTTACAACATTATAAAAAGTTTTTGATGTAAGGGTATGAACTGCCTCATATTAGCAATGGAATTGCAGTGTATACATTTGCAAGACAAATCTTAAATTGGGTCAAATTCCACCAAAATTCTTAGCGCAAAGTAAAGCTTAAATACTTAAGGGCGAATTTCATTAGTCCAGTTTCTCTAATAAAAATACCCAAATGTTTCATTTCTTAACAATACTGTTAGATATTAAGGTAATGATTCATTTCAACTTAGTTGTGTATTTGAATATTTCATTGAATAATAATGGGGGAATGTGTGTCTACCTTAAGTTTAAGAATTTAAGTATTACTTAGCACTAAGTATTGTTGATGGAATTCAAGTCTGGGGTTTGATTTTTTGTTTCTTGACTGGTATAAGGTCAGTTCTGTAACATACACAGTTCATAGCTTGGACGCTGGTGAAAACTTTCCAAGACTTCTTCAGTATAGCGTCATGAACATTTTATCAGGTCCCCATAGCAGCTATAAATTTGATTTTCAATTCTGATTCTGCTGCAGTAAGTCTCATTTGCATTTCAATAGATCTTTCCCTGTTTACAGATGTATTCAGTTTGACTTACAGGTTATCGATTAGCTACTCTGGGACATTAGGTAGTCAATGGCTGACCTGGCTTGCACAAAAGAACACATGGTTTTGTTTGTGATATGGTTTTGTTTGTGATACTATGTGTGTTCAGTTGACTTAGTCATGAATGGAAAAGGCAGGGCATAATTTGCACAGATAAAAACTGGAAAGGTTCATGATTTTGCAATATTTTTCTTGATATCTAATATCCACTTTTATCTTATGATTTTCAATGAGATACTGAAGTACATCAGTGAGATACAATTCATATCTAAATGTTGAAACTGAGTGAAATATATAATTTTGGTTCCTGATCTGTACATCGAAATATATAAATAGAGTAGAACGAAAAACAGATAAAGATTTCCATGGTGTCATGGTTATGTCATATAATTCAACCTGATCTGGTGCCATTTTTGGTAATGTCTGATTTGTTTAATGCAAAAACTGTAGAAAACAAACATAAGATAAAAAGAAAATTTGTTTTGAGTGAATATGGAAAATATCTCCAAGTGATATAATTTTTACATACTCACTCACACTACTTGTCATGAAAATATTCTAATTGTATCACTTCTCGATGAGATATATTCCATATTCACCCGAAGCAAACAAATATCCTCTATATTTAAACATCCAAAGTGTTCCGTAGAATATTAGGCAAGAATTTGTCCATCATAGGTATCTAAAGCAATGATCTTTTCAGCTCAACTGTTTTTCAAAGAAAAGAGAGTCAAGTTATTGTCGTCATACTGGTGTCGTTGTCGTTGGCATAGTTGTCGTGAAAAACTTAAACCTTGACCATAACCTCTAAACTATTAAAGCTTCTTTAATCATTCTTCATTTAATTCATTTTCATCAAGGACCACAACTCTTATGCCAATTTTGACTAAATTTATCTCCCCTTTAAAAAAAACACACATTGTTGGCATCTACAGGTAGTATCTTAACACTTTTATTATTTCTGCCTTAAAATACAATTTTCTATATTTCTCAAAATATCATTAAGAACACATCTTTTCTTTTTAATTATTTTATGTGAAAAATGATATAATAATATTTTTACCAAAATAAATCTCTCAAGGCAGCTGGGAAAGCTCGGATATTAGACTTGCAGCTTGAAATGATCAGAAAAATCATGTAATAATTTATGCGTAATTGTCTCAGGATTTTAGAAATACAATAAAAAGTTTCTTATTTATTTCGAGATTTTCTTTAAGGCATAAAATATCACAAAATGACTGCATGGGAAAATGTCAGTCTTGCGCAGTGACAAAGTGCATGAATAATAATAAATCAGTATTATTTTTATTTCAGATTCTGTTTTTATGGACAACCTCATTCCAGGTTCTCTAACAAATGCACAAATTTTGTTTTTTAAGGAAAAAAATTGAGGTATTGTCATCACTCTGGCTATATTGTTGTCGGTTGAATCATTTTGAAAAACTTAAACTTCTTAACCATTTAATCCTCTGTCATCAACTTTACATACTTGGCACTATCACAAGGGCTACATTTCTGTCATGGGACATAACTCTTAGGTTCATTTTGATCAAATTTATCTCCTTTTTAAAAAAAGATACAGTGAAAAATTATAACTTTGGCTATAGTTTTTATACTATTGTAACTTCACATACTTGTTCACTATCACAAGGGCTATTTTTTCAACAAGGGCCATCTATCGCAGGTTCATTTTAACCAAATTGTGTGTGTGTGTGCAAGAATTTGTGTCCCAGCTGTAACTTTGTTATGTATGGTCGCTTTTTAAAATAACTTTGCACAAGTGATCCATAGAACAAGACGATGTGTCGCAAACAAGAGCCTGGTTGCTAGATTGAAGGTCAAGGTCACAGCACTCAGTTGACCTTCAAATCTTGTCCCAGCTGTAAATTTGGTCTTGATTGGTCATTTTTTAAATAACTTGGCACAAGTGATCCATAGGACAAGACGATGTGTCGCAAACATGAGCCTGGTTGCTAGATTGAAGGTCAAGGTCACAGCACTCAGTTGACCTTCAAATCTTGTCCCAGCTGTAACTTTGGTCTTGATTGGTTGTTTATGAAATAACTTTGCATAAGTGATCCTAAGGACAAGATTATGTGTCGCAAATAAGAACCAGGTTGTTAGCTTGAAGGTCAAAGCACTTGGTTGACCTTAATATTGTGTTACGGCTTTAACTTTGTTGTGATTGGTTGTGTTTTTAAATAACTTGGCACAAGTGATCCTGAGGACAAGACAATGTGTCGCAAACAAAAACCCGGTTGCTAGCTTGAAGGTCAAGGTCATATCACCTGGTTGACCTTAAAATTGTGCTCCAGCTTTAAATTTGTTGTGAATGGTTGTGTTTTGAAATTACTTGGCTCAAACAAGAACCAAGTTGCTAGCTTCAAGGTCAAGATTCACAGCATTTGAGTTTAAAATTTGTGAGAGCAGTCCTGTTTACGCTGCATCTTTTTTGTGTATAGTCATGTTTTGAAATAACTTGGCACAAGGATAAAATGACGTGTCACAAAACAAATACCAGAATGCTGGCTTGAAGGTTAAGGTCACATCACTTAGTTAAGGTCAGGGTCACAGCTCTCATTTGATCTTAAAATCATCTTTAAAATTTCCAATTTTTCAGCATATTCACTGACAAAAATATCATCAAATAAACAAAATAGTGGGGGAATCCGTGTCCTATGGACACATTTCTAGATGCAGTGAAAAATCTCCGTCCTTTAAATTGTTGATGTCATGGCAGGCTTCAGGTGGTGGTTGACAGGTCAGGTTGACCTTTTTTGCTCACCTGAGCACATGTGTTAATAGGATCGATGAATGTCCGCTGTCAGATTGTGTCCACAATTAGTTTGTCTTCACTTTTGAAGCAATTATCTTCAAACTTTATGGCAATGTTTGTTGCCATAATCATTTGGCCAAGTTCGATTATGGCTGATATGGCCCAATTAGGTCTGGAGTTATGGCCCTTTTAATATTAAAAAATGCCAGATTTCACTTTGTTTGCAATCTAGCATCTTCATTTCTGAAGCAATCATTTTGAAGTTTCATGACAATGTTTATGACCATTATGTCTCAGTCAAGTTTGATTTAAAAATTTTGACCACAGGTTCTGTTTTGTTTATGGAATTGAAATGATCTCATGAATTATATGTATTCAGTACAACACTATAACTTCTATGTGCTTAATTCGATTGCTTAAGTATATGGACAGTTGCTTAAGTGAATGGACCTCTTCATTATGCAGTTGACCTATGGTCCACTTTTGATGAAAAAAGCCCCCCCCCCCAAAAAAAAATCACCTTTAATTCCATCACGTCTTGATAAAAAAAATACAGAGAAAAAAATTTAGCTTTTCCTTAGGACAAAAACAGACGAGCGCTGACATCCATATGCGGTGCTTTTGTTGAGATTGGTGTACCTTGAACACCCCCCATGACAACATTATTGTTTGGAGTCGCAGAAAAGTGTTGCTGCTGAGAGGTGTCCCTGAACAGAGATAAAGAATGTACCCAGGTAAAACCAAAGGGGGAATGTAAAAGCGTTGCTGCTTAGAGGTAGCCGTTGCAAAGAGATGCTGTTTTGAGAGGTTTAACTGTATACTTATATTTAAGTTTGAAATTTAAATAACCTTATACACTTTTCAAAAATGGCTGGGGACCCAAGTGTCTGTTTATCTTCACCCTATTCCCACAATTTTTTAGCTCACCTAAGCACTTGTGCTCAGGATGAGTTTTTGTGACTGACTTTTGTCCGTCGTATGACATGCGTCGTCTGTCGTCAACAATTGCTTGTGAACACTCAAGAGGCAACAGTTTTAGGCAGCAGTTTTAGCCAAATATTCATGAAAATTGGTCAGGATGTTTGTCTACATGATATCTCGGATGAGTTTGAAAATGGGTCGTATGAGGTAAAAAAAATAGGTCACAAGGTCAAAACTTAGAAAAACCTTGTGAATACTATATTGGCCAAAGTATTAGCCCAATCTTCATAAGATCTGGTCAGGATATTTGTCTACATGATATCTCAGATGAGTTTGAAATTGGGTCATGTTGGGTCAAAACTAGGTCACCAGGTCAGATCATAGAAAATTTTAGAAAAACCTTGTGAATACTGTAGTGGCTACAGTTTAAACCCAATCTTCATAAGATTTGGTCAGAATGTTTTTCTACATGATATCTTGGGAGAATTCAAAATTAAGTCACATGGTGTCAAAAACTAGGTCACCTGGTCAAATCTTAGAAAAACCTTGTGAACACATTAGAGGCCACATTTTTTGCCCAACCTTAATGGAATTTGATCAGAATGTTTGTCTACATGATATCTCAAATGACCTCTAAATTGGGTCATATTGGGTCAAAATCTAGGTCATCAGCTCAAATCTTAGAAAATTTTAAGAAAACCTTCTGAACATGCTAGAGGCCACATTTTTGGCCCAATCTTCATGAAACTGTGTCAGGATGTTTTTGTTAATTATATCTGGAATGATTTCAAATTGGGTCATGTGATGTCAAAAACTAGGTCACTAGGTCAAGTCTTTGATAATCTAAGAAAACACTAGAGGCCACATTCTTAGCCCAACCTTAATGGAATTTGATCAGAATGTTTATCTATATGAAATCTTGCATGAGTTTGAAAATGGGTCACTTAGGGTCAAAAAGTAGGTCACCAGGGCAAATCTTAGAAAAACTTTGTGAACACTGTAGGGGCCACATTTTTGGCCTAACCTTCATGTATTTTAGTCAGAATGTTTGCCTTCATGAAATCTTGGATGAGTTCTAAACTTGGTCATGTTGGGTCAAAAAGTAGGTCACCAGGTCAAATCTTAGAAAAAAATAACACTGTAGATGTCACATTTTTGGATCAATCTTCATGGAATTAAGTCAGAATGTTTATCTACTTGAAATCTTGGATAACTTCAAAACTGACTTCAAAACTGAGTCACATAACAATCTGTAGAGGCTACATTATTGTCCGGCATCTTCATAAAACTTGATAGGGAAGTTATCTGCATGAAATCCCAGATGTGTGCAAATTTAGGTAGGGTCAAAATTTAGGTCACTTAGTGAAACATTTCAAATACTTTAGATGCCACATTTTTTTTTTTGGTAAGCATGCCTAACACAGCAATCTTACTGGTGAGCGGCACAGGGCCAATTTCACCACCTTTTTTTTTTTTTTTTTGCTGTTATACAATACAATCAGATTGAAGGCATAACTTAAGGTAATCCATCCATCATTTAATTGTCATCATGGTCCATCAAGTGATCATGGAATTTTTACAGTAAATGCAAGCCTTTACAGACTTACAGCAAAAGAGCCTATAACTCCAAATCAGTGGATACTTACATTTGCACTGAAGTCTTTTTAAGCATTTCAAGGATAATATTTATAATGATGGATGGATTACCTTAAGAATATATTATTCTCTTCTCATCAGTGCAGCTCAAGAAAACTGAAAATTGCTTTCAGATTGATGTAGCTATAGGTCATCTTTAAAAGTGTTTGTCTGCCATGATCTACTCAACAATATCAGCCCCAACTCAATTTTTTTTGTAGCCCCAGACTGAAGATTTTTTTTTTACCAGTTTGCCAATTTTAGTCTTTCCATCAGTTTTGCTCATTCAGTACTCTGTTTTCATGCCACTTTCAGTTTGATATCTTCCACAGTTTTCATTCAAACTTGTAAAAAGAAATTATTTTTTGATGAATCATATAAATTTGAGTAAGCTTGATAATATGTTCATCCCTTCATCTTGATGGCCATTCATCTTTGCCATTTTCTGAGTTAAAAAAAATAATAGCAAAACATAAAAAATCTCTTCTACCTACCCACCTAAAAAGTTCTGGGTTGGAGCACAGCAACCAAACATATTTTAATGATGGCCTTTTAAGAGATTATACATGTAAAATGCTCAGATTTACATCCTTATTAGTTTAAATGATTCCATTACAAAATCTTATGTTGTAAACTAATTTTCATTGTAAGCAATCTTGATTTATACTTTTATGACTACATAGCTTTCAATATTTTAGAAGACTTGGCCAAAGAACTTGGAGTCCAGTTCACACTAGCTATTTTATATCTTGAGTAAGCATTGTAATCTTCAGATAGTTTTGTAGTTAGAAATTGATAATCAGTCATTGTATGGTTACAATTTAATATACATGTTACCATGGAAACATGCCAGTTTCTATAGAGATCATACATGTATTGTTATAACAATTTTTCATTAAATAATCTTCATTTTGACTTATGAAATAAAGCTACAGTAAACCATTCCAATGTTTTCTTTTATTTATTTGAAACCAATTTAACCTGAATCATACTTAACCCCTCATATAGACTCATTTTGACACACTCAATAGGTACCACATAAAGCCTGATCTGCAGAAAACCACAGTTAAACCTTACCAAATTTAATTATAAAGTCCTCATTTCCAGACCACTGAGGAGCAGCGAACAGCATAAAACCTGATCAGTCTGCGAGTTTCTCGCAGGCTGATCTGGTTTTATGTTGTTCGCATAGGTCTTTTCAAGGTGTCCTCTATGAGGGAAAGGGTTAAAACATTTTAACGAGAATCAGCTTACACATATCCTTTTCAGCAATTTCTTGGTTGGAGCATTTTTTTGTATCATGAAAGGTCATGAAATGTTCTTGCTCTTAATTGGCAGTTGACACAAATTGGATGTTAGTGCAGGTGGCTGTTGACACAGATTGGCTGATGGTACAGGTGGCTGTGAACACAGGATGGCTGATAAGTACAGATGACTGTTAACAGAGGTTGGCTGACTAGTACAGGTGAGGTTGGCAACATAATACTGATGACTGGTAACACAGGTTGGCTGTCAAGAACAGGTGAGGTTGGCAACATAATACTGATGACTGTTAACACAGGTTGGCTGTCAAGAACAGGTGAGGTTGGCAACATAATACTGATGACTGTTAACACAGGTTGGCTGATAAGGCAACATAATACTGATGACACAGGTTGGCTGATAAGGCTACATAATACTGATGACTTATACCACAGGTTGGCTGATAAGGCTACATAATACTGATGAATGATACCACAGGTTGGCTGATAAGGCTACATAATACTGATGACTGATACCACAGGTTGGCTGATAAGGCTACATAATACTGATGACTGATAACACAGGTTGGCTGATAAGGCTACATAATACTGATGAATGATACCACAGGTTGGCTGATAAGGCTACATAATACTGATGACTTATACCACAGGTTGGCTGATAAGGCTACATAATACTGATGACTGATGACACAGGTTGGCTGATAAGGCTACATAATACTGATGACTGATAACACAGATTGGCTGATAAGGCTACATAATACTGATGAATGATACCACAGGTTGGCTGATAAGGCTACATAATACTGATGACTGATAACACAGGTTGGCTGATAAGGCTACATAATACTGATGACTGATGACACAGGTTGGCTGATAAGGCTACATAATACTGATGACTGATAACAAAGGTTGGCTGATAAGGCTACATAATACTGATGAATGATACCACAGGTTGGCTGATAAGGCTACATAATACTGATGACTGATACCACAGGTTGGCTGATAAGGCTACATAATACTGATGAATGATACCACAGGTTGGCTGATAAGGCTACATAATACTGATGACTGATACCACAGGTTGGCTGATAAGGCTACATAATACTGATGACTGATAAAAGGTTGGCTGCCAAGTGTACGTGAGGTTGGGTACATAATACTGATGACACAGGTTGGCTGTCAAGTGCAGGTGAGGTTGGCAACATAATACTGATGACTGATAACACAGGTTGGCTCCCAAGTGCAGGTTAGGTTAGCTACATAATACTGATGACTGATAAGGTTGGCTGCCAAATGCATGTGGCAATGGCCACATAATACTGATGAATGATAACACCAGTTGGCTGAGAAGGCTACATAATACTGGTGGCTGATAACACTGGTTGGCTGCCAAGTGCAGGTGAGGTTGGCTACATAAAACTGATGACAGATTACACCGGTTGGCTGCCAAGTGCAGGTGAGGTTGGCAACATAATACTGATGACTTATACCATGGGTTGGCTGCCAAGTGCAGGTGAGGTTGGCTACATAATATTTATGACTGATAACATGGGTTGACTGGCAAGTGCAGGTGAGGTTGGCTACATAATACTAATTACTGATAACACAGGCTGGCTGCCAAGTGCAGGTGACATTGGCCACATAATACTGATGACTGATAACACTGGTTGGCTGCCAAGTGCAGGTGACATTGGCTACATAATACTGATGACTGATAACACTGGTTGGCTGCCAAGTGCAGGTGAGGTTGGCCACATAATACTGATGACTGATAACAACGGTTGGCTGCCAAGTGCAGGTGAGGTTGGCAACATAATACTGATGACTGATAACACTGGTTGGCTGCCAAGTGTAGGTGAGGTTAGCTACATAATACTGATGACTGATAACACCAGTTGGGTGCCAAGTGCAGGTGAGGTTGGCTACATAATATTGATGACTGATAAAAACGGTTGGCTGCCAAGTTCAGGTGAGGTTGACTACATAATATTGATGACTGATAAAAACTGTTGGCTACCAAGTGCAGGTGACATTGGCCACATAATACTAATTACCGATAACACAGGTTGGCTGCCAAGTACAGGTGAGGTTGGCCATATAATACAGGTGACTGTTAACACAGGTTGGCTGACAGGTGCAGGTGCCATTGGCCACATAATACTGATAACACAGGTTGGCTGCTTAATACAGGTGGTTGTTTTCATGTGTTTCACTGCATCTTGTGCAGACCTCTTTTGGGAACATCAATTTTGAATTCAATTCTCTTTCTCATTCAGGAACATTTGATTTACCTCCATCTGTGTCAACAATATGCAAGATCCCTTCATTCCAATAATTGCAAAATAAACAAAGCTGTTTGGAGAAATGCAATATTTTCCTCAGCTTAGAGAAGATAATGAGACATTGAAGAAAACAAATTGGATGTAAACATTTGCAAGGTATTATATATGGATTCAGCATTTAAAACTGTTTTGATGAAGAAAGATAAAATGTCCCCAAATATCAGGATAGAATTAAGGTAATCCATCCATCATTAAATTATCACCATGGTCCTTCAAATGCAAAGGTTTATAAAGACTTCAGGAAGATGCAAGCATCCATTAACGAGTTATAGGCTTTTTGGCTCAGTCTACAAAGGCTTGCAATTACTATAAAATTCCCACAATCACTTGATGGACCATGGCCACAATTTAATGGTGGATGGGTTACCTTAAAATCACCGTGTGACCTTCACCTTTAATTTTGTTATTTCTTTTTCTTAATGTAGTTTGTTTGTTTGTTGGGTTTAACGTCCTACTGACAGTATTTCAGTCATTTGGAGACAATGTCTCCTTGAGACAGTTATAGTGCTGCCACACTGCAGTATCACGCCGTAGACATATGGCATGATACCACACCCAGTCATATTATCCCGACACTGAGCCAACCAGTCCTGCAACTACCCTTATACGCTGAGTGCCAAGCAATGGAGCTATAACAGTACCATTTTTTATGACTTTGGTATGTTGCGCCGGGGATCAAACCACAACCTCCCGCTCGCAAGACGGATGTTTTTAATGTGATGGTTGTTGCATTTCTTTTGTTTATAAAAGTACTTTCAATAATTGAGGATCAAATTTTCAAACGATGCCAATAAACCAAATGTTATTAACCGAATTTGACATATATAAACATAGTTGTAAGAAGAAAAGATGATCGCAATGTTTGTTTTTAAGGACTGTATCAATAGCTCACGGATTCTCTTACTATTTTTATATTAATTTAAACATGATTGCACTATGGAAGTTGAAACTGAAGAGTGTTGATAATCAATGCTTAAGTTAACCTGTTTAATAACCTATAATAAAAAAAATAAATGGGCAGGCAAGTTGATTGCATGCATGTGCAGTTCATTTGGATATAGTCTGAACCACCGCTAGCTTGAATTTCACCAGGTGAACTCTATAAGCACACACAGTCTGTGCCAATTTGCAATTAACACAAACATGGGAACTGATGATCTTGATAATGAAACATCTCTTATCATCAATTAAAAAAAAAAAAATTGTTCAGGAGGATGTTTCTTTCAATAAGGTTCAAACCTGAAACCCTGAGATTCTGAGACCAGACATTGACACTTAACAGACCTGTATTTAGTTCATCACCAACTGTTCTTTCACGTCTAGTATTGCATCCCCCCCCCCTTTTTTCTGTTAACATTTCCCTTGTGTTACCAATTTATGACTTTCACTAAATCAACAAATGACAAAATATGCCACCATAAAAAAGTGTCAACATTTACAAGAATTGATCTATATTTGTATGTTTCAAGAAGCAGAAGAAGAAAAAATAAAGTCTATTTCTTTATGTAGCTGAGTTACAAAGTTCAAACCCTAACAAGGTCACAAGCATTTATAGGTTTTCCCTGCCATTCCTCAATTTTCTCTCTATTTTTTTTTTTCCTGTAGAGTTTCCAGGAAAAGTGATCACATGATTACGTCCTGGGGGGCAGTGTCAAAATGTAGCAAACAATATTTCCTTATTATTTCCCAGACTGATGTTGCTGTCACACCAGATCCTGTAAAACAATATTCCCCGTTGACATAGTTACGCTGAATATGTTCTAGAAGGGAATATCTAAAGTACATGAAAATTATACTTCTGGTATGCTGAACTGTATGCAACCGTACGCTTAAAGTCAACTATTAAATTGTCTCAGTGACATAAACCACAATTTAACATATACCTATTTGCAGCATAAGTTGCACATGAACAGCATGGTATATGGTCCTGAGACAACTCCGTAGTTGACCGTTAGCGACCGGTTGCACACGGTTTGGCATAATGAACGCCTGCATTTCATGTATCAGGAGACTTTAAGTAATACAATATATCTAACTAAAAAAAATTGTCAATTGGATAAACATGTACAGTAGAATCATCAATTTTCATGGGGGACTATTTTTTGTTGATTTCGTGGATGACTTTTTCCACGAATATCCATCCCCACTAAAACTGTTTAACTTATAGAACCCATATTTTCTAGAACATAGTTTCACAAGTATTTGAACCAATGAAATTGACTTTATTACAGATTTTAATGTCAATGAAAATTAATGATTTTACAGTATTATAGGAAAATGCAATGAAATCAATGAATTTCCAGAAAAGATATAATGAGGTTAGAATATCAGAATATCCGACTCAGTACCAGACACGGTTGGGAGCTGGAGGTCACAGTCTTAATACCCAACTGTGACATACCAAACTGATACTGACTGCTCCCTGCTTAATTGAAACTCAACATATAGATGTAGGGTAGGTCCAGGACAGGTTGGCCAGGTGTCAGGGTAATGTGTCTGGGTGTGGTATCATGCCACATGTCTACAGTATGATACTGCAGTGTGGCAGCACTATATATGTCTCTAGTAGACATAGTCTCCAAATGACAGAAATACTATCAATGGGACGTTAAACCCAGCAAACAACCAGCCTTTGTTTCAGTGGGACCTGTTTTTTACCACTATTACTGCTGTGCATTGCTAGATAAATGTAAAAAGTCCAGTAGGAGATATTAAGACCCAAATTGTTTTCTGCTGAAATTCAGGGTTTAAAAATATCCTTACTGTTTATATTCTGTGAAAGAACTCAATTTTAAACTGATGTCTGTTAAATATGCACAATTGATCTAGTAGGGAGATATCTTGAAATTTCATCATATCTTTTAATTCACCTTTAATGAAAAGTCTGGTTTTATATCCCTGCTTTGTAACCACAGAGTGAAATGGGGGCTATACAGGAATCACACACAATACTCCAATTCATCGCATCCCATTTTACAAAAGTTGAGATGAGTTGAATTATACAGAATAATGGGGGTTTATATTCATCACATTCAGTGATTGTTCCTTTCTTTTACTATAAAATGTATCAGTGCTTGCAGCAGCTGTTTTTAAAACACGAATATCACCAATAATTTTCCTTATCTTTTGATAGACTGATTTCATATTCACACTGTTCTCCATTACTAGTGAAGTGTAAATCCATTACAACACTAGATGGGCTCATTGCAATTGTCTTTCATTGGAGTGCATTGTAGATTGTTTGAACAGCATTAAAATGCCTCTTGTATTAAAGCGAAGCATGAAGAAATGGATCTGAACTGTAAAAATAGTCTTTGCTGTTTATGCTTAACATTTTATCTAGCAGAAATTGTACTTCAGCGCCATTTCTTTAATTTTACAAAATGGAAGTAGATTAACAGCGCAAATTTCCCTTAACACTTTTGAAGAAGGTATTGCATGATGATATTTTTTTCTGAGTATGCCTTGATGTTAAGCTACACTATTTAAAAATTGTGTAATGTTTGTTTGTTTAATGGATTTTACATCCCACTGACAGTATTTCAGTCAATTGGGGGTAATGTCTACTTGAGACAGATATAGTGCTGTCACACTGCAGTATCATACTGTAGACATGTGGCATGATACCACACCCAAGCACATTATCTTGACACTGGGCAAACCGTTCCTGGAACTACCCTTATATGCTGAGCGCCAAGCAAGGGAGCTATACCATTTTTTATGAATTTGGTATGTCGCTGCTGGGGATCGAACCCATGACCTCCCGATTCTGGGGTGGACACTCTAACCACTAGACCACGGGAACCGGTATCTTGTAATATACTTAAGAGAAAAAAAATGCAGTGAAAATTGATATGATGGTTTGGAGGAAAGAAGTGTATTGATAGATTTTATATTAAAACAAAAAAACTTCTAGAATAATGTTCCCTTGAACCCACAAGTCATTAAGATCCATTTTGATGCATTGGTAACCAGCAGACCCTTATCAGACCAGATCAAGGTCTCCTTTCTTTATCAGACCAGATCAAGGTCTCCTTTCTTTATCAGACCAGATCAAGGTCTCCTTTCTTTCCTTATACAATATTGTAGTTCAGATTGTGCAGTCTTTAGAGCAAAGAAAAATCCACGGCTTTTAATTTATTTAATTAATTTTCATGAAGTCATAAATCTGTACATTAATATTCATCAGGTAAAGGTTAAAATCCCTTCAGTATGTATTTACTATATTGTTGAACCCACAACATATATATTCATTATTACTACCATATATACTGTGGGATTTTCAACTGGCAAAACTTTATTTCATGAATATTTATCAGCAATTTGCTGACCATTGAAACCACACATAATATTTTGAATACTCTTCATTGAAGTTACAAATGCAAAAGTTGACTTTCAAAATCCAAATAATTATATATAATGTGCCGTTTCATTGGTCAAATGATCCATGCTGTCTCCACCACAGATCAAATGAAAATCCATTTTAATAATTCATGAGTACAATTTAATTTAAGTTTCTCTAATCAAATAACACATGGTCATTCACAAAAGCAAAATGTACTGAGCAAACTTAGGTTTCAACAATGACCTAGATAGTGAAACGATATCTTTTGTGAGGCCTAGTACAAAAAAATGGAGCCATAGAAATAAAAGGACAAAGATGCACGTATCAAATGAAATAAATTTATTTAAAAACTTAAACTGCAAGATTTCTAAATCCATTGAGCAGAATCATTCACATGCTCTTGGATTACCCTTTTATCCAAATCCAAAATCCAAGCAGACGGGTAACAATAAAAATATATATTTACATTTATGTAATTATATACATATATCAATAAAAATTATAATAATAAAAATTTAACATTAAAACATAAAACTTTGAAATCATCACCTGCCTTCATAACGGAAACATTCAATACCAGCATTAAGTAATAAATACAAAGCAGACGTAACAATGACATAATACGTTAATGGCAAAATAGGAACACATGTTTGATATGAAAACAAAGTGTCTGAAATATATTTATTTCTTATTTCTTGACAGTTCATCAACTTTCTTTCACCCTCAGAAACATTCATGCCTTTCACCCCTTTGTTCTTAATTCTTCCTTTTTCACCCCCTCCCCCCCCGCCCCCCCGCAAAAAAAAGAAGAACAATTTAACAAGTAAATAATTATATAAAAAAATCTGTTAGTGTCTAAAAAGCTAAAGGCTCCTTTTTTTTTTTTTCTCAGTGCCTTTTTTCAAGAGGTTTAACAATCAAAGCTTGAAATACTCCTATCCAAGATTCAGATTAAACCATCATACATGTACTTTGATTCAAAGTTCCATGTATCACCTCTCCAGGACATCCAAAATGAACCATCAAGACCCATTACCAACAAAAGTGCTCAATTCTACATTTTGTGTCAATGTTATTTTAGCTTACCTTCAACAAACTCTATTTATTTCTCTATGATAGTTTATCAATATGAAACATAGATTCATTCTACATTGCAACTTTCAAATATCATGAACATGTACAGTGGACAATCTACAAAGCTGCAAAAAGGTGAAATATCAAAAGTTCAAAAAGTGTTAAAGATCATAAATTAGAACAAAATTATCATGATTTAGTGGTGAGTTTAAAACTTAATTATTTTTTAGCCAAGTCAGTAATTTCATAGATCACAGGACTGGTATTGAGACCCATTTTTTCACTATCAAATATACCTATGTCTTCTCAAATAACAATAAACACTGTTGAACTAATGCCTACCAGTATCTCTGATTTATGTATATATCTAGCAAAGCACATACTGTGAAATCATTAAATTTCGTGGAACACTAATTTTCATTGATTTCGTGTTGGATTTTATCCACAAATATTAACCCCTATGAAAACTTGTCTCCTATATAGACCTCACGTTTTCTATAACAAAAATCCACAAATAAATGTATCCACAAAATACCCATAGGTACTTAATCAACAAATTTAATGTCAACAAAAATTAATGACTTTACAGTATCTAACATATCTAGGTGAGTAATCTAGTAGTAATAGGAAAAAGTTATATACTGAGCCTTCTAATTGTAAATGTTTAACTTCATAAAACTATCACTCACTGGTACATCCAACACAAGTGCCCTAGTTATTGCAAAAAGGATGCCTGTCCTGCAATTCTATCAATTCAAGGGCCATAACTCTGGAAAGAATGGCACATTCTGGCTGGTTATCAAACTTGGTCAAGATACACATTGTGACCAAGCTTGGTAAAGATTGGTTAATACTTATTAAGCGCATGGGTAAAAGTTGGAAAATGAAAAAAAAAAAACCTGAAAATCCTGAATTTAGCATTTTTTTTTTATATAGGATAAGAAAACATTTAGCAATCAGAAAACCTGAAGTTCAGGAAAATTCCTGAAAACTTTAACTCATGTAAGAGTCAGAGAGCAGACACAGTTAATTTGCTATTTTCATCAATTAAGGGTTAAAGTGTTTTAAGACATTCTGGCTGGTTATTTAAATCTCCCCTAGATAATATGCCCATACACATTGTGACAAAATTTGGTAAAGATAGATTCATATTTCTTTGAGTTAAACAGCAGACAATCTGAGTGGACTCCACCTGTCGCAGGTAAATTAATAATACATCCCGTCAATTGATAGTGTATAATCTAACAGATGCTGGCAATGAGGAACAATAAAAAAAAACCAGAGCACCTCATAAATAAAACACAACCGACTAGTGACAAATTGCAAGTAAAATATTGCACACAATTAAGTGATTGGGTCAAAATGTAGGACAATGTGAACACAACAGAAGGATATGAACACAAAATGTCTTTGTAACACGATCATGCAAAATATTTGCAATAAAGTATAAACAACACAAAAATGCAGAATACTTGCACTTAAGGTCTTCCCATCCTAATAGCCATATTCCATATCTTGCAACTGTATGGTTATATTTCTATGAAACTTTTTCACTTTGAAGACATTCAAAAATAAAACTATTTCACCAAGAGTTAACATTGAAGACTATGGAAAATATGTACTTTCTGTGAATATGAAAAGCTGAATTTGATTTATGAGAAAAACTCATGGTAAAAAGATGCATTTTATGATTTTGTTCCAACTTTCGTGAAAAAATCTAAACTTTACCATAGGGAAATGGAGAAAATATTTTTTTTTTTTTTTTAGTTTTCAGGGTAGATAACTAATGGACTCAAAATAATCAAGGGGAGGTAATAAAAGAACTTCTGTCACTTGTCATAAAAGGTCACTTTGCCCCTAAGATTACCATTGTTTGACACTTTAAAAGCTGATATACATGTGTATTGTTAAGCTATATGCATGTCTTTGATGAAATTGATCGCCATTAGGATGGGAAAACCTCAAGTATGAATGACACTCTGGTCTTAACTGCGGTGTTCTTTAGCTATGGATTCAAGAAGTCTGATCCCTGCAGGAGGCAAAATTTCTTCAAGACCCTCCAAAGCTTGAAGTACTTGTCCAACCCAGGAACTGTTGGGAAGGACTAATACGGGCCATAAACACTTATTTCCCAAATCAAGGTAAGATAAGTTAAATAAATGGTGAAATGGAAGATCACAAAATACAAAGAGATCAAAGATCAAGATAATAAAATAATCTTTTCCACTGCTGGGTTTAAACTCAAGACCCTAAATCTCCAACTCTGTGTTCCAGTCAGATGGCACAGGATCCAGGAAGACTTTACACTTTAAAATTTGTGTATATATGTACAAATGTTTCACGCTTCTCTTTATACATAGGCAAAAACAGCTTAAATTATTTAACTGTTTTACCAGACGGGATCCATAATACAAGACTATGTTCAGAAAAATAACAATTAAGAAAAAATCACAGGGATTACTTCCTGGCAGTTCAACATTTTGTTCCAGAACTTACATAATATACATATGCACACAAAACATGGTTAATATTGAGAAAACAAGAGTGTTCTCTGGAACACATGTGTCACCTGCAGAAGCTTACAAAAAAAGTGTGACGGACAGACGGACGATGGAAAAGTGATCCCTATGTGTCACCTCTGCTTACAGCAGGTGACACAAAAAAAGACAAGTCACATTAAAAATACTTTAAACGTACAGTAAATCTTAATCATCTGGTAATACAGCAAAATAAAAACAATGTACATGAAATTTTAATGACAAGCACATCTGACTTAAAAAGAAAGAGATCACATTGATCACTGATGAATCAATATCATTTTAGGGACATCACGTTTAGCAATTAAAAATAATTAGAAAAAAAAATATCTATCTTAAAAAGAAAAAAAAATTAAGAGAGATATGTAAATTTAAAAAAAAATAGATCAATCCTTCCCCTATTCGCCAAGATTTCGTTTCTCTCATGGCTGGATTTCTCTGATCCCTTGACCCCTTGTGCGATGCCCTCCCTTCTTCCGAACTCTCCAGAATGTTGCATATTTGAAAATTCTATTAGCAGCATCCCTTCTTCTTCATTGGCTCTGGTTCAAGTTTGAATGACTTTTCTATTTCCTCATCTTCCTTCTCTTTCAACAACCTGGAGAAAAAAAAAAATAAAATCATGAGAAGCCTAGAGTCTAACTTGACACGATTACCCATTTCATGTGAGTTTTTTCACTCTAAGTTCTTGAGGTTAAATGTGAGCTATCCCTGAAGCTATTCCATGTGATACATTCCGCAACATGGTGTCTTCACCAGTTCAGGCTTGCCATTTGATAAGTTCAAGTTTGCGCATACACGAAGAGTGATTATGATCAGTAAATGAAAACAGAAAATCTAAAAATAGGATTTATAATTCTAAATATACTTTCAATACATAAATAATTAAATTCACTCTAACTCAATATTTCGGAAAAAGTATGCCTTTCTCAAGAAAGAAAAACATGAATTTTTTGCAAGTTCTACATTATAGATGTTTGAACAGTCGCCATATTGTTATTGCTATAGCAATTATTTCCCTCTGGAAAATCAACACATTTACTTTCAATACCATCTGCAACAGTATTGCCTGTGATGGGGAAACCATCCATTTTCTTTTCAGTCATAGATGGTTTATTTGGTGACCAGTTGTCTGTGAATGGGTGTTGATAGATGTAATACACACATATAGTTAAGACTCAAATTCTTAGTCAATGACCATCTGTGAACGAGCTGCTTTAAGGTGCTTTTTTTTTACACAGTTATAATGCTTTAACTAAACATGCACCCTGACTGAAGCTGCTCTGTTTAACAATAATTTACAAATTACATATTTGACTTCCATGATTAAATATATATCATATTATCATTGTTCTTTAAAAGAGCAAATAGTAATAAATCCACGAAATAATAGGCATGTCTTGATTAATATGACTTTGGCTGGGAGAGGTGTTTATTATAAAGGTATCACACAAACAAAAACCGTCTCTAGCAGCCTGTCAAAGTAAACTGACAAAGTGGCTGCTAGCTGAAGTCCAATGCCACATTGCAAACCTAAGAAAGGCTGCTTAAAACAGTGTCTAATGATTACAGGTGACTGCTACTGTAAAATCATTTATTTTCACTGACATTAAATTTTGTTGATTATGTACCTAAGGGAATATCGTGGGTACATTTATTCGTGGATCTATGATCTAGAAAACGTGAGCTCTACATGAGAGACAAGTTTTCATGGGAATTGATATTCGTGGATAAACCCTCCATGAAATCAATGAAAATTAGTGTCCCACGAAAATTAATGATTTACAGTAAAACAGGTTGAGATGTAGACAGTACACAAGACAGACAATGGCAGTGTTAATACTCCTCACCTGGCTAGAGCCTCCATTGCATTGTACACATTCTCTCCACTGAGGGCGCTGGTCTCGTAGAAAAGGGCCCCATAGTCCTGTTGATAGATTGGAGGTACAGCTATGTAGGCACATTAGCATTGTCACTTGGCTAGACTACATATGGAGCCTGGCTCTTACGTTCAATAGTACAAGTTTATTTTGCTATTCCCCATCTTCATGCAAAAGGAATATCACAAATATACCACTACTATTGTTAAATTTATGATCACGCTTTGAATGGTTTAGTTGCTTTGTATGAATTTAGCCAGGACAAAATAAATGCAACTACTTACAGTGATATATTAGTGATATGATTAAAATATTCCGTTACGTCAATCTCAAACATTACAAAATACCACAGTTCAGAGCCTAGCATAGAATGAGTAATTAATGTAAGACATGGTCACATAGAATTTTGAATTTACATGAACCACTGATTATTTCATTCTTCACAGAAGAAACCATGAAAAGACCTATGCGAACAACATAAAACCAGATCAGCCTGCGAGTAACTCGCAAGTTGATCAGGTTTTATGCTGTTCGCTGCTCCTCAGTGGTCTGGAAATGAGGATTTTGTAATTAAATTTGGTAAGGTTTAACTGTGGTTTTCTGCAGATCAGGCTTTATGTGGTACCTATTGAGTGCATCAAAATGAGTCTATATGAAGGAAAGGGTTAACAGTTTCTAATTCTAACAACATGTGAGTATCATATCTATAATTAAATCCGTCCAGTTATAAATTTTACAAAATCAACTAGCATTTGTTACTTTTTCCCACACATTCTCTTATTTTTTATCATTAAGTATATGAATAAAATGAAAGGTCATGGTATCACAGCCATCTTGTCATAATAATGAGGTGGTTTCATTATTGAGTCATGCAGTAAAATCCTGAAAATGGTGGTTTTAATGGTAAGATGGTCTTTTGCATGAGGCCTTACTGTATATGGTGTGTATGTGTGTATATAATTATATAATACTATGAAAACATAACATCACGAGTGCTATTATAAAAATAAAACAACGGACGAACTCCAAACTTACATTTTCCTCTGCATATGCTTAAATTGCATATCGGCGCCCATTAAAAACATCAAAATATATATATAATTTTATGACTTTTTCTATCAGTGTCATAATTTTAAAGACTTATGAAGCTTTAGATTCGCGGCACAAAAAATCACATCTAAAAATGTCATAATTAAAGATAAAACCAAACACCAGGGTGCCAAGGTCCAGTAGTAATATACCCAACTGTGGATCCCAAAGTTGTTGGTTTGAACACCATTTCGTGGGGGGGGGGGGGAGATTTATCATGATTTTTCCCCATACACAAAGTACTGGTCCAACTAAGGAACCATCAAGAGGGATAAGTCTAAGTTGTAAAAACTTGTTTTCCAATCAAAGTAAAATAAATAAGTTTAAACTTAAACCCAAAACCACCTGATCAAGATTCCAACACACATACTCCAGAACCAAACCCCCTTGCAAGCTCCCAGCACTCTTTCTTCAATCTTTTCCAGAGGGACAAGTGCCCTAGTTACTTACATCAGCGAGCCAGGAACCAATCTTTGTCTTGACAGCCTTACACTCGTCCACCTCCGGAAGATCGCACTTGTTACCAATCAGAACCGGGATAACGGTGTCAGTGGCCCCTTCCTGGTCACGGAAAACAAAAATAGATATACACCTGATATGAGGCGAAATTTCAAGGGTGAGTTACATGGAAGTCCTAGGGAAGCGTTGCTTCCTCCCACCTGTTAAAAATGAGCCAATCACAGACTTAGCCTTGGAAATATGTAAAACTGACATTAATTAATGTGAATTGACTGAATTAAACAATTTATCTCATAAAGCCCTTTACCTAATGAATATTCATGTACAAATTTATAACTTCATCGATTTATATAAATTGATGGATTAAAATGGTTTATGAAATAATGTATTTTTCTTTGCCACAAAAGTCTGTGTAGAAACTGAGTTACAATATTGTGTGAGTAAACAGAGGAGACCCTGATCAGGAGCTGTCTGATCAGGGTCTGCTCTGTTTGCTCATACAACATTGTAACTCGATTTTATACAGTCTATCAAGCTAAGACATATCCATTGTTTCATATTCCATTTAAAGTTCATTTAATTTATATTCATCATGTCATAAATTTGTACATGAATATTCATGAGATAGAGAGGTTAACACTATATCACATAAGCACACAAGAGAAGTATGAATCCAAGCTCGCCTGCAAGCTACTAACAAGCAAAACAACTTTTTCTTTTTTTTTATACTGTTTACAACTCTACGGTTTCTTTAAGTTTATCCTTGACTACAAGGTCTAAATAAGGCCATAATAATCAGCAATGTTTGCTAGCCATTCCTATAGAAGATATACAAGAAGATAAATACTATCAGACGGTCATTTCATGAAACATTTTCAGACGGAGAAATATTTTCAGACTGATCATAACCTTTTCATATGTTTACCAAGATGTAAAATGGAGTAACTGAGAAGAAAAGATTTGATCTTGGCTCTGAATTTTCCCAAGGTTATTAACCCTACGCAACTGGTTCTGCAGCACCTATTAATCAATACCCATATTCCAAGAAATGTTTTCTCAATTACACCTAGATATCGCTGTTTTTCTTGCTCTCTCTAGAGACGTATAATCTTTGTTCACTTGATGCACTGGAAAATTTCCTTAGATCTTCCATGCGCTCTAATGAAAAAAAAATTCTATTTCAGCCTGGTGTAATCAATATAATTAATTTATAACTGATCTGTAATTACAACAGACTTGGGTTAAAGGTTCACAGTACAAACCCAGATACCTTAACTAAATATAGTCTTTCCTAGAAATTAATTTCACTTCCATAAAGGAGAAAATTAAAGCCAGAAATGTGTGCATCAAATTTTAATGCCTGTGGATTGTTTTTTATTCATCCCCTCGACAGTTTATATTTTTGTAGAGTCTGATAGTTTCTATTAAGTTGATTTATCAATTTCTTACAACATTTATGAAAATTCTGTCACGTGACAAATGAGGATGATTATAAACCTGATCCAATTCCAGTCCAAACTTTAGCAAAGGAAATGAACTAGTATTCACCCTGTAGTAAACCAGACTAGTTTGCAGATAACTCATATGCTGATCAAATCATACTAGAGATTATTCATTTGAGATATAACTGTACAAAAGCATGTGTAGTATTTGAGCTGTAAATGTACACTGTAAAGTACCAATGTAGGTGTAACATCCTAGATATAAAGGTGAAGTAACATTTGACATAAAATATACCAATGTAGGTGAAACATTTGAGATAATAGAAACCAAAGTAGGTGTAACATTCGAGACAAAGGGTATCCATGTAGGTGTAACATTTGAGATAATAGGAACCAATGTAGGTGTAATATTTGAGATAGGAACCAATGTAGGTGTAATATTTGAGATAGGAACCAATGTAGGTGTAATATTTGAGAAAGGAACCAATGTAGGTGCAATATTTGAGATAGGAACCAATGTAGGTGTAACATTTGAGATAATAGGAACCAATGTAGGTGTAATATTAGAGATAGGAACCAATGTAGGTGTAATATTTGAGACAGGAACCAATGTAGGTGTAACATTTGAGATAAAAGGAACCAATGTAGGTGTAACATTTGAGATAAAAGGAACCAATGTAGGTGTGACATTTGAGACTAAAGTAACCAATGTAACATTTGAGATAAAAGGCATCAATGAAGGTGTAACATTTGAAATAAAAGGTACCAATGTAGGTGTGACATTTGAGATAAAAGTAACCAATGTATCATTTGAGATAAAAGGCACCAATGTAGTTGTAACATTTGGAGAAAAAAAAAGGTGCTCATGTAGGTGTAACATTTGTAACAAAAGGAACCAATGTAGGTGTAACCTTTAAATAAAGATACTTTGTAACAATGTAGGGTACATTTGAGATAAAAGTACCAATGTGCAATGACATTAAGATTCATACAAATGCTTGTGGGCTTTTCAGTAAAAAGACAAATCTAATTGACAAAGTTTTGAAGTAATCAGGCACACAATTCTACCTTTTAGAACACCTAAATTAGCAAAGTAAATTGAATAAATTTTGACTTAGCTTATTAAAGAAATTGCTAGATTTAAATTTTATACGATTAAAACTTGATGGAAGCAAGGAGGATGTCCTGACCTTGACACTTGCCATCCAGTTCCGGACGTTGGTGAAGGATGTTTCAGATGTCACATCGTACATGACTATCACACCATCCGCCTTCCGAAAGTACTGCTTAGTAATGCTGCGAAACCTGCAACATCAATGTATGTTTGCTTGTTGGGTTTAATATCCCGCTAACAGTATTTCAGTCATTTGGAGACTATGACTGTTTCTACTTGATATAGATACACTAAGTACTGCCTCACTGCAGTATTACGCAATGGACATGTGGCATGATTCTACACCCAATTACATTATCCTGACACCGAGCCAAACAGTCCCCGAACTACCCTGTATCATCGTTGAAAACCCATAGTATATTATTCCGTAAAAACATCTGAATATTATGAAATAATGCACAGTATAATTATATAATACATGTGTACTCTTTCTTGAAATTTACAAAAGCAGAGACTGACTCATTGTTCCGCAAGATAGACTGCAATGCATAGGCGAGCTAGGAGCATGACTATAGCTCTACATGTAGATTGAAGCTAACTTTCAAAATTCAGCACCGTTTCATTAGTCGAATGATAACTGCCGTCAAAACCCTGTCTCTGCCATGGTTCTGATGAAATTTCCTAATCAATAATTCATGAGAACAAAGTTTTTCTAAACAAATATCCAACGTGGGTTTTCCGACGATGACCCTGTATATATACTGAGCGCAAGGAGCTACCCATACCATTATTAACAACTTTAATACAACATCAATGTATGGATCCAGTGTATATATTTCTGCTAATCAAATATAAATTCAGAATTTTGTCTGACAAGTTACTTTTTTACGTGCAATTTTAACTTCTTAACAACTTTATAAACATACTTATACAATCCTCTTCACCAATCCTAGAAGCATAATTAGCAATATGTCATTTGGGAAGATAAAAAAACCTTTCTAGCTCTCATTTTTTTTTCTCACAAACTTCAGGTACAGTTCAATTATAAATAAGATTCTGAAGGCATACCCTTTAACTTATCCACTGTATACACCAAACATGTGAGCAACGTATAAAAGGACTAACTGGATTGTTTACTTCACACGATCCTGTAAACGTGACTGCCTTAAATTACTTGTCTTTGACATCATTTATCTTATTATACGGCTCAGAAATGTATATAATGGTTCTCAAATTGCATATGAAACTAATAATGTTTTTTAATCTTCATGATATTTTTATCTGTGAAATAATACAACAGCTGTCTCCACTTTTCTGAGTGCTGGATAGTTAAATGTTATCTGTTACTATTTTTAGTGCTAACATAAAAAACATGTGACAAAAGGTATTGAGCCAGAACACACATGGGAATATTCAATCCCAAGAACTTGCATGAAAAACATTAACCTTAAAGTTTCAAGAGAATCTGACATTATTTTTAAATGAACAGTACAGAAAAATCTAAGTTGAAAAGGGACATAAATGTGCCAAAATGAATTTAACAGTTACATGTCTTTTTGAAATCTGTCCCCTTTTGAAAGAGATCAAGAATTCCAACCTTTAAGGGAATATGCTTGACTGTTTCTGAGAAATTGACCTGAACCAACACAGAAAATTCAAAGTTGAACAAGGGTCAGGACTGCCACAAAATACGCCCATCACAGTATGGGGACTCTCAGAAATAGCTCAGAGAAACAAGCTATTGTCTCCTAAATCCCATTAGTTAATGAATGTTACTTATTAAAACAATCATGTTGAAACATTTCCATTAATTGAAGGAAAATGTCTCTTTTGACTTATTCAAGTGTTCAAGGGCCATAACTTCTAAGTCATTCACGCGATAATGCTGAATATCGAACTCATCCGCGATTTTATGGCCATGCACATGTGTGGAAAGTTTGAAAAGGATTGGTCTAACGGTATTGAAGTTAGAGCCCAGACAATCACAATTTCAAGTATTTTGTGTACGTCAAGGGCCATAACTTCTAAGTCATTCATGCGATAATGCTGGATATCGAACTCATCCGAGATATTATGGCCATGCACATGTGTGGAAAGTTTGAAAAGGATTGGGCAAACGGTATTGAAGTTAGAGCCCGGACAACAAATGTTCCACGCACGCCCGCCCGCCGTGAGTGTTCACATAATACGCCCCATCTTAAGATGGGCGTATAAAAAGGTGTATAACTGTGCCAAAATAAATATTAGAGTTACCTGCCCTTTTGAAATGCCCCCCTGGGTTCCCTGTCTAAATGTGAACAAGTACTCCATGTACAATGTGAATATCTTTGACAGTTTTTGAGAAATTTACCTTTACAAAAATCTTAATCAGCCATGAAAGTTCTAAGGTGAAAAGGAACCAAAACTCTTCCAAATTATTTTAGAGTTACCTGCTCCTTTTTGATAGGGAAGAAGTATACCAAGTATGTTTGATGGTTTTAGGGAAAAAACTGAACCAGTACAGAAAATTCTAAGTAAAAAAAGAGGCATAACTGTGCCAAAATGATATTAAAAGTTACCTGCCCTTTTTAAATGGGTTCCTATTTTGTAAATGAACAAGTAACCCAAGTTTGAAGTGAATATGGCTGACAGTTTTTGAGAAATTTACCTTAACAAAAATCTTATCCAGCCGTGAAAGTTTTAAGCGGAAAAAAGGGCCATAACTCTGCCAAAATTACTTTCAAAGTTACCTGCCCTTTTGAAATGGGTTCCTTTTTTGATAGTTAACAAGTATACT
>CM037786.1:61592601-61642601 GCA_021229015.1 Solen grandis | reverse complement strand
AAGCTGAAATGATTATGTTTGATGATAATGGAAAAATGAACCCGAATGAAAACCTTAATTAACAATGATGCCATCAAGAGGGTCATGACAAAAGCTCTAATTTTTTCTCGAAAAGTGGAGCTTATAAGATTCTGGAGGTATACCCTTAAAACTATGCACTGAATACACCAAACACGTGATGAGCAATGTATTAAAGGACTAACTGGTTTGTTTATTTCACAAAATCCTGTAAACGTGACTGCCTTAAATAACTTGTCTTTGACATCATTTATCTTATTATATTTTTACTACTCAGAAATATACAAGGTTCTTGGATTACATTATTATAAGAATAATAATGTCTTTTTTAACCTTATGATAATTTTATCAGTGATATAATACAAAAAAAACTACTTTGTCTATAAGGTAGGACTCTTCTGCAAGTGCGGTTATTCAAAAGACTACAGTGTCCTTTGGAAGACATATGTCACCTGCTGAAATGTAACGGACAAGTGTGACGGGAGGAGTGTGACAGACGACGGAAAAGTAATCCCTATTTGTCACCTCTGCTTACATTAGATGCAAGAAAAGAGACAGAGTCTTTTCTTTACGCACTGAAGGTAGATACAGGGCTCTTACACAGCAGGATCTCGTTACTGACATTAGACACAGCAAGTCTTATCATTATTTTCTCAACCAACTAATAGATTTTATAATCATTCTATTTTCATTTTTTTAAACCAATTAACAGAATTCCTAATTATTCTATATCCATATGTTTCAACCAGTTGACTGAGTTTATAATTGTTTTGTATCCAATTGTTTCAACCAATTAACTGAGTTTAAAATTGTTTTGTATCCAATTGTTTCAACCAATTAACTGAGTTTATAATTGTTCTATATCCAATTGTTTCAACCAATTAACTGAGTTTATAATTGTTCTATATCCAATTGTTTCAACCAATTAACTGAGTTTATAATTGTTTTGTATCCAAGTTTCAACCAATTAATTGAGTTTATTATTATTCTATATCCAATTGTTTCAACCAATTTACTGAATTCATTATTATTCTATAACCAATTGTTTCAACCAATTAACCGAGTTATAGTTATTCTAATATTTTCCAACTGTTTCTACCAATTAACTGAGTTTATAATTGTTTTGTATCCAATAATTTCAACCAATTAACTGAGTTTATAATTGTTTTGTATCCAATAATTTCACTTAATTGAGTTTATAATTATTCTATATCCAATTGTTTCAACCAATTAACTGAGTTATAATTATTTTATATCTAATTTCCATAACCAATCAACAGATCATGTTTATAATTAATTCAACCAATGAACAGAGGGAAATAATTTTTCCATAATTATCCACTTATTAACCATACACAGGTGCATCATGTGAATATCTTTAAGATTTGGTTTTATACCGGTTGACCCCTCACCTCTCTTGACCAGCTGTATCCCAGACCTGCATGACCACAGACTGACCATCAATAGTCATAGACCGGATCTGGAAATCCACACCTGTAAAACATCACACAACACATGGACTTTCAAAACAACTCACTTTGAAAAATTATAAATGTTTTGTTTTTTCAACATTTTTTTATAAATATATACTCACTGACTTTGAAAATGCCTCACTTTGGAAAAATGTTTAATATTTTCACTTTGTTTTTCAAACATTTTTTTATAAATTTAACCCTTTCCCTCATAGAGGAAACCATGAAAAGACCTATGCGAACAGCATAAAACCAGATCAGCCTGCGAGTAACTCGCAGGCTGATCAGGTTTTATGCTGTTCGCTGCTCCTCAGTGGTCTGGAAATGAGGATTTTACAATTAAATTTGGTAAGGTTTGAGATTGCTTTCTGCAGATCAGGCTTTATGTGATACCTATTGAGTGCGTCAAAATGAGTCTATATGAGGGAAAGGGGTATACTCACTGACTTTGAAAATGCCTCACTTTGGAAAAATGTTTAATATTTTCACTTTGTTTTTCAAACATTTTAGATTATTTAGAAATGTAATGATTCATATTAAAAAAATATCAGTACATGTTTTATTCCTACTTTATTTTATCACTATAGACAAAATAAGAGTTTAAAGGATAGGCCAACCTGTGAAAAAACCCACAAAAACATGACAAGAAATATCTGAGTTTTATACATGAGGCATTTTTATAGTCCTGAGTAAATATGAATATCAGCAAAACACATATGTGAAATTAAAACTCATGTCAAATAAAATAGCTTTTTTCTTTTTTTTAAAAAACTTACAACTAATTGTGTGTTTTTCTGCTAATACAGGAGATCATTAAAATATTGTTTATCATTACCGTGTTCTGAGAAAATTAAGTACCAGAAGTCTACTGCATTATTGATATCAGACGTATGGCGCACCAAAGTCTGATTTTCAATCTGTTGCAGAAAACTCTGATACAATTAGAATTTCAAAAGATCCATCATTATTGTTCTGTAAAACTCAAGCAAATAACAAGACATCTTGTAGATATTCCTACTTGCTGTAGAATCATTAATTTTCATGGGGGACTAATTTTTGTTAATTTCGCAAATGACTTTACCAACGTATATTAATCACCATGAAAAAATAATATAATCCACGTTTTCTAGAGCAAGAATCCAAAAATATGTACACCAATGAAATTGTCTTTATTGGAGATTCCACAAAATTCAATGTCAACGAAAATTAATGATTGTAAAGGCCATATAAACGGAGCAATGTTAGACACAAAGGTAAACAACTCTTTAATTTTCACCGTAAGGTTTTTATCATAACTCATGAAATATTCATTTCCTGTGTATGTTTAATTTACGCCATATTGTTTTTGTTCAAAATGCAATAATGAAGAGCTGTTGTATTTCTTTGTGATTTTTGATAAAGCCATTTGGGCGAATATTAAAAAAAGTTGTTTATCCTTGAGAAAATTAATGATTTTACAGTTTTTGGTTTCAGGATTTGCACATGCTTTTCAATATCTCGTACTTCATGCCACAACAGATGAAGGTCATTATACATGTACTTGTATAACATTCAAGTTCAAAATATTCAAAGGCAAAATTGGAGTTTAATATCATGAAAGTATTTTAGTTGTTCTTTTAGAGGATTTCATCTACATGAAACGTGAGAAACACTGGCTCACTGTGATTTCACAATGTAGATATATAAAATGCAATTTACAGTGTAGTAAAGGCATTTTACAGTCTAATAAATTAAGATTGTGGGCATGTTACAGACTTAAAAGCTTTTAACCCTGGTCATCAGGATACTGGTATCTATCTATTGATCTCTCAAGGGAGTCCTTCACTCTGCTTTTGGTAGCCAATATTTATAAAATGGTGCAACAGAATTATACTGCCCTCTCAGGTACCCATTTACACCTAGGTGAAAAAAACCCCAAACAATGTAGGTTTAATTTCTTGCTCAAAGAAATTAGCAGTGTCCCAGGCAGGACTAGAACCCAGGACCCCCTTGTTTTCTGTTTGTTTTAACCCTTTCCCTCATATAGACTCAATTTGACGCACTCAATAGGTACCACATAAAGCCTGATCTGCAGAAAGCCAAACTCAAACCTTACCAAATTTAATTGTAAAATCCTCATTACCAGACCACTGAGGAGCAGCGAACAGCATAAAACCTGATCAGCCTGCGAGTTACTCGCAGGCTGATCTGGTTTTATGCTGTTCGCATAGGTCTTTTCATGGTGTCCTCTATGAGGGAAAGGGTTAAATGTTTTTAAATGTTTTTGTACTTTTTATTTTGTTATAAAGTTAATATACTGTATTTGATAATTTATTTATTATTATTTATTTCTAATAATGTACCGTGTGGACTGGGCTGACCTCGACCCACACACACCTACTGACAAGGAAAATAAATGGGGTGACCCTGAATATAGAGACCTGACCCCTGCCCCCCAATGTCAAAATTAACCAACCAAAAATATGTATGTATGTATGTATGTCCTCTTGTCCAAATACATCAAACTATAAAGCAAACTTGAATCTGATGTGTGTTTCTGGTTTAAATTTAAAAATCAAACCTAAGTATTTATTATTATTTAAATCATCAGCTTGAAATACCCTTATAGTCTACTAACGAAGTGCCAAATTTCTCAAACATACATTATAATAACAATTCAAAGAGCTCTTATACCTATGGTAGCTGCATACGTGCCCTTGAACTGGTTGTTACAGAATCTCTGTATGAAGCTGGACTTGCCAACACCGAGTCTCCTACAAACACGACTTTGAAAATCCGTTGGAGGGCGGGATCTCGAGTCCTGACTGTAACACACAAAGAGTACAACACACTACATGTATACACAATACATCATAAGTTGAATTCATTTATACATGATCTTCAGTGTTTGTGATCTATCAGGTAATCTATACCTTACCAATTACAAGTGTGTTCTCTGGAACATTTGTGGCACCTGCTGAAGAGTGACAGAAAAAGTGTGACAGACAGATGGACAGACAGCGGAAAAGTGATCTCTATGTGTCATCTCTGCTTACAGCAGGTGACACAAGTAAGGTATACTATTATGCGATTTGATGCTACTGAAAAAGTTGATAACTATCAAAATTAAGAGTTACTGCCCTTCAGTGGAATAACTTAAACATTAATTGGTATCTACTTAACTTTCATTTATCTTTGTAAGAGTCGAGTCATAAAAACATTTTAATTTTTTCCATTAAAACAGCAATATTCTTAAAACCTCTTTGAGGAAGTGCCTACCTGAATTCCAGAGTCATTCATCTGCTGATCAGCCCCGACTGGCTGGGATCTCGGAGTATCTGGGTCAAAGGATCCACTGAAGACAAAATTAATGTTAGATATTAAACAAACTTAAGTTACAAACAGAAATCTTAGCATCTTGATAAATCAATTCTAATGTTTCATTTGATTACTAATTTTTTTCTTTCTGATATAAGTATAATGTATAAAGAAAATTTGGAGGATTTACCTGACTTCAGAGCAATTTCAAAATAAACTTATAAAATCAGGCCAATTTAACATTACCAATTATATGGGAAAGTGCATTAGCATTTTGTTTTCCATGTTCATGATTATGAACTATATAATTATGCATGTTTTCATATTTAATAATATTTCACAATATTTAATAATATTTAATAAAATTTTATGAATGCATTTTATATATGCCAATCAAATATCACAAGGGAAGAGTCTTCTGCTGGCAGCACTGACCCATGTCCAGAATATTCTTATCTTCAGAAACCAACACTTTTGAAGACCGTTTACCTATTACCTCATGAATATTCATATATACAAATTTGTGACATGATGAATAACAACTGATTTTTCTTTAATTGCCATACAGGCTGAACTTCAATACTGTATGAGCAAACAGAGGAGACCGAGATCAGACTTCTGGAAGGAACTGTCTAATCTGGGTTTGGTCTATTTGGCAAGGCATTAACCCTTTCCCTCATATAGACTCATTTTGACGCACTCAGTAGGTACCACATAAAGCCTGATCTGCAGAAAACCACAGTTAAACCTTACCAAATTTAATTGTAAAGTCCTCATTTCCAGACCACTGAGGAGCAGCGAACAGCATAAAACCTGATCAGCCTGCGAGTTACTCGCAGGCTGATCTGGTTTTATGCTGTTCGCATAGGTCTTTTCATGGTGTCCTCTATGAGGGAAAGGGTTAAAAAGGTCAATATGAGGTAAACGATTAAGCGAATCCACACAAAGGCTAAAAATTATGCTTATATTTTACATGTATTAACTTTACATGTATTGAAAATCTGTTCTTGAATGGAAATATGTATGTCTTTAAATCATTATACATATAAGTTGGAGAAAATCTCAGGATTGAATAAGTCAGTGATGCTCTTTTAGACAGAAACATCCTGACACAAGCATGACGGCAGAGTTATCTCCCTGTGACACTTACTGCCAACGATTTCAAGACTTAGTTTAAGAATTATAACAAACAGAAAAAGTTGTACATTCAAAATATAAATTAATAAAGATAGGTGGGTGCATCTCAAGCTAAGTGCATAGAGCATAAAATGTTTTCACCCTGTATCCCTCAAATAAGCCAAGTTACCTCCCTTGTTCAACCATTATTTTTTTTCACTAAAATCAATATGATCACAAGTGGTGGAAATCAGTTTGCAGAATTCATGATGGATTATTGGAAAAATCATATCTGAATCAAATGATAGCTTTCTGATAAACAATAATCAGTTGATATAGCTAGTTAATAATAAGGTTCTTACAGAAGATGATATTTTATAGATGTAAATTTGATGCAAATTTATGATTGTACCCTTTGGTTAATTTTATAAAAGTAGTTTTGTGCCTTGCAATTTTCTTAACATATGATTTATATTATATTGCAATATTCTGAATGTCTTATTTACATTATGAATAAATCCCTTTCATGCATGGAATGGGAAAAAATCACAAAAGTCAATTTTTACAGAAACTGCATATAGTGACATTGGTGACCTAATTTTGACATTCGATTATTGCCGATGTGATGTGAAATTCACTGACGGATTATTGCCAATAATCTGCCCACCACTAATTATCACAATCTGAATTATAGCAAAGTAGCAGACGGTATATAACTTAATCAGCTAGACAGTGCCACCGTGCTTGCAGGTTGATCAGGGGCCAGTTTCACTAAACATCGAACATACAAATTTGATCTTAGTCGTATACATGTAGTTCTACAAAGCATCTGCTACTATCATATTTGTACAATAAAAAATGAACAATAAAAGAAATGCGATCCATTCCACTGCAGTATACAAGCTCATCGCATTTTGAGAAGAAAACTAACACAAAAATAATACTACAATGTGTATTCTAAATTTTTTTATTTTATATATATCACACAAAGATTTTTTTTGTATACTACTGTTAAGTGAAACAGGCCCCAGTATTTATATTGGTTAATTTCTTGCAGGATCATATAGTGGCATATGGTGAAGGGTTAGGGTAACCCATCCATCATTGAATTATGATCATGGTCCATCAAGTGATCATGGGAATTTTTTTAGTAAATGCAAGCCTTTATAGACTTTGTGCAAAAGAGTCTATAACTCCAAGTTAATGGATGCTTGCATCTGCACTGGTCTTTATAAGCATTTGATAGACCTTAATTATAATTTAATGATGAATGGATTACCTTCAGGAAATATCTAGCCATGTTTTCAGCACCTATCTACTTAAAAAGGGGGGGGGACATTCTAACAAGAGGGCCAAGATGGCCCTTGGTCGCTCACCTGAGAAAGATGATTGCTTAAGAAATAAAGATGCTTGAGTGTAAAAGTGAAATCTGGCTTTTTTTATGGTGAAATGGGCATAACTCCTAAATTTACAAGTCAATATCAGTTATAATTGAACCCGATTGTGAGATTAAGGGCATAAACATTGTCTTAAAGTTTAAAAATGATTGTTAAAAAAATGAAGTTGGTAGAGAATAAACAAAGTGAAATCTTGCATTTTTTGTATTAAAAGGGACATAACTCCTGACCTAAATGACCCATCTCAGCCACAATTGAACTCAATCGAGACATTATTGGCATTAACAATGTCATAAAGTTTGAAGATGATTGCTAAAAAAAGGAAGATGCTAGAGTGTAAACAACGTGAAATATGGCTTTTTTTATATTAAAAGGGGCATAACTCCTGACCTAATTGACGGATCTCAGCCATAATCAAACTCAATTGAGACCTTATGGTCATAAGCATTGCCATAAAGTCTGAAGAGGATTGCTCAAAAGATGAAGATGCTAGAGTGTAAACAACTTGAAATATGGCATTTTTTGAATATTAAAAGGGGCATAACTCCTGACCTAATGGTACAATATCAGCCATAATCGAACTTGGCCGTGATTTTATGGTTATAAACATTGTTTTAAAGTTTGAAGATAATTGCTCATGAAATGAAGATGCTAGAGTGCAAACAATGTGAAATCTGGCTTTTTTGAATTTTAAAAGGGGCATAACTCCTGACCTAATGTTCCGATATCAGCCATAATCGAACTTGGCCGAGATTTTATGGTTATAAACATTGTTTTAAAGTTTGAAGAAAATTGCTCATGAAATGAAGATGCTAGAGTGCAAACAATGTGAAATCTGGCTTTTTTGAATTTTAAAAGGGGCATAACTCCTGACCTAATGTTCCGATATCAGCCATAATCGAACTTGGCCGAGATTTTATGGTTATAAACATTGTTTTAAAGTTTGAAGATAATTGCTCATAAAATGAAGATGCTAGAGTGCAAACGAACAAATTGTGGACGACGGACGACGGACGGACGGACGGACGGACAGACGGACGGACGGACGGACGGACGGACGACGGACATTCATCGATTCTAAAAGCTCATCCTGAGCACACGTGCTCAGGTGAGCTAAAAAGCAGACAACATAAGGCAAAACACAACAACATAATATGGATAAATCAGAAATTTCTCTGAGAAATGATTTTTTTTTCTCAAAAATCAGTCCACACAATCATATACAGTCATGTTTAGAAACTGGTAGAACATTGAAATATGCAATTAATTTGACCTTACTAACCACTTCAAAATGAAAAGCAAAATTTTTACTCTCAAAAAAATATTTGACTGTACTGAGCACGCTTATATATATATATAGCACTGCACACTTTTTGAACTATGTATAGTGCAGCTGCTCAAATGATTCTACCATAAAAATCTGCTGGATTATTGGATACCTAATATATCCTAAGTGCCAAGGGGTAGTTAGATTTTCCTGGAAAAACATAAACAACAACAACAACAAAAAAAAAACAGACACTAAATCAGATATTCTTTGAGACCAAAAAAAAGAACGTCTGGTAAGAATAAAATTATGTTTTTTTTTTTGTTGTTTTTTTTCATTTATTCTTCATACTCATGGAGGTGCATCTGTTTGTTTGTTTTTTTTAGGGAATACCGGTACAGTAATTCATTCTACCAGTTTTCGTTCAAGTTCTCAAAAATTAAAAATAGGGAAGATTATTTTATTTTCAGGATGAAATATTTTTTTTTTAAAGTTTTTAATGTTTAATCACCATATGGTTCTTCCATGAGCTATTTATGCATTCAACAGTAATTTTCCAATACAGAAAGTCCAAAACAAGCAAAACCGCAACATGTTTAAAATCAGGGACCTTATAAGCCTGTAGCCAATGATTAAGCATTTCTAATTAGAAATGAAAAAAAAAAGTTATTAAAAATAAAAAAAAATAACCTGAACAATCTAAATTGAAACTAAATCATGAAAACAAAATCTTAAAAAACTTGAAATTTCAAAGGACTATCTGACTGGTTCCCAGTAAATGACACTGAAGCAGCCTTGCGTTCAGTTAAGGCTAAACACTCGGAACTGTTCGCAACTGGAAGAGGGTTGGTTCCCTGATTGCATTCTATACACCACAATACAACAGGGATGCAAATGCCCACATTTGCAACTGTTACTGGTAACTGAACGCATGGCAGGGCTAAAATATAGCTGAAATTATCCAAATCTAACAAATCAAACCAAACAAAATAATATCAATGTTTAATCCACATGCTTCATAAATTTTCTCCAAAACCCCAAAAAAGATTGCCAACTATAAATCTAAAGAATCGGTTCCCCCGGAAAACTAAACCTGCGGTCCAGCTTAGCAAACTTGGTTGCTGCGGAGACAGTAGTGACCACCTGGTCCAGTTTCTGACCATCTGTTACCATGGTAACAGTGTCCTGACTACCAGCTTCCTCCATCTCATTGTTCTCACTGGAGGCATGCATGGTCAATATTGAAAGAATTGTATAATTCAAGTTTTAATAACACTCTCAAAAAGTTTACACTGAACACAGAAAAAAACTCTACTGAAATTACCAGTATATAGAAGCAGGGATTTCACTGGAACCTCATGTTTTCTCTGTAATTATTTTAATTTGGATGAATAAACATTTCCACTGGAATCCTATCAATATAAACAGCAAAAATCTTTCTTATTCTCATCTAATCTTATACTAAAAGTATTGTCACCTAGAGAACTCCCGCTTCATTGCCATGATTGCATTCCTGATTCCTATATAACACCCACCTTGGTATAAACAGTAAAAAGCAAGTGACTGGTTGTAAAAAGAAATACTTTAAAAGGGAGACTACTCCAGTGAACAGTCAAAACATGACAGACTGTAGTTATCCTCTACTGACAGAATTACTGCTAGTAAATATTTTGATCATTAGCAATTAACTATCTTTATAAAATCAATGAAAAAAAAACAAACCTTCTTATTTACTAATTTATTTTACGTTGATTGATCAAAACAAGTTCTAACAACTTATACGAGGGCCAGTCAATAAATAACCAGCCTAACCTATTTCAGGTTGAGATCTACCTCTTCTTTTTCAATATAATTTCCCTTCGGGGCTATGTACTTGGACCAACGGTGTTCAAGTGCCATCAGCCCAGAAGAGAAGAAGTCAGGGTCCTTTCCATGGAACCACTCCTCAACTGCCGCCATGACTTCTTCGTCAGACCGGAAATGACGTCCATGTATATCCTTTTTCAAATCTGGAAAAAGGAAGAAGTCGCTAGGAGCCAGGTCTGGTGAGTAGGCAGGGTGCGGTATTAATTCATACCCATTTGGCTCCACAGCATCCATTGCAACTTTATAAGTGTGGACTCTTGCATTGTTCTGTTGCAGTAACACCTTTGGAGAGTTTACCACGGCGTTTCCTGTGGATGGCGTTCCAGCTGGTCTAGCAAGTTTGCATAGTATGCTCCGGTTATTGTACTTCTCTTGGGTAAAATGTCCAACAAGATAACGCCCTTTGTGTCCCAAAATACTGTGGCCATCACTTTGCCAGCAGATGGTTGAGTCTTGAACTTCTTTGGCCTTGGGGATCCCGGCCCTATGCACTGATGACTCTGGGCTTTATTTTCTGGTTCATAATAATGCACCCAAGTCTCATCCACAGTAACTAGATGCAAAAGGAATTCATCTTTTGACCTCAAACGCTTCAACAACACACTGCATACTGATGCTCTCCTTGCCATTTGCTCATTGCTAAGGGATTTTGGGACCCAACAGGCTGTAAGCTTGCGCATCCCTAAACAATCATGCAAGATTGTTGAAACGGTACCATGTGAAATGCCTAATGTCTGTGCTATTTCTTCAATCTGATTTCGCCTATTTGAGTATACCATATCTCTGACTTTATTACACATTTCTTTGTCGGTGGCATCAACTGGGTGTCCAGACCTGGCTTTATCTTCTAAAGACGTTCTACCGCATTTAAACTCCCAAACCCAGAATTTAACTTGAGAATAAGATGGTGCAGAAGACCCATACACATCAACTAACTCAGCATGTATGTCCTTATTAGTTTTACCTTTTAAATGCAAGTACCTAATTACAGCATGGTACTCCACTTTTGATGAAAAGCTTGCTTTTACATCACTAGCCATGTTTGACATACAATATCTGACAAACAAATGACCGTATACATGTGTAGTTTTGTACACAGGTATAGTACATATATTGATACAAAGCTTGAAAATCGTGGATGTCTCGGTTGATTGGAGATGTAATAGGCTGGTTATTTATCGACTCGTCCTTGTACTAATCCCTCTCAATGGTCCCTGGGTTGGACCAGTACTTTGCACCTGGGAAGGTCATGTAAATGAATAGCTTGAAGAATATCAATTTACGGAATTTTAAATTGCATTTTTCTTTGCCATGCTGACTGTAGAATCTGAGCTACAATATAGTATGAGCAAATAGAAGAGACCCTGATCAGACAGTTCCTGAAAGGAGCTGTCTGATCTGGGTCTACTCTGGTTGCCAATGTGTCAAAATGTGGATGCCAACTCTTGTTTCTTAGGTGTTTTTTTGTTGTTGTTTTTTAAAAGGAAGAGATAAATTTCAAGTCAAAATGCACCTAAGAGTTATGGCCCTTGATGAGAATGAGCCCTTGTGATAGGGAACAAGTAAAGGAGGTTTGATGACAGACGGTTTAATAGTTTAGAAGTTATGACAGAGGTTAAAAGTTTGTCACCCCAATGGACACGACACCAGAGTGATAAAAATACCTCAAGTAAACATACATTTTTGTATTAGACATCAAGCTAATTACAGAGAAATATCACTCTTTGTCCTATAACCATTTTCTGAATATTGAACAACCAATTTAAAGTCCTTTTGTGACACTGAAGAAATGTCTAAGGTCTCAATACAGAACAGCTAGCTGCATATAAGTTATTGAAATTTTCCGAATCAGGTTTACGTTGAGCATGCAATATCTCTTCACAAATCAAGCTGAAGTAGTGAGATAAAACAAACTTATGGTCATTGTATAAAGACACTTGTCTGTGAAGTAAGATGCGTATCATATAACAAGATCTCCGCAGAGCGACGACAACGCTTGTCTGTTTTACATGTCTGAGTAATGGACTACATTTAAGTTTTTGTACGACAAAGACAACAACAACGACGACGGCCCAGCAATCATAATAGCTCAACTTTTTCTTCGAAACAGACAAGCTAAAAAAGGAAGAAATCTAAGCATTACAAGATGCTAAAGGGTGCCATCTAGATAAAATGATATATAGCTGTGCTTTCTTGTTGTATAAGGGCATATGTCAAGATTATTTGTCAAATTCTAAGTTGACATGTTACACAGACGATATTGCTGTAAGCAGCAAAGCATAAAATTACAGACAACAAGGCTAGCTTATCTAATTACACAGTCACTTGCAGTCCCATGAATACCTGCAGAACTTGTTCATATCCAGGGAATGCTAGAAGTGCAGTTATATGTTAATATTTTAAGTCAATTTAGGACAAACAGACCGTCTGAAAAATAAAATCTCTGAGATTTGAAACATTAAATCTGATTCCTTGCCTTGACAAAATATCATTTTGACCTTATTCTTTAGCTCTATACTTAGTTTTTGATTGATTGCTGGTCTATAGAATACAGGGCCCAGTGTCTATTCTAGGATGTGGGATTGTGGGATACACGCATTTTCTTCAAAGATCCCGCATGCATAAAAATCATGTGAGTGAAAATCCTGCTTGATACCCAGCAGTGAAAAAACCCCAAAAAAACGCATGTCACCAAGTCTGTTTCTGTCACCTCTACATTGATTCTGCCATACTGATTCATCATGGAATTGTTTATATGCGCATCTGAAACTGGGTGGTATAAGTTACCTGAATATACACAAATGAAAATATTTTTGGCACATTAACATTATAAGCACTTTAATTCAGTAAATGTTTTTTGTCGAAAATATATGAATTAACCATTCTATGCTTCTTTATCAAAGCGACAAATAACCGGTATTCAGAAAATACGGCTTTGGTCAATCCTGAGAGTCAAACATCCCATCTTTTAATCAGTTACAATTGCTTGCGTAGTGCAGACATTAAACAAAAACTGGCAGAATCTGACATAGACAGTAACACTCCGTCTGTCAAAAAAAAAAAATAAATAAAATAAAATCGCATATTTTCCATTTGATATGTACATTTACGTCATATATTAAAAGGGTTTTGAACACAAAATGTTTCAGTGTAATCCCCCCTGACTTCAAAATATCCTCCCTGTTTTTGGATGGTTTGGGGGAAAATCCTACATGAATTTTGAGTCCTAGAAATAGACACTGAGGGCCCGGTAGTGGACTGCAAGTGGACCATGCTGACATATATCATACAGGACACACATACACGTGGACAGACACACAGACACACATATGGCAAGATTTACTTTGTTGTTTTCCCCTGTAGAAAACTATACAGTTGTCTCTCTGTATCTTGGCCTACAAAAAGATCAACTGGGCTTGTAACGAACACAACTTATTACCATGGAAACAAAGAACTCAAATTAAGAAAAAAAAAATGAAATTGATACATGTAATATATAAATGACATGTTAATTAACCCTTTCCCTCATATAGACTCATTTTGACACTCAATAGGTACTATATAAAGCCTGATCTGCAGAAAACCACAGTTAAACCTTCCCAAATTTAATTACAAAATCCTCATTTCCAGACCACTGAGGAGCAGCGAACAACATAAAACCTGATCAGCCTGCGAGTTACTCGCAGGCTGATCTGGTTTTATGCTGTTCGCATAGGTCTTTTCCTGGTGTCCTCTATGAGGGAAAGGGTTAAGGGATGACACGGAATATCACTAATTTCCAGCTTAAAGTCTCAGTCACTCTGAAAAATACTTCCCCTTTACATACAAATATTTCAGTAGGAAATAATTATTCCCAAACTTAAAAGAAAATTACATTAATTGACCAATGGAGGAAAGACCCTCTTATGTACATGCATAGCCACTTATTCAACAAAACATGGAATTATGTCAAACACCTCATTTTACATGTACTTAAATATATTACAAAAGATAGAGGTTGCACAAGCGAAAATGTTAAAACTGTATCTGACCTCTCGAAATGAGATATATTCAATATCAAATCAAAACAAACAATTTTTATTTACTGCTAACTGATGACAAAAGAATGAAACATGTTTGTGTATTTGATCCTGTTAACACACGGCTAAACCCATGTTCATGTTTGACATTTAAGGAAATTACATAGTATACAGTATAGTGGAATTCTTTATATTCACATATACAAAATTATCTCCCTTTATGAAAAAAATAAAGTAGTTCTGGCAGACCTATATCACTCACAATGTGAATGATAAAGAGTAAATGAAATGGATCTTGTTTCACTTAAAGAACACAGCATTTCATCAGTTAGCATAAAATAAATTCTTTGAAACAAACATAGACAAATCATCGTAGTTGAATTCTATGAAATAATTCTGACACCTAAAGATACTTGAGGCCTTAAAACGTGTCAAGAGAAAATATCAGTAACTGCAGAAATACCAACACAAATGATCATGTTCTGATTATACTTTATCATATACCTATAAATTTTCTGACTCATCGAGGTGCAAATACAATTCGACAGATTAAAAATTCTGTATCAAGTCAGTGACAAATGTGTGAGGTCAGACGGTGCAGACTACATGTACTTGCAATATGGTCCCCGCAGTGCATGTGCACTACATTGTAAACATAGTTTAATTTTAAAATGTCATGGTGGCTTGTCTTTAACTCTGTGTAAAAATTCATCTGCCATTGATAAATATTTATTTTTTTGGAAGACTTTAATAAACTCTGAAATCCTGAACAAACTTAACTCTTGAGTCTTGAAAATTTAAAGGTACATAATAAAAGGAAAACTTTATTGTAATAACATTTCTTAGCTTAACATTCTGCTGCTTGCCGCGTAGAAATCTTTTATATCTCACTAGACCGAGATATCAATTTTCCTATGCCCCTTGTAGCAGAATATTAAGCCATGAAAAACTAATACAACATAATATTTTCTATTTATTTTTAACCCCTTCCCTCATATAGACTCTTTCTGACGCACTCAATAGGTACCACATAAAGCCTGATCTGCAGAAAACCACAGTTAAACCTTACCAAATTTAATTATTAAGTCCTCATTTCCAGACCACTGAGGAGCAGCGAACAGCATAAAACCTGATCAGCCTGCGAGTTACTCACAGGCTGATCTGGTTTTATGCTGTTCGCATAGGTCTTTTCATGGTTCCCTCTATGAGGGAAAGGGTTAAACACACAGCACAAGACACATGATTACAGCAACACAGTTTAATCTCTAAACACCATTTCCTGGTACACACATTTCCAAAGCTCTTGTGACCTGTTAATGTGGGTGTAATTACTGTAGAATCATTAAATTTCATGGGGGACTAATTTTCACTGATTTCATTGACGGCTTTTATCCACAGCTCATTTAATAGACCTCAAGTTTTCTCATACACCAATGAAATTGAAAATATTACAAATTCCAAACTAAAATACCAACAAAAATTAATGATTTTACAGTACAACGTCATGTATTAGTGTACAAATTAGCACATAGAACTAGGTGTTGACCCTAGCCTACCTTCTTCCACCTCTGGCAAAATTTTCCTTACGAAAAAATTATATAGTAATATAAAAATAGTTTTGGTGTAAAATAGAAAAACAGATATAAACCTATGAGATTTTAGTCTTCTTACTTCAGAAGCACTCACCGTCTGCTTTTCTCCTGTCCATCTATTTCATCAGTATCAATGCGATTTGTTTCTGGTGTTCCACGCGGTGTGGAATTATGGGTAAATGCTGTGTTGCTATGGTGAATAAATGAGGGTGCGTTTCCGTCTATGTATACATCGTCATCACATTCAATCCCGTCGTCGTCATACATGTCCGCATCGGTTCCCTGCAGAAGCTTGGGTCCCGGTTCCTCCGCATCGTCTTCCTCTATACCTTCCTCAATAGACTGGGCCCCAACTGGTCTCTTTGGAGCTCTAAAGGGAAAAGTAACACATTTATTTTTGGATCATCCAAATGTCCCACAATGTGCAATGAAAATAAATAATTCTGTAAAAGATAATCTGTATCATGTACAAGAGAGGGTTCTTTGGAACACATGTGTCACCTGCTGAAGCTGGACGGAAAAAGTGAGACGGACAGACGGACTGACTAACACAACTAAACTAAATCAAGAATTTATTGCCTATTATCAATTTCCTAATTTCAAAATAGGTGACATCATTGAGCATCTAAACCTTTACCTCATGAATATTCATGTACAAAATAAAAACTTAATAAATATTATTATGATGAACTTTTAATGGTAATACATTTTCCTTGGCAATTTAGACTACCTAATATCTGAGCTAAGATATTTTACAAGTAAGAGCAAATGAAGGAGACCCTGATCAGATAGCTCAGTTCAGTTGTCTAGGTCTGCTGTTTTCCACATCAAAACATGTCCATCTTAGTTAAATGGTGAATATTTAAGAAAAAATGACCCGTCAATTTTGTTCAACAAATTTTATTTTAGTTTTCAGTCCATACTGGTCATTGCAAAACGTTAGGAACTTGATCAAGCTCCTTATTCATGATGTGGATCTTAATCTGGATACAAACATTCTAACACTTCAACAATACACTGTATTTCTAAATGACATCCAAAATACTGAAAAGTATCAATTATTTAGAATGAAAATGGTTCAACTAATGTCACCAAGTGAATTTATCTAAACAAATTTTGGCATCCTAGAATGAAATGCTTCACAGCTGATAATTTGTACATACATCATATAACCATTCTACACTCTCAATAACTTTAGTCCCATCAACACTGCATCTCGTTTTGAAAAAGATATTTCTTGTTTTAACTGACTCTCATCATTATTTAATAGCACTCAGATACGTAGAAAGTATCCACCCTTTTGGATCAAAATATTCCACATACACACAATTGTTTACACGGTATACCCACCCTTTTGGATCAAAATATTCCACACACACACAATTGTTCACACGGTATACCCACCCTTTTGGATCAAAATATTCCACACACACACAATTGTTCACACAGTATACCCACCCTTTTGGATCAAAATATTCCACATACACACAATTGTTCACACAGTATACCCACCCTTTTGGATCAAAGTATTCCACACACACACAACTGTTCACACGGTATACCAACCCTTTTGGAGCAAAATATTCCACATACACACAATTGTTCACACGGTATACCCACCCTTTTGGATCAAAATATTCCACATACACACAATTGTTCACACGGTATACCCACCCGTTTAGATAAAAATATTCCACATACACACAATTGTTCACACGGTATACCCACCCTTTTGGATAAAAATATTCCACATACACACAATTGTTCACACGGTATACCAACCCTTTTGATCAAAATATTCCACATACAGACAATGTTCACACGGTATACCCACCCTTTTGATCAAAATATTCCACACACACAAATGTTCACACAGTATACCCACCCTTTTGATCAAAATATTCCACATACAGACAATTGTTCACACGGTATACCCACCCTTTTGGATCAAAATATTCCACATACACACAATTGTTCACATGGTATACCCACCCTTTTGATCAAAATATTCCACATACACACAATTGTTCACACGGTATACCCACCCTTTTGATCAAAATATTCCACATACACACAATTGTTCACACGGTATACCCACCCTTTTGATCAAAATATTCCACATACACACAATTGTTCACACAGTATACCCACCCTTTTGGATCAAAATATTCCATACACACAATTGTTCACATGGTAAACCCAACCTTTTGATCAAAATATTCCACACACACACAATTGTTCACATGGTAAACCCACCCTTTTGGATCAAAATATTCCACATACACACAATTGTTCACACAGTATACCCACCCTTTTGTATCAAAATATTCCACATACACACAATTGTTCACACGGTATACCCACCCTTTTGATCAAAATATTCCACACACACACAATTGTTCACATGGTATACCCACCCTTTTGGATCAAAATATTCCACATACACACAACTGTTCACACAGTATACCCACCCTTTTGTATCAAAATATTCCACATACACACAATTGTTCACACGGTATACCCACCCTTTTGGATCAAAATATTCCACATACACACATAATTGTTCACACTGTATACCCACCTTTTTGGATCAAAATATTCTACATACACACAATTGTTCACACAGTATACCCACCCTTTTGATCAAAATATTCCACATACAGACAATTGTTCACACAGTATACCCACCCTTTTGTATCAAAATATTCCACATACACACAATTGTTCACACAGTATACCCACCCTTTTGGATCAAAATATTCCATATACACACAATTGTTCACACGGTAAACCCACCCTTTTGTATCAAAATATTCCACATACACACAATTGTTCACACGGTATACCCACTCGTTTAAATTGAAATATTCCACATACAGACAATTGTTCACACGATATACCCACCCTTTTGGATCAAAATATTCCACATACACACAATTGTTCACACAGTATACCCACCCTTTTGGATCGAAATATTTTCCGAGGACAGACCCCTGCCGCGCCAGTTCTCCTCTCTTGGCGGAGGTTGTCTTCGGGCTGGCTGCCTCCAACTGTAGAAGAGGAACCAGTACACAGGGTCAGCAGGGGGTGGGGCAATATGGCCAAGAGATATTTTTCCTTTAATTATCATAAAATTAAAATATTCATTCTCAAAGAAAAGTTATATACTTAATGGCTCCAGAAAAGATTTTGATGCAAATGACATAAACCATTTCTCCATTTTTTTGTTTGTTTTAAAACATCCACTGACTCTATCTCAAATATTTAATGGCCTGTAGAAAATTATATTGAGTATATATTTACAATTGCGCAAAGATCAAGATATTATTTTATATATTATTTTAGGTTAATAAAACAATGAAGGCAAGTCTCGTATAGATATAGGATTTATGAATCACGACCAGTTGCATCTTCAGAGTGCTGTTGTTAAATCAACTCTAGGAGATAAGCAGAACAAGACATGCTTGTAAAGTAACAATAAAGACAACAGTTGATTAGTAAAAGCAAACAAGCTCAAGAAGCATTTTAATCTTGAGAATTGTTCATGTGTAAAATGAAATCTAAAATCATGCAGTACTCTCATGTCATATAATACTCAAAATTACACAACAGTTTCTTACATTTTTTCTTGCTTAATGGCTGATCATAAGAATATAAACATATTTTTTTCTTCCTTTTTTTTATTTCTTGGCAAATTTTCAACCAAGCTATAAATTCAGCCTCGGTACTTATTGCATAATTGTGTGAAGGGGACACAACCCTATAAATAACTCTTCTTTTGTCTGAATTATCTGCCCCTGATATATAATTTTTACAGATGAGCAATATGTAAGCAGAGCAAGATAATGTCTCTATAGGAGAATAATGCAGAGGAATGGGTTTTATAAATGCTGAATACAGAATGTTATAATGTTTAATACTTATGTGAATTTCAGATTACCGTATTCCAACATTTTGAGGCATGCTTCATTTTATACACAGAGATAAGCTCTTCATTCAATACACTAAACCCGTGCATATATAGATATATGCAGTAAAAATAAAGAACTATGACTGAAGGTGATTAGCAAGCCTGCAGCATCAATTTGCCCTAATTCACACCCATATTACTAACAATGCCAGTATTCTATTTTTAGTTACACTGACCTTGACCCCTCCAATTTCAAATACAACCTCAAGCTGCCTTTTTTGTCACTGAGAAACTTTTCAAATTTTCAAATTTTCACTTGAGGACCATTATCTGCACTTATTTTATAACAATAACATGGCTTTATACATGACGTGTATAATTTACAAATAAATAAACATTATAATTATGGATAAAATGCAAAATTCTAAAAACTAAATTTCTACTCTTTCTATACAGAAAGAAACCAAAAAAGGTACTACTTTACACTATGAAAAATTCCTATATTTCAACCAACAAAAATCATAGACTGAAACAAGCCCAATAAAAGTAGCTAGTTATCATGTACAAAATCACACTGGGGCAGGCCAAATAATTCAAGCAGCTAATCAAACTAGTAATAACTTGAAAGCTGACAATTTTTATGTTTGGTTAATCATTGGCATTTAATCTGTGTGTCTGTTCCACCACAGGTCTGTCAACAGAGAACATATTCCTTGCTGACTAGGGCTTACACAGATATCAAATGTCAAACACAAGGATTGAAGGATTAAGGCTACGAAATGCAAACAAACATGTTACAAACTAAGTGAGGACAACTCAGTAATGCCTGAGAGAGCTAGCCCTTTACCACACAAATGCGCCACTTTACACAATGGCATAGCTGCATCAGATTAAAAATATTTGAATTTGGACATACAGTCAAACCTGTATTAGTGTCACAATTACCTCTGAATAACAACCACCTCCAGATAAAGGCCAGTTTTTAATTTCTCCTGAGTGGCCTTTGTTCACAGGTTTTACAATGTTCCTTCCTCATCTCAAAGCTACAGAAAAGTAACAATCAGTATAAAACCGGACTAGACTGTGAGCTCCACACAAGCTTTCTCGAAAATACTTGAGTACAATCTCAGACTCAAATTTGAGCATCATACTCAAATCCCTATTGAAACTAATGCGCATAGTTTGAATCTGAGAATGAAATCATACTTGAGTATCATTATTATTTTTGAGAACACAGAGCCACTTGGGGCCCCGTTTCACTAAATTTCAAACAAACAAATTTGATCTAAGTCATAACTCTCTCGTTCTACATAGTGTCAACTAATTTCTTATTTTCACAACAAAACATGAAGAAACATGGCCTAATATTTTGCATTTTACAAACACAACAATTTTTGTAGAGAAAAATTCACAGGACAAAATACTGTTTTACATCTGAGAATTTACTCTTACGAGGATTATTTTTTGTACAAAGTTTAGTGAAACGGGTCCAGGGTTCCATAATTTGACTCCTGACACCCATTGACTTATAAATATTAGTCTACGGCTGTCAGGAGTCAAACTACAGACCCCTATGGTTTTATACTGCCCACAAAGGTCATTATCTTGAAGCATATTGTGTGATAAAGGGACAGCAGTCAGGCTGGGTATACCTCCTGTTCCATACTTGTGTTACACAGCGAGTTGCTGACGTCCTGAGGCAAGCACGAAAAAGTCACATACAGACACAGACAGTACAAAATGAAGATTACGCAATACAAACATGTGGTCTATCTGGAACATTCAGGTAATCCATCCATCAATGAATTATATTCTTGATCCTTCAAATGCTTAAAAAGACTTTAGTACAGATGCTTGCATCCAATGACCTGGAGTTATAGGCTCTTTTGCTCAAAGTCTATATAGGCTTGCATTTATTATAAAATCCCACAATGATGGACCATGATACAATTTAAAAATGGATGGATTAGCTTGCTTAGTTTTGAGATTTCTAGCCTCACTGATGTGGAGCACGGGGCCTGGGTCCAGTGGTTACAGGTATGAACTCACTGGAGTTAAGATTCTTTGATGACTACCCAAGGTTCAAAGTACTGGTCCAACACAGAAACTATCAAGCAGAGGGCCTGGTGAAAGTCTTCTGATATAGTTTCAATCAAAATAAAGTGTGCTGTTTTAAGTAAAGATTAAATACATATGAAAGGAAAATATGAAAGAATTATCTGTAATCAGTCTTACAGAAGCCAGTTACAAGAATAAAATCTGTTAAGCCATTTCTCAAACAACAGAGAAAAGTATTACTTAAAAAAGACATGAGTGTTTTTTAATCAAACCATTTTGAATTTAAAAAAAAATGAAATTGTTTGTTTTAACTAAATAATACACTGATAAAAATTTCTATCTTTAAATATAGAAAACAATTCATGATAGTTCATAAAGATTATGTAATATTAATATGACTATAATATTTAAGTGTGTGTGAGGCTAACATGCACGAAGTCAATCGGTGAAATTGATAAGAACATTTTCTTTCCAATGGAGTATAAACAAAATGGTTTTCTTTAAAAGAATACCAGTAATAGAAAATCAAAACAGCAATATTTGAAAATGTTTTTTTTAAAGAATGTACCGGTAATATAATTGTTGAAAAAAAAATGGTAACAAGATACTGTTGACATATTGACAGAACAATCCTTCAAATATAACAAGAGGGCCATGATGGCCCTGAATCGCTCACCTGAGTACCATTGCTTCAACTGATGTCAAGGTTTTTAAACAGACAAGGATTCTGATATAACTTAATCTAAAACATTTTACCCCTGACAATACTACACACCAAATATCTAAGCAATGGGCCATATGGTTTCAGAGAAGACTTGGGCGCAGGGTCATTTATCACCGTAGGGCCAAGACTTTGAAAATCTTTGTAATGAACCATTAGATGCTACTACATACCAAAAATCTTAGCTCTAGGCCTTATTAATTCATAGAAGATTTTTTAAGATTTTCCTATTTAACTCTATGTAAAACAAGTGACCCCTGGTGTGGGGTCATTTATCACCATTGGGCTATGATTTGTACAATCTTGGTAGTGGCCCATAAGATGATGCTACATACCAAATATCTAAGCTCTAGGCCTTGCAGTTTTGCAGAAGAAGATTTTCAAAGTTTGCATTTTTAAAATCTATTTTTAGCTCCTGTGACCTAATTATGCAATGGACCAGAACCATTTATACAACTTTAGTAGAGCTTCATCCAAGGAACATTCCTGCAAAATATTTTTCAAATTGGCCAAGCCGTTTAGGAGGAGATGTTGTTTGAAGCAATTGTTGACGCCGCACGCACGCACGGACGCCGGACAAAAGGCAATCAGAAAAGCTCACCTTGAGCACGTTGTGCTCATGTGAGCTAAAAAGATAGCAAAATGGAAGAAGTAATTAAGATACCATTTGGAAGGAAGTCAATACCTGATTTTATTTGTAACTAGTCAAGGTCAATCCATGTGAACTAGCGAGAGACATGGATGATTCATTTTTTCAAAATGAAAGTTAGTGCAAGTCACAGAAACCTATGATTATTTACAGAAGAGGAACAGAAGACAAGGAAATGCTGACACATTTCACAACTTACACTATAGACAACTTCTGGCATTGTATCCTTAGAGAAACCCCAAACACACTTTGAAATTTTAATACCATATGCTTTTTAGTATTGGGGCTAGATGGAGAAAAGTGCACTGCTATACTGCGATATGAAGACAAACATGCCATGTGCGTTTCATTCTGGATACAAAACTACTACAAGAATAGCATCTGCGATTAAACACGCATAAATATTTTACCCGCCTTATCTCAGCTTCATCTTTGTCATCTAGAAGCTTCTTGTTCATGCTCCTGGAAGACACAGATCAGTACATAGTCAATTAAAGCAGGAAATGCGGGACATTTGAAAGGATTTGATATGTTATTTTGACTCATGTGAAGTGACACAGAGGTGAAAAGTGCTTGAAAGATTTCAGACAATAAATTTTAAAGTAAAACATAAAAAGACATTACAGTAAAACTTGGTTATATCGAACTTGTCGGAACCATGATCTTTTGTTTGCTATATCGTGTTTCTTGCATCAAATTTAAGGAATTATTATCTTATAAACGACCTATATATAGCGAACAGATTTTAATGATTTAAAAGATTTTAAAAGTTTAAATGGATGGATAAAATTGTGATTTATTCTTATTATCACAAATTTATTATTAAACCCAAGTTTATCTTGACAAATTCTGAACTATGTATGTAGATTCAGATGATTAATTATTCATTTATCATAAATTCCTACATATCTTAATAGCCTTTCCTGTAATGATCTATTTTGAAAACATGCACTACTTTCATTTTTGTCTTAAAAGGGTATGCAACATTCCATGTTTTGACTAGTATAACTTTCGCAATATTAAGAAAGCAATCAAATATGGACAAAAAAAAATGCCAATTAAATTTATGGCTTTATACAATGTGGACAGAAATACGACAAGCACAATAGATCTTAATTGCATTGAACAGTTATTCTTTATGGAATTAGTTCACTCACAGCGGCTATGTAATAACAAAACTTTTGTAAATGTAAATATAATCCTAGACCAGTACTCTCACAAGAACATAGCTTAACTTTTATTGAACAAATATATCTCATAAATTATTAGAGTCTAAATTGCACAAATATATCTCATAAATTATTAGAGTCTGAATTGCACAAATATATCTCATAAATTATTAGAGTCTAAATTGCACAAATATATCTCATAAATTATTAGAGTCTGAATTGCACAAATATATCTCATAAATTATTAGAGTCTAAATTTCACAAATATATCTCATAAATTATTAGAATCTAAATTGCACAAATATATCTCATAAATTATTAGAGTCGAAATTGCACAATATATCTCATAAATTATTAGAGTCTAAATTGCACAAATATATCTCATAAATTATTAGTCTGAATTGCACAAATATATCTCATAAATTATTAGAGTCTAATTGCACAAATATATCTCATAAATTATTAGTCTGAATTGCACAAATATATCTCATAAATTATTAGAGTCTGAATTGCACAAATATATCTCATAAATTATTACAGTCTAAATTGCACAAATATATCTCATAAATAATTAGAGTCTAAATTGCACAAATATATCTCATAAATTATTAGAGTCTAAATTGCACAAATATATCTCATAAATTATTAGAGTCTAAATTGCACAAATATATCTCATAAATTATTAGAGTCTAAATTGCACAAATATATCTCATAAATAATTAGAGTCTAAATTTCACAAATATATCTCATAAATTATTAGAGTCTAAATTGCACAAATATATCTCATAAATAATTAGAGTCTAAATTTCACAAATATATCTCATAAATTATTAGAGTCTAAATTGCACAAATATATCTCATAAATTATTAGAGTCTAAATTGCACAAATATATCTCATAAATTATTAGAGTCTAAATTGCACAATATATCTCATAAATTATTAGAGTCTAAATTGCACAAATATATCTCATAAATTATTAGAGTCTGAATTGCACAAATATATCTCATAAATTATTAGAGTCTAAATTGCACAAATATATCTCATAAATTATTAGAGTCTAAATTGCACAAATATATCTCATAAATTATTAGAGTCTGAATTGCACAAATATATCTCATAAATTATTAGAGTCTAAATTGCACAAATATATCTCATAAATTATTAGAGTCTAAATTGCACAATATATCTCATAAATTATTAGAGTCTAAATTGCACAAATATATCTCATAAATTATTAGAGTCTAAATTGCACAAAATTTACACTCTGATAATCATTACATTCAAATTGCAAATAAAAAAGTTGAAATGGTCTTACTTGAGCATGTCAAGCTGTTTCACCAGGGTTTCTCTCTCTAGAGCTATCCCTTCTGATAGTTGGAGTGCTGCCCTGCAATACAAAATGTCTCATATCATATACACAGTTTTCAAGTTTGCTTCAAGACTGAAATTTGCTAAAACTGATCAGAAATATTTAAAACCGCTCCTGCAACAAAACAATATAAACATGAGTAATCTCTGGAACACATGTGTCACCTGCTAAAGCGTGGCAGAAAAATGACTGACAGAGGGACGAACAGATGACGGAAAAGTGTTCCCTATGTGTCACTTCTGCTTACAGCAGGTGACACAAAAATATCTTTTGCTTAAAATTAATGGAATGCCAAATTTTTTTTAAAAAATTGGAACTAAACGATGAAAAGCTGAGATAATCAAAACTGTAAAATCTTGCCTTTTTCTTGACACAAACCAAACAATCTATAACTTGTTTATTTAACTATTTGTTTACATAAAGGTCACACTTTGCTGTACTTTGAGAACCACAATATATACACTCCAAGGGTCCGTTTTCACTAAACTTCAAACAAAAAAAAATCTTCTAATGGGTAAATTCAAAGATGTAAAAATAATATCTTTTTTGAGTGTGATTTTTTCTTCACAAAAGCATTGTATTTGTAAACTTTATTCATGTTTTATTGTTAAAATAAGACATTAGTAGACACAATTTAGAACACCAGATTAACAACTAAGATCAAAGTTTAGTGAAATTGGCCCCAGTACGACACCCGGCCTACCCACCTGGCCCTCTCCCGTTTCTCGTCTCGCTGCTGCTGCCTCAGCTGGTTGATGTAGGACTGCGACTCCACCAGACTGGACTGTGACTTCATCAGGGACTCCTCCAGAATTTCCTTCTCCTGCAAAACAAACAGTCATCTTATTGTCACACAGTTAATTACTATCTACTTTACAATACAAATCCAACATAAATTAAAAACAACAAACATGTCAAATGAAGTGAAATCAGGTTTTCAAGTGTTGCAAGAAAAACTATTTTTAGTAACAGTGACCTTGACCCTATTGACCTGATTGACCTGAAAATCAATCCCAATCTCCCTTTTCCCATGAGGTATTCTATTTACTAAATCTAATCTTACTCCTTTGAGAAAGAAGATACCGGTATTTGAAAGAAACCAAAAAAAAATTATTTTTAGTAACAGTGACCTTAACCTTTATAAATCAATCCCAATATTCCTCTACTCATACTACCAAGTAAAAGAAAGATAATGTGCACTGAAAATCACAGAGACTACGACATTGCATAAAATAGAGAAATACCATCAGTTATCACCTTGAAATGGTCAGTTGGCAAAAGGACCAACTAGGGAACTTTTTTGAAGAGGAACTTTAAAGTGGAACCATTGAAAAAAAGATGGTCAAACTAAAGATTATATCTTTTCTTGAAGTTGTTCAAAGATCAAATCAGAGTAAAAAGACAGCAGATGAATTTTACTGCGGTTGTGTCATGAACAACAATAACTATTCTGACTGATTAAACAACCTCAAACTCAAGTCTCACTGAAGTTTATTACAAAATTAATTTCTCGTCAAATGATCGCCTTATAAGCATGACTGTAGAGACAATATCAAGTTAATATTCAAGCAATACTAAAATAATTGCAGATTTAGGCCCTTCACTGCCATATATATATGCACACAATTTGCTGGGGAAAATTGTTTGAAAACAGTCTGTCTTCGCATAAAAATCAATAGATATGATGCCATTTATGTCACATTACAAAAATTACAGTTCATGAACATTAACTCTGTATAGCTTTTACATTTAAAGTAATTGAGTTGCCTCCCATAGATGCTATTTGTTCTCAATACATACGTCATTATCCCGAGCGTATAAGAAACAATTTTTACCCCAAGCAATGCTCGATATAAGGCAGTGAAAGGGGTTAAATAAGACACTCAGGCTCTAAAAAGTGTTATTTATTGACAAAGGTTTTCTTCAATCACTACAATCAATTGCTATGGTACAAACCCTGGCCAGTTTCTCATTCTCCACTTTAGTCTCAGCCTCAGTCAGATTCAGGTGGCCCAATCTCTCCTCTATCTGTAAAGTAAACAATGGACGAATTGCTACTCATTTTCACTCACACATTTGTTCTATTGTTCATTTGTTTTTTTACTGTAAGCTATACCGCTGTGCATGTGTTAAAAATGTCATTCATAATCCTGACATTCTAAGCCTGAGGACACGGTTTATATATACATTCAAAACATCATGATTAATGCTTAATGTTTCAATGGAGATACATATGCTGCAGACTTTACTCTGTTGTGGATGGGATGTGGAAGGGTACAAGGGACATGGCAATGGAGTGGAGGGTAGGGGAAGGGACATGGTATGGTACCAGGAATGTGGTAGGATACAAGGGACATGGTAGGGTAGGGTACAAGGGATGTGGTAGGGTACAATAAGGGATGTGGTATGGTACAATAAGGAAGGTGGTAGGGTACAATAAGGGATGTGGTATGGTACAATAAGGGATGTGGTATAGTACAATAAGGGATGTGGTATGGTACAATAAGGGATGCGGTATAGTACAATAAGGGATGTGGTATGGTACAATAAGGGATGTGGTATGGTACAATAAGGAAGGTGGTATGGCACAATAAGGGATGTGGTATGGTACAATAAGGGATGTGGTATGGTACAATAAGGAAGGTGGTAGGGTACAATAAGGGATGTGGTATGGTACAATAAGGGATGTGGTATGGTACAATAAGGGATGTGGTATGGTACAATAAGGGATGTGGTATGGTACAATAAGGGATGTGGTATGGTACAATAAGGGATGTGGTATGGTACAATAAGGAAGGTGGTAGGGTACAATAAGGGATGTGGTATGGTACAATAAGGAAGGTGGTAGGGTACAATAAGGGATGTGTATGGTAAATAAGGGGGGTTGGTTAAGGGGGTATGGTACATGGAATGTGGTAGGGTACAAGGGAGGGGGGAAAAGGCGGGGAACAAAGGACGTGGTAGGGTACAAGGGACGTGGCGGGGAACAAAGGACGTTGTAGAGTACAAGGGACATGGCGGGGAACAAAGGACGTGGTAGGGTACAAGGGACGTGGCGGGAACAAGAGACGTTGTAGGTACAAGGGACCTGGTAGGGTACAATAGATTAGGAAGGGCAAACAAGGGATATGGAAGGGCAAACAAGGGATGTATGAACAAGGGATGTGGAAGGGCGTACAAGGGATGTGTGAACAAGGGATGTGGAAGGGCGAACAAGGAATGTGGTAGGGCGAACAAGTGACAGGGTAGGGTACAAGGGATGTGGTAGGGATCAAGTGACAGGGTAGGGTACAAGGGATGTGGTAGGGATCAAGTGACAGGGTAGGGTACAAGGGATGTGGTAGGGTGTACAAGGGATATGGTAAGGCACAGGGAGGTGACATGACACAAAAGAATAAAAAACAATGGGATATGACATGCATGACCTACACATAACTTTACAAGTAGAGGAAAGTAAAGTAAAAGTGAAGCATATACACAAAATAACTCTCCTAATGCCAGAGTCACTGAACAAGCCGTCTAGGAGTCATTTTTGACAAAAATTGTGTGCGAGTATCGGCAACTTGTGCAATATTTTTATACAATTTTGGGTGCTTGTGCAAATGTCTACAAGCAACCATAAATGTACTTTCATTATTTCTATGGAGGTTGCACGGGAAATTTGACTGAAGCATTACTGATTAAGATGGGTTGCCAATTTATCTTCAAAAGTCACCATTACTATGATATTCTGACCCTAGTAACCACTCACCTCCGTATGTTTGGCAAACATTTCCTGTAGCTGACGGTCTTTCTCTCTGATCTCTGTCTCCAGGGAATCACGCAGCGCCCTCTCTTTTGCCTTTTCCTGCAAAAAAGAACAGAAATTTTATGCCACAGGCAAATAATTAATGATTAATTAAATCATTGAACTGCATATATCTGATAGAAACTTTCCTCTGCAGTGTTACATCAGTGAATATATATTTAAGTAAACTCTGCTTATAACAAATTCCTCAGGTCCTGATTATATCCAATGATCAATATATGTGGTGTAAATATATATATATACAGAACATTTATAGGTAGGAAAGAGTGGGCCAAAAAGAAAGTTCATATACCCAGGACTTTGATATTTATATCAAAATTCATTATAATTATGTGGAATTTTGATGACAATTTCAATAAATCAGATTTCATTATTTCAGGGTTTTAAGATTGGTTTTTTTCACTGTCACCATTCCTTATCAGTAAAAATTGAATAAGCATGTACAAGTGTACATAAGCACGAGTATTCTGAAGTAAACACTTGTGATTTATATCTGAAATTTGAATAATGTGGATCTTTTTACCTTCACTGTGGTTTAGGTAATATTTCATCTTGTTTCTATTCAAATTTGAAGTATTGTATTTTTTCAACCTATATTCTAGTATATACTTGCATGTACACTTATTGACAGGTAGGTAAGAACTTCAAGGACCCCCGAGAGTTCATTTAGTTTTAGTATTTTTTCCACTCTAATGCTCATAATATCTGCCATGTCATGTAAAGATTTATTCTCATGTAGAGATAATAGACCCTGAGTTATGCACAAATTTGTTTGTTGGGTTTAACCTCCTGGCAACAGTATTTCAGTCATTTGGAGACGATATCTACTTGAAACATATATAGTGCTGCCATACTGCAGTATCATGCTGTAGACATGTGACATGACTCCACACAAAGTCACATTATCCTGATACCGGGCCAACCAGTCCTGAAACTACCCTTATATGCCGAGTGCCAAGCAAGAGAGCCATTCCAGTACAATTTTTTACAACTATAATCTATGGTTTGTCGTGGTCAGGGATTGAACCCACAAATCCCCTGCTCCCGAGGCAGATGCTCTAACCATGTGTCTGATAATTAAAATATTTAAAATGATTCCCTTACAGTAACCTCAGCTTGTCTAGTCTATTTTTTTCTCACTGAATCCTGGAATTTAGTGTTTATTACCTCTGCCAGTATTTTCTCCTTCTCAGCTTTAATTTGGAACTCCATCTCCTCGTACAGTTTCCTCACCTCCTCATCATGAGCTACAGTCTTGCTGCAAGACACAAACACATTCAATTTACTTCTTAACTTTCATTTACAAATCCTCAGTGACCTTCAAAAAAGCCGTCCTCCAAGAGCTCAGTTCAGGATTGTCAGCCCTCCATGACCTCACAACTACAATATTACATTTCAGGATTGTCAGTCCCCCAAAAGCTCACAGCTACAAATTTCATTTTAGGATTGTATTCTTTTTTCAATTTTTTAACCAAATAGGCCGACACATTAACCCTTTACCTCATGAATATTCATGTACAAGTGTATAACAAGATAAACAGCAATTTGATGAATATTAGTTTACTGAACTTTAACCCTTTCCCTCATAGTGGAAACCATGAAAAGACCTATGCGAACAGCATAAAACCAGATCAGCCTGCGAGTAACTTGCAGGCTGATCAGGTTTTATGCTGTTCGCTACTCCTCAGTGGTCTGGAAATGAGGATTTTGTAATTAAATTCGGTAAGGTTTATCTGTGGTTTTCTGCAGATCAGAGGCTTTATGTGGTACCTATTGAGTGCGTCAAAATGAGTCTATATGAGGGAAAGGGTTAAATGGTATACGAAACAATGGATTTTTCCCTGCATAGCAGACTGTGTAGAATCTATGTTACATTACTGTATGAGCAAGCAGGAGAACCTAATCTGTTTGCTAAGGCTTCAAAACACATCTTTATGAGATATAGGGTCAAAACAGAAATGTAGACTCACCATACAAGCTTCTAACTTCTAAGATATGACCCATCATGAAATATACACACACAAAATTGTCCCCAATAGCCGTCATTCAAAAAGCAGAAGATAATAAAAGTAGTTTGTAGTTATGACTAAGACTGAAATAAACAGGTCCTAATCAGCCTAATATCACTCACCTGTGAATCTACCTTATTATTTTGATGCAGTTAGCACTTTCCTTACCTGTAAACTCACCTGTCACCACGGTCCCAAGACATCAAAAGATAAAGTTTATCTAAAGGTGGGTGGACTGATCAGACAGAAAATTTAAAATGTGCAATAGATTAAACTTGCACAATTGAGTTCTTTTAACATGAAAATATGAGTTATGTTGTTCAACTTAGCTTAAACAATTATTTTATATTTCAATAAGAACACATTTTTGGTTAAAGGAACACACCCATTTTTTTATTTTTTTTTTATTTCAGATGGATTTTCACACACAAAAAATCCCCTTTACAGGTATTTGTAAAATAGTATGTTATGTGATATTTTATTTGGAAAAAAATCCCCAAAATCTGCATAAAATCTATCACCTGTGACCTCGAAGGTTTTATTTTGTTTCACCTGTAACCCTTTACTTTATAAGAGTGACATATGAGAGATTTAATGCTGGATGATTATATAAAGGCCAACAATATCATTTACTTACAAATGTTCCCTGAAGCAAAGTTCTTCACACATGACATAAGTATTGCCTTGTATTTATATATATTTCAGCCCAAGTGTATAAAACTACACCCCAGTGACAAGGTTAGCATCCCACACATTAAATGTGGGCGGGTGTCCAAATCCAATGTAAATGTTTGCTTACAGATAAACTGTGACTTAATCATCGTATCCTCATCTGGCAATGGGCTGTAGATTACCGACATAAATAACTACTAAATGGTGAATTTGTGGATTTGAAATTTTATGAAACTAGGTGTGTTGATATAAAGTTAAAAGCACATGATGTATTAAATGCATGCCCCCCTCCCCCCCCCCTCCCACACACACCCCAATCATACATACAATAAATATCAAAGAAAGGTTTTAAGCCCATGGGTCATAATTCTGTCAAAAAATGGGAAAAGGGTAGCAAAATTCAAACCCTATCTGTAAGCTGAAAATGAGGTTTCAGCTCATTATCTCTAAGCATGTAGAAATCATACAGAAATAATCTTCCTAATTAAGAAATGTTCAAAGTTGCAGCCCTGTAGTCCCTTAAAAATGTATGAAGGTGAGTGAAATGCAAATTTCATATAGAGTGTAGTTGTCTAAAGTTAACATACCCAAGTGCTGATCTGAAGGAATAGGGGCAAGAATTGTTCACGGACTTCCCGTGGTACAAAGTACTGGACCAGACGAGTGACCATCAAAAGGAATTGATATAAGTTCTAAGAGCTAGTTTCCAATTCGATGAAAATTAAATAAATTTAAACTAACACAAAAAAGTCTGAAAAACCTCCAGAAATGTTCTAAGATCAAAGGCAATATGAATAATACAACTATTCTTTAAGATAACTATTCTATAAGACAACTATTCTGTTCATTAATTTAGTTGAATGCAAAATTTTAATCAATATTTCTAAGTTCAAAAGGGGACATAACTTACAATACATCCAGTAAATTGTTACCGAACACGTTCAGGTCTGGTGCCCCTGAGCTCACGACTTTTATGAAATTTCAAGTCAATCCCATTACTGATTGCTAAGATAAGGGCCAAAGAAGGCCATAATTTGCATTAAATATTTGTAAAGAGTTATCTGACTTGTTTGCTTAATGTCCCTGAATATCTTACTGAAGTATTACATCAAGGAACATGAACTGCTTGGTTTCTAAGATATATGTATAAAAGTAAGTTGCATGAAAAACCTTTATGACTAAGGCCTATGCCAACGACTGAAAATGTACATGATGCACCAACAAAAGTGAAAAGGGAAGGCAAAAAATTCCTAGAATGGGTAGTATCTTATTTTACATCTACATTAGCCTTTCAGTTTGAATTTGCTCTGAGCAGACATCCTATAACATCCAAGTGTCACAAAATATGTCAGCAACCGAGAGCTATATGTCATCCAGTAAAAGTAAGTTTAAACTTGAAGTGTGTTAAGATAAACATCTGAGAAATCCTAAATTCAACTTTGACATACAGAAGAAAACCACATGCTTACCTCAAGCATAAACAAACTGGTAGAACACTCAACTCTTTCCCAAAACTGTAGTTAACTTTTCTTTTCTCTAACACATATAAATACTCACAATCAACAGCAACTTTAATCTATCTTTCCTGTACTAGACCCTGCACATGTATGACCCAAATGTAAATATACTGCTGGTTGAAACTGACTAATGACAGAATCACTCATACACTTATTGAGGTACAAACCGAGGTTTAAAGGGGTCTGTACAGACCTAATTTAGATCTGAAAAAATTGTATAGAGTTTTCATAATTTGTATGACATTAAAAAATATATATATATATTTTGAAAAAAATTAAAGCCTACACCAAGAAAGGCTTCAATATAGAGAATTGTTACTTTTTGCTGGCATTAAATTTCATTGATTATGTATAAAAGGCAATATTGTTGGACATATTCTTTTACTCATTTATCAATGATTGTAGAGTCTACAATACAAAATGTTTCATTCTGTTCATGGAATTACTATTCTCCACAAAAACCTACAAAATTTAGTCCCCCATAAAATTATTAAGCATTTGATTGACAATCCTTGTCAAATAATTAGGCTGGGATAAAAAAAAAAGAAAAAAAGACTCCTCCAGTATTGGAATCTCTACATAAACTTACAATTCATTTTTTAATTACTATCAGATGAAAGAGTAAGTATGCAAGCTTGAGCATATAAGATTGAAAATTAACATTTCATAAATTTTGTCATATTTGCTTTTCAACCTTTAATGTGATGCAAGGGTTCCCATTCAGTAGTAATAATAACCTTGAGCAGTCTAGACTTCCTCAATGTGACGGAGTTCATGGACAAACTTTACTTCCCTCCTCCTCATTTAAAACTTAGATACCATAGAATCAGTATTTTTCATTGATTCAGTTTCATTGAATCTGTCCTATTCTTTTACATTGTGAATATTCCAAAATTTATCCATATATCGAGGAATCATTTGCGCCCCCCACCCCATATAAAATATCAAGGAAAAAAGGAAGCCATCTTTAGTGATTGCGGTATGTCATATGGCAAGGGATCAAACCTACAACCTCCCTCACAGCCACCTTGTCCAGTCAAATTTTTGTTGTATAAATGTGTAATCTAGTAAAAGTATAGCAGACAACCCTCTGTCATGTCAAATGTCACTCCATGGTTGTAATTAGCGGCAGACGTAATGATTTGTTAAATGTCACATTAAGCTACAAAATATTGGGAATAACTGGGACAGGAACATAAACATGCCATGACAAGTGGTCTCAACAGCTTCAGTGGAAAATACATTACTACTTCCTGTATCACAGAAACACTTGAGTTTACAAGGTTTAAAGCTTAAGGAGGTATTGGGGGAAAAGGAAATTAAGCATGATGTGGACAGAATTTCAATTAGGGCTGGGTATTGCAGGCAAAAATGATATTGCAATATTTGAACCTAATATTGTGATATATTGCAATATATTGCCTAAATCAAAACATACATAAAAGATGTGGACACTTCTTTTAAGTTTTTTTTTTAAGGTATTTACATATTTTGAGCCTTTTGTGTTAGGTACCAACCTTAACTTTTCAACTGATGTTTTGACTTTAACCCTTTCCCTCATAGAGGACATCATGAAAAGACCTATGTGAACAGCATAAAACCAGCATAAAACCTCGCAGGCTGATCAGGTTTTATGCTGTTCGCTGCTCCTCAGTGGTATGGAAATGAGGATTTTGTAATTAAATTTGGTAAGGTTTAATTTTGGTTTTCTGCAGATCAGGCTTTATGTGATACCTACTGAGTGTGTCAAAATGAGTCTATATGAGGGAAAGGGTTAAGTTTCTGTTTATTCATATAGTTACGTAACCATTACCACTGAATCATAATAGCTTGTTTATACTGCATAACCATTGTGCAGTTGTCCTCTCAAGTTGTGAAATTTTTTTTAGAATAAAAATATACATTTGAATTTAATGTTGTAAAAACATATTAACTATTTGTTTCTTTTTATTTGATTTACTTAATACTTGACAATGATTCAGCTACTAAAACACAATATATTGTGATATTTGAGATCATATTGAGATATATTGCCAGACAAATGGTATTGCAATATACTGCAATATTGTGATATTCCCCATGGCATGATATCATGTAGTGAAACGGAATAAGTCAGCCAGGGGTATTTGACGATGGGGTTGCCTGTACAAACACATGGGATATCTCTAAGTACTCCAGCTTCCTCCCACACTAAGAACTATGCGAAAACACCACCAGCAGTGTCAACATGAAGAATTTGCATAACCTATTACCACTTTCTGGCCAATTATTGCAAAATAAATAAAGTTTAAACTTTAACATTAGACCTTTCCTATCATTTTCAGCCCTCCCTTTAAACAATACTAATTGGCTATTGGATAATTTGAATATTCAGTCAGGGGGACATAACCCTCATTCCAAAGCTCATTTTTTAAAAGCATTTCTGGCATTTTAATAGAGTGTTTGATTGACATGCATATTACACATATGATTGTAAAGAAATTCAACGTACAGAGTGAAAAACATTGTCAGCACACATACTTTACAACCCTTGAATATTCTTTCAAAACTACGAGTTACAGCATTCTTACCTTCTAAGAGCGCCCTCTAGTGAGTCACAATCTGTCTTGGTCTTCTTAATCTCAGTGCACACTTTGTACAGGAGATCCTCGAAGTTGGAAGCCATGTCTGGGTCATCCTTCCGAAGTCGGCTCCACATGCCTTGGATCGTCGTCTCACTAACAGCAAGAGAGAACAAGAACGAAGATGTACAGTCAGTGTCATGAGAAACAAACACAACAAGTCAGTCACTTCTTTTTATAGTCAGACTCCCATGGGAAATATATTCCGTAACTCTCAATTCATCAACTTGTGAGATTTTCAATTAGCAAGTCAACGTTTTTACGCGTTAAGCATGAAAATATTTAAGCCAATCAAAATGTTGTTTAAATTTTGGATAATCTCCATGAAAATTATGGAAGTAAGAACATCTGTGGTGGTGGATATATGGCATATAGGATATTGGAAATTACAATACAAGCATTTTGATTGGCTAACGCCAGGTAGAATAAGGTTATCCTGCATCCAATCAGATTACTGAATCAGCTTTTGAGCTAAACGACAAAACTGTAGTGTAAAAACCCACTGTCAATGTATGGAGAGTAGCATAATCAACAGCCATTTGTTATCTGACGATGCTCTTTTGGGAGTTAGAGACTTGGTGACAGTTGACACATTCATATTCATTCAGACTTTCTATTAGTTACTTGGTTTATTGAAAATGTTAAAGCTCAATGCAGTTCTTCAAAATCTTCAATTATTTAACATTAGCCTAATCCAATGTTCCTATATGAACCAGTACTGCAGACAAGGCATCTATAATATAGATCATGTCATAAATTGAACTAACTGCAAAGTATATAAGAATTTTATTCAACTAAGCATATCATTGACAAAAACACAATTTTCTTAACACTTGACCGACAGATTATGACAATCCAGTTATTTTTATTATGATCACCTATCATATTTAATACAGCAGCTGCTGGTTTAATGGCTTCCTCACTACATTGTAAGAGGCCATAATTAGCATTCCAGCAACATAATTAGCATACCAGCAGCATAATTAGCATTCCAGCAGCATAATTAGCATACCAGCAGCATAATTAGCATTCCAGCAACATAATTAGCATACCAGCAGCATAATTATCATACCAGCAGTATAATTAGCATACCAGCAACATAATTATCATACCAGCAGTATAATTAGCATACCAGCAACATAATTATCATACCAGCAGCATAATTAGCATTCCAGCAACATAATTAGCATACCAGCAGCATAATTATCATACCAGCAGCATAATTAGCATTCCAGCAACATAATTAGCATACCAGCAGCATAATTATCATACCAGCAGTATAATTAGCATACCAGCAACATAATTAGCATACCAGCACATAATTAGCATACCAGCAGCATAATTAGCATACCAGCATAAAAAATACATGCTTGTGATGACAACCCTTTGTTTTTAAACTAAAGAATGACATAAAAACAGAACAGAACATACAAGGGGTGATCATTATATTCAAGAACTTTTACTATAGAATTATTAATTTTAACCACAGGTCAAAACTTAAACTCTTTTTAAAAGTAGACCCCAGTGACTTAATGCATCAAAAGCATTACGTAAGCCATCACGTAACAACACTTGCAACAATGTCATAACAGCACTACCAAACACTTCCCGAAACTCAAATCTATGACCCTGCAACTGTTCTTTTAACATTTGGAAAGAGAAAGAAATCACAGACAGCCAAATCTGGACTATACGGTGAGTCATGTAGATGTTATATGTTAAATTCTGTCATTGTAGCCATTACATCATGGCTGAGGTGTATGGGGGCATCATCATGGTGCAAAAATGAAACCTGACCTGGCAAGTTCTGGGAGCTAATGTCTTTAATAGCCAGATGGAGTTTGGTTCGGAGTATGGTGGAGTAATACTCACCATGGATTGCAGTTTTCTCTGGTACATACACAAAGTGTTACTGAAAATGACTGACATGACTTCACTGGCTGATGCTTTTACAGGAGATGGAGATGAACTATGCTTCCAAACCAAACTCTGTTGCTTACTTTCTGGCTCAAAGAAGTCGAACGAGGTATAATCACATGTAATTATCTTATTTAGAAACATTTTACCTTACTCAGAAAAATGACTCAAAAAATCTTGGCACAAATTTACTCGGACCTGTTTTTGCTCTGATGTTAAAAGTCTAGGCGCCCACCTAGCACAAACCCGTCGCACAGCAAGGCAGTTGTTAAAACACCATATGCTGTGCTAAACTTCTCAGCAACCTACCTTACAGTTATTTTTTTGCCTTGCTTCACAAATGACTTTTTCCATAAATCACCTGTTTTGATAGTAATTTTTCATCCAGACGAGGGGGGGGGGGGGTCATATCTGATAGAGGATCTGCTATCACTGAATTGGTGAAACCACTTGCGGACAGCATATTTAGAGAAGGCAGACTCACCATAAACGTCCATCAATTCGCTGTGGTCTCTGTCATATATTTACCACGTTTCACCCCTCGTAGGTTTATTTTTAGACTTAAACATTATATAAGCTCATTGTCACATACACCAAAAAATGCAAATTTGATAAAATAAATGTATAAAATGTTCATAGATACTCAAAGATATTAAATTTGGTCAAAAATATGATGGTTTTGTATTGTATCTAGGATGACTTAAAGGCGTTTCAGTGTTGTTTTTTTCCTAATATGCAGATTCTTCTATAATTTTGCACATAAGTACATTAGACTGTAAATTAAAGATATTTCAATAAAAAATATGGAGTCACATTGCTCATTTTAGAGATTTAGCTTATGGTAAAACATCACGGTTAGCTAAAATCTGTTGAAAAAATTTAAAAAGCATTAAAAAATTAGAAAAATTGCATTCTAATTGCTTTATTAACATATCAAAACAATATTTTCAGAATTTTTCTCATAATTTTGTAACTTTTTATGTGTTTTATAAACTGTCAAAATATGCATGGAAAATACACAAAGAGCAAAAAAGTCATAGTGTCTGGACCAAAATATATACAAAAACTACCCAGAAGCTATGAAATTTTTTATATATTTTTCTTGATAAAAAAATTTAAATGGACATATTACCTTTATTTTTTTCAGATTCAATCCTCTGATGTAAAATTTTTCTGGAATTTCTTAAAAAAATTTTACCTCACCATGCCTGCTTTTTTAACTAAAACTGATTTTTTTATTTAACTTTAGCCAAATAAGCATAAAAACACTCAAATGTGACTTTTTTGATGCTCAACATTTGGCAAATATACCTTTAATCATGTTTAATACAGGAATCTTAAAATTTGGGTCTACTGGAAATTAATTAATTAAAAAATTATGATAATAATAAAATCAGCTGTGACCCGCTGAAATGTCCTGAAGGTAATGTATTATAACCTTAATAGCCATATTCCATATCTTGACACTGTTTCTATGAAACTTAGTCACTTTGATGATTTTCAACACTTTGAAGTCTTTCACAATGAAATTGAGTCACTGAGAATTTTCTCAAAGTTTTATTAATTTCAGGGGAGATAATCTGTATTTATCAATGAAGCCTATGGGAAATAAACAATTTCTGTAGAAAAAAACAACAAATAAGTTGGATTTTCAAGAAAAACATGTAGATAGATCAATTCATGATTCTGTTTCAAATTTCTTAAAAAAAAATCTATACTTCACTGTTGGAAAATGGAGAGATTCAATGTTTTTTTTTAGTTTTCAGGAGAGATAACTCAGTGATTATTATTAATCTTTGCTCTTATGATTTCCATCGATCAACGTTTTAAAAGGTTATATTGCTAAGTTATATAGATGGTTTTGATGGAATTGATTGCTTTTTGGCTGCTTTATACCTTAATTTACAGTACAGGAAATGTGCACAATGGTATGGATTTGACATCTGTTTATAAGAGATTTTGGTAATTGCAATCTGTGAAGCAAAGCCTTAAGCTGTTCTAACATTTCGGTAAATCAATATTCTTAGTGAGACATCTATCAATATTTTGCCCCTGGGACAGAGCAGCAGCAGGTGTACATCGGGGTTTTTGACATTCACGACAGGAAGGAATTTGACAGACAAATCGGTCCAAAGTCCCTGGAAATAAGAACTTGAGACAAATTTTAGATCCCAGCAAAGTAGCTTCCAATCTGGGGGTTTTGATAAGCTGTCATTACTCTAGGGTAGGGATATAGACTCTGAAACCATACCGGCACAATAGCTTAGTGGTTGAATATTCTCTTTGCATTTGAGGTTCGAATCCCAATAGGGGCACTTCCTCCAGTGAATGCATCAAACCAGATACATATTAAATTTTACCAGATGCACCCACCCTTGCCTGGCACTCAGCAAAATGGGGTTGCAATGGAAACACTGTGTACTCGGTACTGGTTTGACCCAGGAATTTGTCTCTCATGTACTGGTGCTATACACCGGGCACATAAAAAACCAAGGGGACTAATCGCAAATCAGCTAGGATATCACACACGGATTTCCTTGTATTAAACCACAATCTCTTCTGAAAATATACAGGACCCACACGCATGGGAAATCCTTTATGGCAAGGTCTAAAATATGGTCACAATATTCAGAAAATGATTGCTTGCAATTACAATGAAAAAAGAAGGGTAATAGCAGTCGCTACTCCCTACCCCACCCCCCTTGGGGCAGAATAATACTCACTCATCAAACAGACTGGAAGCCCCGATGTTGTTCATCATCTGATGGAAGGACAGCTCCTCCTCCTGGGGGTCGGTTTCCTCGTACACGCCCCCGTTGTCCCCTCCCCCGGTATCCATGGTGACCCCTGACTCTTGACTCCCACTCTTCAGACCAAGGAAGCTGCCTGTGTAGGGAAATATATCTGGCATCTTAAGTTGTGTACGTGTTGTCAGTCACTAACAACTTTACTACCGACTTTCAGAGCATGCAAGCTTTTAAGTAAATTCAATATAAAGCTAATTATGGCCACCTGACAGATGTTACAAGAACTAAATGACTGGACGTCAATTTCTAATTACCTAAGCCTTATGAAATATACATGACAATGACATTGACATACACGAGGCATTTATCTCTTAACGAGATACAACTCCAATTTAAACAGTGAAATATAACAAACAGCCACTCCACTTTATAATTAGCAGCGTGGTGTAAAGTTACGTATACATGTAAAACATCAAATTTATTGTTTTGTTTTACATTCAATCAATAGCATCAACTTTAAACATTGCTTTATCAATTAAACCAGCTCATTCACAGATGATAACGGGGTTTTCCTTAAGAGGTGGCTGGCAGCAGATTTGACCGCCTCAAATTCTTTCATGGCTAACTCAAATTTGTCAAATTGTAAAAAAATGGGAATAATTCAAAGAAAATGAAAAAAATCACAAGAAAACATAGGACCCCCAGACCCCCCTGCCTCCTACAATTTAAAATTACCCTTCTACTCTGATTCAAACCCTGTGATCAGTAGAAATAAAAAAAGAAGTGTTTTCTACCCTATCTTGTTTATGTTGTTGTGTTCCCTGATAAATAAACTTGGCAAGTGTAGGCCACATTGCATGGGAAAACATTATTTTCGTAAATGTCCACTATGGGGACATTAGTAAAATTTAGACTATGGTATCCACAAAGTAGATGCTTATGGTACCACATGACATGTTCCTTCATGTGGCGTCTTCACCGGCTCCAGGTAGCATTTTTGTAAATTCAGCCTATAGAGTAAGCGCATACGCAAAGAGCGAATGTGATCAGTATGTGAATTGAATTTCTACATATAGGTTTTATAATTCTAGATATAGGTTCAAAACCATTCTATATATTATTGTCTGTGATGGAGACACCAACCACTTTTTACAAATACAATCTGTAGATTGATTGATAGACATAACACACACAAATATTTTAAAATCAAATTGGTAGTCAATGACCATTTATGAATGAGAATTACACTATTTTATGCTTAGCCATATTTATTATGTACCCTAACATAGATAATAACAAATTTGTGGAGGGAAAAACCTATAAATAAGCTTACTAACCTTGGCATTTTAGGCACATCCGTATATTTTTCACAGTTTTACGGCAAAATCATTACCAATGTTTTTATGACAAATGTGTTAACTTAAATCATGTGATAAGAACATCAAAATATTATATAATGAACAACTATTCAAAATCCAAATGATCCAAGTGCAGATACAGTTTTATTGTGCCAATAACCACTTCTGGCAAGTAATTTGCCGATTAGAAATTTCTTAATATTGAGATTTTGATTATCAAATAAAACATCCCTTCCATTCACCTAAATTGGACTTACAAGATATTTGCTATCTTAAACATTCGGTTCTCTAAGTACCCTTTGTCCTTTAAGCAATAAAATATCACATTTTATACTAAGTCAAAATATTTCTTCAAAATATAAGCAGAACTTTTAACAATGCTCACAAGTATTATATGATACAAGTAAGCATTTACTGTACGCATTATAAACTTACAGTTTGACAGCTACAGATATGTAAAATCCACAACCAACCACTGAAACACATCACTATAAACAGGGACTCGGCTCACTGTACCACTGTCAGCATTCACTTATCAAGTGGTGTACCGCTATTAAACTATTTTCTCTGGTGTTTATTTAAACTAATTAGGGAAACAAGTTCTTACAGCATACACTAATCCCTGTGGCGGATTCCTGGGTTGGACCAGTACTTTGTGGCTGGGAAGGTGTTTAAAACATACACTGAACACTGTAACATCATATCCATCTAAAATTTGATACTGTGGGATTCAACATGTATGATCTAGTCAGTTTGTTTGTTGGGTTTAATGTCCCACTGACAGTATTTCAGTCATTTGTAGACTACTGTACGTCTACTTGACAGATATAGTGCTGCTAAACTGCAGTATCATGCTGTGACAAGATACCACACCAAGTCACATTATCCTGACACTGCGCCAACCAGTCCTGGAACAACCCTTATATGCTGAGCACCAAGAAATGGCGCTATACCAGTACCAATTTTTATGATTTTGGTATGTTGTGCTCAGGCATCAAACCCACAAACCCACTGCTACTGAGATGGACACTCTAACCACTTGGCCAACATGATATAGCCAGAAAGGAAAGTGAACATTTTTTTTTTTTTTAAACTTCAACCCACGGCTTGTGCTCTCTAAAACACTTAAGTGCGAATAAGTATTAAAATCCCTATTGAAACTAAAGGGCATAGAATGAGTCTTAAGTATGAAAATCATACTTAAGTACCATTTAAAAATGTTCAAGACCACAGGGCCTGATTTCTTTTTTTATTTTAACACATAGATGCCAGAATCCATCTGACAGCAAGTTCAGAAAATGCCATACCATGACATACTACATCAAATGATTGTTGGGACAAAAGGACATCAACCATACAGACCTGGAACTAACCATCGTCAGACTCCCACAGTCAATTCGTTCCATTACATGTACTCTCTGTTCAAGCAACTGGGGGATATTCAACCTGACACCGGGCCAACTAGTCCTGGTACTACTCTTAATTGCTGAGTGTCAAGCAAAAGAGCTATACCAGTACCATTTTTTTTAATGACTTTGGTATCTTGCGAATGGGGACTGAACCCACAACCTCCAACATCCATGGAATATGTCCCGGTAAATGTAAAAGTAATAATAATTCTTAGATCAAAGGGACACAAAACAGGAATTATTTTTATGGTCACATCTGCATTGTCTCCCTTTAAATGTTACAATATCCTTTTTATACTATTTAATAATTCAATGTCTACTATTTAATAATTAAAGAAACTCCAATTTGAAATTAACTGTATTAACATATGAGCTAACACTGTGTTTCAATAACAAGTAATTTCTTGTTGTTGAACATCTAATAATTTCTTTTTGTTGAAAAAAAAACACACTATTTGCATTAATTTTCTTTAATTACTTTATTAATTTAAATAAAACATCCCTCCCCCTAAAAAAAGATATTTGATTTAATATGAATTACATCTGTTTACCTAACTTTTCTCTTATCTGATATGATCATTTATCAGATAAAAAAGGTTGAATTAAAGCCAATACCCAAACAAATATGTCTGTGTAATACTTTAAGAATTTTGAATCAAAATTTGAGAAGCATTTTAGTTAAAATATTTTCCAAATGAAAGAAAATAAGCATTAAACATTTAAAATTATTTAAAACCATTGTACAATAATAATTATCCTTATAGATCAACTCTTATGTTCCTCATATGATTTCTAGATGGTTCCTGATCAATTCATATTCTAGATGGTTCCCTGATCAATTCATATCTAGATGGTTCCCTGATCCACTCATATCTAGATGGTTCCCTGATCAACTCATATTCTAGATGGTTCCCTAATCAACTCATATATAGCTGGTTCCCTGGTTGGAACCAGTACTATACACCAAATATAGGTTAATGTTTGTTATCGAGGGTTTAACAAATTAAACCACTCAAGCTCAGCGCAGCCGAGCGAGCATTTTTACTTGTTAAACCCTCGATAACAAACATTAACCTACTTAATGTATGGAATTATGTTTTGACGTTACTATCCAAGTCCATCTCTACACGCATGCGCACAAAGATTGGTGGTATGTACTAGGTTACCCATTAAACCAAGTGGTTTAACGAGTTAAACCGATCAAACATTTTGAAAAATACTGCAATCTCATTGGTCAAAATATAATTCCATACATTAGGGAGGAGAAACCCCCATCATCATAATAACTTTTTTTTTTTTTTACAATATAATCTGAGCCTCAAGTGCAGGAGAAACTTGTACTTAATACATTTACATGAACATTTTTTAGTGAACATTTACATGGAAGACTGATTTCAATGAAATCCAAACCTAATGACCTGTCATAATACACAGGCTATGCTGAAGGCTGCACATCAATGATTAGTAGTCGAAACAATCCATGTAAAATATAGAATATAAAAAGTTTCAACATGGAATAGCCAACACAATTCTTTTTGCAAATGCCGGCAATCCTGATGCCAAAGAAGTCAAGGATGTGGCACATCTTGGACCACTGTGAAACTAGACAGTACATCCTGTCCAAAATTTAAACACAATTAAGGGGTTTTTTTTTTTTACTTTTTTGGGGAGTGTTAAGATTGTGACATCAAAGCGTTTAGCACTTACTCCACAAAGAAAATTCTCCGTTGTTAATCTCCAAATTATTTTCAAGAATAAAAACCATACACATAAGCAATATTTGAAATGGATATATACTTATTCAAACAACTCATGTATATTTCTGCTGAACAGAAATAAAGTTAACAATTTAGCATCCTCCGTTCAAGCAGAACTTGAAAACTTTCTGTGTAGAGATTATTCGATAAAAAACAGAATAATGTCACATGTTTTGAAATTAATGTCCTGCATGACCAATTTTATCATTTAGATTGATTAGTTGTGTTCCCTTTAACAGAAAAACTAAGAAAATATCGCACTGGACACATTGAAAAAAATCCTTATTCACATCTTTATGTTTTTAACTGTGTAAAATGATTCTTTGATATAAGCAACATCAATGCAAATATCTATTTGACTTGACATATTTTGTTGAGTTACTTTTTTCTTTGCGCATCTAGCTCCGCCCACCTTTCATTCTCAACGGAAAGTCCCAGTCGAAAAGGCCCATAGACAGGTTTTTTCAGGCTTTTTTCATCAAGCCAAGGTCAAAGTCAACTGCATATTGAAGAGGTCCATCCAATTAAACAACTGTCCAAATATTGAAGCAATCAAATGAAGCACATAAAAGTTATAGCAGATTAAAAATAAAAAGGTCAACGTGATCGATACCCAACATGCATGTCATGGCCAAGGATCAAACCAACAACCTTCAGGGGTGAATGCTCAAACCACATGGTCACCAGCGACAGTAGACATTGATTAACTCTTTTACAAAGCCATGTGACTTATCCAGGAAAAATAGGTGTAGCACTAACAAATATTTCCTCAAAAGTTCATGAAATGTTGTCCAACATTCAATAAGAACCCATAACCTTCTGGTTCAAAGTTCAGTACTCTACCAAACAATAAAAATGTTCATATAACCCTTTCCCTCATATAGACTCATTTTGATGCACTCAATAGGTATAACATAAAGCCTGATCTGCAGAAAACCACAGTTAAACCTTACCATATTTAATTATAAAATCCTCATTTCCAGACCACTGAGGAGTAGCGAACAGCATAAAACCTGATCAGCCTGCGAGTTACTCGCAGGCTGATCTGGTTTTATGCTGTTCGCATAGGTCTTTTCATGCTATCCTCTATGAGGGAAAGGGTTAAATACAAAAGCTGAAGCATGCCTTGAGGCAGCGCATGATGAGAAACACAATAAACATTAACTCACCAAAACCATCCGTGAATTCTTCAAGGGTAAGGAATCCATTTCCGTCATCATCCAGGGAATCAAACACGTTCTCCAGCTGCTCCGGCGACAGTGGCAGCTCGTTTTGGAGGCGCTGCATGTCCCGTTTTGTGATAAACCCTTTCTGCTCAGTATCGCACACTTTGAACAGCTCATGTGCCTTCTCCGTCATAAGCCTCTGAATCTCGGTACCTGACGGCGGTGTCTCGCCATACATGTCGTATTCTTCGCCGTAATCAGTCATTTTTTTTTTTAATATAAACCTGCACTGTTCAGCACTTACTATTGTAAGTCTAGGTAACCACAAAAAGCCTCGCACTTTTTTATGAGTAGCAATTTATTTAAATGTTGTATGTTAACTTCTTTAAAATGTCCAATCAGGTTCTAGTTTTTGCCTCTTAAAAAACTTGCAATTAGGAAGAAAAAAATTGTCTCACGGCTGAAACTGATACACCACGCCCAGTTCTGGCTGGTAATTTGTGAGCAGAATTTGATAACCCTTTCACATGCACAGGAAGTCAGTCTCACTAAATGGTGCCCTGTACAATTCTCCAAGTCTAAAGCATCACTTTGGGAACCAGCACTCACCTGAAATTTTAAGTACCATAATGAATTATATACCAAGTTTGATTAATATTGTCAAACAATAAAATACAGATGTATTCTATAATTAAAGTTAAAAAATCTACTTACCATTTTTTAAATGATATTAATCATAAAAAAACAACCTACATGTATTAATATACCAGTAAAAACAAACCACAGCCAAAATATAAGAATTTGATTAAGCACTGAAACAATGACTTTAACATTGCAGTAACTTGACAAATACAAATAAAAAAAACTCAACATCATCCATAACGTACAGAACGAATGGTATGCCACGCTACTTTATCAAGAAAAACATTGTGAGTGTAACAGTTGGGCTAATGCACGTGACCTTGACACAATGACCTTAGATAAAATCATATAAGCACTGAAAATTATCTATCCGGGAACATCCTGATAGGAATATCTAGTGATTACATGCAAGAAAGATAAATTTAATCAATAGAGTTCATGTACAACAATTGCTTGTAGGTTTATACCCTACATCTTATGACTTTGTTGAAATGCATGTAAAAAAACATAACAAAGAAAAATGTATGCAACAAATTACTACTGTACAGATTAAATCATTAAAGCTTTAACAGGTTATCTTAATGTTATCATTTACAAATATCTACAAATTCATCCAATGAATGTACTTTCTTGCCATAAAACTAGCTTTGGAATGTCCTAAGTTCGAATCCAGCTTGAAAAAGCGATAGTTTACCTGCTTACAAATTAAAACTGAGTACTCATTTTCTGGTTTACATTTAGGGTGTGTGGGGGGAATTCATTTGTCAAAATTGATGATCCATAACCCCTTTATCATCATCAGATAACTCACAGCTGCTGATTATGCTACTCTCCATACATCACCGTGGTTTTTTCTCTACCGTTTCATAGTTTAGATCAAAACCTGATACAGTAATCCGATTGGATGCAGGATAACCAATACAAATGCTCATATCATAATATTCTATAATTCCTATATCCCCTATTACTGATGGTCTTACCTCCACATGGAGAGTATCCAAAATGTAAAGGTTATTTTGACTGGCTTAAATTTTTTCAAGCTTATCATGTAAAATGTGAACTTGCTAGTTGAAAATCCAACAGTTCATGAATGGAGAGTAACAGAACAAATTGCTCATGCATGTCCAACGATGCCCTTTCACATACAATGTCAGAATGACCCAAGATCGATCCTGATTTGCACTGGTGAAAAGCTAATGCATAAACTATCATGATATTCAGAAAGAAATGTCGGTCCCCTTCCTCAATAGCCTGATACGTATATCTACAGACCGGCTGACATGTACACCATCTGTTCTCCTGCAGCTGTTACAAACATGGCTGTATGTGAGTTACTTGTATGAATATTCTAACAGCAACTCTCCATCCTTCCTGGTCCCCTCAACACCAAAACAAACATCACCAGAAGTGCCAAATAAAGTCAACAGATTAGGCATTGCATGGTTACTGACCTACATCATCAATTCCATGTAATGATGCAAATCTTAGAGGTAAAGATAAATGTAATCAGTGATTTTTAAAAAAAAAAATACCTGTGGCTTAATTTTATAGCGTTATACATGTAGATGAAAACTAAGGAGTGTTTGAGATTAACAATAAAATTATTTAATTACGGTATAGGTTGTATATGTCCACGAAAGTTTCAAATAAACATTCAAAGTATGACAATATCATAAATTTCATTAAAATTTCATGAATTATATATAATGTTTGAGAGAAAAAAAAAACTTTTTGGGGGGTGGGAAAATTTTATGGTAAATTGTCAGTTTTTGACAAGGTGAAATAACCTGTATACATAATAAAATTCACAAAAAAATCACACAAGAAATTATAACAAGAGGGCCAAGATGGCCCTAAAGACGCTCACCTGAGGACATTTGTGCTGACCAAGTTTGAGGAAGATTGAATCAAAATTGTGGCCTCCAGTGTGTAAACAAGGTTTTTCTAAGATTTGACCTACTGACCTACTTTTCAATCGCTTTTTAGGTCTGTTAGATTAATGATCTTCGATAATTCGTTGAAATTTCTGAAGAGAATCGTATACCTACCAAACTGAAACCGGAAATGGAGGGCTGAATAGTTTCCTAATTTTTCATTGGTTAATAATATTATAACCTAAAACGACCGAATGTGTTTTTATTACCAACAATACGATTATCTGTACTTTCATATCTTTCTTAAAGAAAACCTTTATTTAATATACAATTGACACAATATATTCTCTTAGTCTTTTTATCATTTTATTTAATCGTAGATACTGATTTTAATATAAAACATATATCAAGTATGTAATTTAAAGTAAAAAGTGATTCAATCAAGGGCCAAATTTTAACCATTATCTAGTCATAATCTCTCAAACTAGTAATATTGCAAAATATTTTTTTTATGATTGGTCTATAACTATGAATTATGTGGGTACGGACCACTAGACAATATTTCACATCAAATCTATAGAT
>CM037786.1:61533257-61583257 GCA_021229015.1 Solen grandis | reverse complement strand
GAAATCGGACATTCCAATGTGTGTCTATTTCTTCAATAATATTTCCCAAAACCATTGATTTGATATTAAGATCTGAAAAATCTCAATTTTGAAAATGAAAAAATGAAGAAAAACATCAATAAAAATAATATTCAAATAATAACAATTAAATAACAAATAACTTATCTTAATATGTTTTCACAAGCATCCAAATCCAAAATAATTCCGGATTTTACTTAAAAAAACTATTTTCTTTCCTTGTAGTTAATAAGTCTAATTAACAAAACGTTGTCTAGATTGAAAATAAACACGCAATATTTTCATTACATTAATTTGAAGCTGGAGGCCTTCAATCTTAACAACTGTTATTTGTTATTAAAACTAGAATGTATAGTGACTTATTTCTGCCATTTTCTGCAGTGTCCTTCACGTGTAAAATTAACATGACAAATTCCATATTTTTGCGGTGACAAACGTAGGAATTGTGTATTAATCACATCAATAAATAGCCCTAATTTTTCAATACTCTTGGCAGCCATTTTGGAAGGAAATTCAGTGGATTAATTTTCTAAATGAATTCCATAGAAACAGATTTTATTTTAATTTCTTTATTTCTGCACCTAAAATCAAAATATACATAAATACACCACTGAAAAGCTCTTGAATTTTATATTTTTAGTAATAATATTTCTAAAATAATATACGCACAATATATATACTATATAACTCTTTCTCTATGGTATTTTTAATGTATTTAGTGATAAAACCATGTATTCCACATTCTGTGGCGAGAGCCATTGCTACAAAGAGGGAGCTGTCATTCTTCAAGCAACCGCAAATACACAGGACAAATGGCAGAAATTAGCCACCGTATGCAATATCTTTAAAGTTAAATTTATAGACGTTCAGGTTACAGAAGTTCCAGACACGGACAATAACAGAAGTCGGCAAAGGGTTATAAGAAAAATTAACCTTATTAAATATTACAATCGAACACGACCTACGAACACTGAATACATCACGAGCTGTGTTTACTTAACTGAAAAGTAACTGTAAAAAAATGGATGAATTGGACATTCCTTTGAAAAGTTTTGCCACTGGATCAGCCGGAAGTCCTCATATCCAAGAGACATTTCATGGAATGGTCGCCATATGGGCTGAGAAGTTTCCGGAAAAGGATGCCTTTGTTAGCTATGACATAGAACTTTGTAGGCAGTCTATCACATGCAGGGGTCTGTATGAAGATTCGGTGAAGTTCGGGATGTATCTTCTTGAGCATGGTCTGCAAAAGGGCGATGTTGTGAACATCTGCATGCATAACTCCATCGAGATGGCTGTGGTCATTTGCGGTGTAGCATACGCTGGAGGGGTCTGCAACTTTACCATGAGATTCAGAACTGACGGAAGCGACCTCGTTGAAATGTTACAAAAGTACAAGGCAAAATTTCTTGTTATTGAGAACTATCCGAAATTCGACAATTCTGATGTAGTAAGACACATTGGAGCGATGAACTTTGACTTCCTTCTCAAGATCGTATGCAACGGTTCTCATAACCTAGAAAAGACTGAACTGAACATTACAGATTATTTGGAAGATATACTGAGTCAAAAGTTCGTGAAGTCCGCCTCTCCCTGTAACTACAATACTCGTGACATAGCCATATACTTTTCAACCTCTGGAAGCACTGGTGAGCCGAAATTGGTTGCCCACTCACATTTTTCTGTGCTGAGCTCAACAAAGGAAGTTAACGACCGATTTGGTATCAACGAAGGGAGTGTTTTCTTTTGCGACCAGACGTTTTCGTGGGCTCTTGGGTTCATCAGAACGTTCCTTGCTTCAGGTTGCACGAGAGTTTTCATCAATCAAAGGCTGTCACTAGAAAAGGGGAATACTGGTAAGTTAGACCTTAAGAACTTAAGAACCTATGCTTTTCATCTTAATATCTTCATGTTTTCATTGAAGTGTTTAGGCAACAAACGCATACAATATTCAGCTAATCTGTATCTATTTCAACTTCCTTATTTTACCCAAAATCGTTATTATTGCCCTTTTCAATATGGCCGTATAATAGTTTCACAGTCCAAGATTTTGAGTTTCCATGTATGATCATAACTCGATATGTCCAATAGAGATAGAAGAAGCCATCCAATCAGCTTGCAGATATCGGATGCCTCTGTGTATTCGAGGTCTTCTTCCAACTTCATCTGGACATCACTGCATTTCATTGTGCACGACCAAAATACTATTGCGTCAACGGTAAATTCCTAAACAACAACCTAAAGAGCAAAATGTTTCCCTTCCAGACAAGGTGAGCGAGGTCATATCAAAAGAACGTTGCACACACGTGTTCGTGCCTAGCTACCTTGCAAAGGATCTTCTGGAAAGACCAGACCTTGCAAGAAAATTCTCGTCTGTCCAGTGTATGGACATGACCGGAGAGAGGTTAGTTAAAGAAGTAATGTACAATTTGAAATCGCTTCATTATAACGATAGAAAATGCAGTTAGATACCTCTATTTTCAGATTTCAAGGAATTCCTCTATTTCAGCAATTTCTACAAAAATAGTATTGATTTAATGCGAACAAAAAAAAATTGTTTTCCATTTTGCCGGTCTCTAGGTTAAATACCCTGGCACTTTGAGTTATATTACGTCAGGTTAGACAGTTAATCTGGTTCGGATCTAGTTCAGGACACGTTCTTTCCTCACTTACGGTGACAGTTCTTTGAAACTTCGGTACTATATCGGGTCAGATGTCGCTGGTTTATTTTTACACAACCGCAAACTGCTATGGGCTCCAGTCATTTGGACTTTTCAAATGGGGAAGCTTTTCAGCTGGTTCACGGCGTTCTTTTGGATACTCAGGATTATCTGTAATTAGCTGAATGTCGCTTTACACAGGCAACTGAAATACTGTCGCGGAAACCGTTACTAAGTAGCATAATGAAAAAATACTTCATCTAACTTGAACTTGTATATATTTATGACACATTATTTTAGCTGACGAAAAGATTAGTGCTATTAAAAGGCAGCATGCATTTATTTATCGAACATGTTTTCCATTCAAGATTTCAGCAGCGTTATATACAGCTAATGGGAAAGTTTTGCAAGAAGTTTTTCGTCTGGTACGGTTCCCAGGAGGCTACGGGTATTGCCAGCTTCTCGGCAGAGGACCCAACCATGTATCCTGAAGCTATTCTTGGGGATTTATTTCCAGGTAACCCAAACTGTTTACAGCATGAAATACACAAAACAACACCAAATTTGAGCATCATGTGACAAGTTTGAACTTTTACATTGTTTTGTTGTTGTTATTATAGTATAGTTCAAGTATTATATTGATGAAACTGTTCTAAACATAAAGTATCTGTAAAGGAATTACATCGAGAGTTATGAATGAGGCCGGTGTCTTGAATCAGATTTGATTTGTCGATCTGTTCCAGGTGTCAGTGTAAAGATAGTAGACGGGAGTGGAAACACCGTCCCTCGCGGAGACCGAGGTGAAATATGTGTCTCATCTCCGTTCCTCTTCACGGAATATATAGGGAAAGCCTGAGCTTTACGCTGAAGTAATTGATGCTGACGGGTGGTTCTATACGGCAGATATTGGGCATATGCTACCCGATGGAAAACTGGTCATAGACGGGCGTCAGGCTGAGATCATATCAATAGGGACAGAGGATTTCTTCCCGAAAGAGACAGAAGAAGCTATGGCGAATTGTCCAGGAGTCACTGCCGTGGTGGCTGTTCCTGTACCTGATAAGCGACGAGGAAATGCCATTTGCGCATGCGTTACGGTGGAAAACAGGCAGAAACATGATGAAGCCTATTTGGAAAATTTCGTGGAGAACTTTTGGGTTCAGGACCCGATAATTAGAGCATTGAGCTGTAAACCAACGTACTTTATCATATATGACAAGTTTCCAGTAGGTACGACTGGAAAAGTCAATAGGCGTGCTCTAACCAAGGATGCTGCGATTAAACTTGGTCTACACGAGGACGTATAGACAATAACACTGACACGGACACACATAGTTCCCTCGTGATGTCATAGACACTGATAAGACACTTTTAGCAGCCATTTGTAGGTAAACGCAGACCGAAATCTGATAAAACTTTTACATCACCACTGTGTTTTTAGCTCACCTGAGCACAACGTGCTCAAGGTGAGCTTTTGTGATCGCCCTTCGTCCGGCGTCCGTCGTGCGACGTGCGTCGTTCGTCGTTCGTCGTCAACAATTTGGCTTGTTAACACTCTAGAGGCCATATTTTTTGGCCCAATCATCATGAAATTTGGTCAGAATGTTTGACTCCATAAAATCTTGGACAAGTTCGAAATTGGGTCATGTGGGGTCAAAAAGTAGGTCATGAGATCAAATCTTAGAAAAACCTTAACACTCTAGAGGCCACATTTTTGGCCCAATCTTCATGAAACTTGGTCAGAATGTTTCTCTCCATAAAATCTTGGGCAATTTTGAATTTGGGTCATGTGGGGTCAAAAAGTAGGTCATGAGGTCAAATCTTAGAAAAACCTTGTTAACACTCTAGATGCCACATTTTTGGCCAATTTATGAAAATTTGTTCAGAATGTTTTTTCCATAAAATCTTGGACAATTTCAAATTGGGTCATGTGGGTAAAAAGTAGTCATGAGGTCAAATTTAGAAAAACTTTTAACACTCTAGAGGCCACATTTTTGGCCTAATTTTTATGAAATTTGGTCAGAATGTTTGTTTCCATAAAATCTTGGACAATTTCGAATTTGGGTCATGTGGGTTCAAAAAGTAGGTCATGAGGTCAAATCTTAGAAAAACATTATTAACACTCTAGAGGCCACATTTTTGGCCTAATTTTTATGAAACTTGGTCAGAATGTTTCTTTCCATAAAATCTTGGACAGGTTAGTAATTGGGCCGGGGAAAAAGTAGGAAATGGCCATATCTTCATGAAACTTGGTTGGAATGTCTGTTCCCATAAAATCTTGGACAAGCTCGAAAATGGGTCATGTGATGTCAAAAAGTAGGTCAATATGAAAAATCCAACATATGTTGCTCATTTATAATCAGGTGAGCGATTCAGGGCCATCATGGCCCTCTTGTTTTATGTTTCAGTCTTACTGAAATCTATATAATATTAAACAGGTTTTATGAATCATTTTAAAAGTATTTTTGATATATTTAAAGGTAAAATCTGTATTACCAAACAATTACCCTTTTTTAACCCATACTATTTATCTATACTGTGCATATTTGTTTGTGCATAATATCCATATAAGAAATATTTAACCCTAAAACAAGAATTTCAAGAGATTTTCAGTATGTATACATACTGAATTTGGATTAGAAATAAGAAAATTGTATGAAAATAAAATGTCTGCTCCTATGCAATTCATATAATATTCCTTGAATTTTTCGAAATGGCCACCAAGAGAAGGGATATTTACTGAAGTTAGAATTTAAAATACAGCCCTTTAACTTTATGATCCATAATGAAGTTATGCATGGGTAATGTATTTGATAATTAACCAATTAAATGTGTTCAAACGGTTTTTGAACTGAGTTAATTAAACGTTGTTTTCAATTCGAGTGTAAATAAAATTTATATTTATTAGCTTTTATTTTTTCAAGTTCATATGTAAATTATACCATGTTTTTAGTTGTTGTTGGTGGTGTTGTTTTAATTTGTACTAAGGTCCTGGTTTCTTATTTCCAAGTTCGACTGTTAATATTTTTGTATTTTTTAAATGTAATATCTAAAAATCGGCCTATAATTATTAGAAATATTATATTCTTTTGGAATTTTGAATTCTTTGGGGTACAGATTATCTAATATCTGACTTTGTTTTTCTGCATATTCAAAATTAAAGGAACGATACATTTTTTGCATATTTTTGCCTATTGTTATGGTAACAATCCCAGTATGTTTGGCGGGGTATCAAATAACACCTCAACCTAGAGCAAAAAGTTAAAATAAATAGATAAAAAACAGTGTATCTAATGATTTAAAAATAAAAGTATCACTAAAGTCAATAAAAAGAGCCCAGTTTAAAAAGGGATTCAATTATACTGATGACGCCAATTAAATGTTTGGCCATATTGAAAATATTATATCTTAAAAACACCTAAATGCTTTTAACCTCATGAAGAAATATGCTTGGTATGGAAATGTGTATTGCTACAGTATTACAGCGTTCTAGAACCATTAAGGGCGTTAAGAGAATACGTTTACGTGTAGGAGAATATCATTTTCATCAAAGCATGTCACCGTTTCGACTGCATACAATAAATATAAAAAATATAATGTAAAATATCAGAATAATGAACATGGAAAATGTTTATGCGTGTTCATTTTATATAGAACAACGTTGTGTAAAAGACCAACCACGGGATACTACAACGTAATCATACAGATACAAATAAACATCATAAGAGGGGATAGTTTCTGGAAAAAAGTGTTTGTGGAAAACATTTAAGGTTAAGGTTATAAGTTCAAACCGGCGTTCATTATTGCAACTTTTTGAATTTCCATGATCTGTGATCTCTCCAGTATGTTTCATGGTTCAAACAGAAACAGGAAGCATTTAGCTATATTTGATACGGAGTTTTTCATTCATAAAGAGTTAAGCTGCTGAAATAATAGGAATGGTTATGAATTTTGGACCTCATCAATATGCACAGCACAAAAATGTGAAGAAAAAAGAAAACATATTGAGGGGTGAGAGCGAAACTATGCTAAGGGCTTATATATTTATATGCACTGAGCATAGTTTCGCTCTCAATCCTCGATATGTATACGTATGGAACATGGAAGACGAGACATAAACATACGTCTGATAGAAAGCACTGTTTTAAGTGCACTGTCCAATGTGTCCATGCATGACAGTAAACATAGCAGCAACAGCTCCTATCACATTCAATTTTAGTAATTGTATATAATTACACGAATCTTATAGCGAACTAAGGGGATTTTCATTATGTTTTTGTTGATTATTTCATAATTGTCCGATAGAAATGCAAACAAACAAATCTATGTACGTAAATACTATCATTTTACACATGCAAAAGCGTTTCTTGCAGTGGTCTTTTTAGCTCATCTGAGCACATATGCTCAGGATGAGCTGTTAAAATTATTGAATGTCCGGCGTCCGATGTGATTCGGACACAAATAGCTTGTTTACACTCTAGCATCTTCATTTCTTTAGAAACCATGGTCAAATTTTATGATATTGTTTTCACCCATAATCTCTCGGCCATGTTCGATCATGGCTGATATAGGCCTATTATCGTAATCACACTAAGTATTGGGATAGAAATATATATAGTATCCCAATATTTAGAGTCGTTAAAAATATTTTTTCAAAAAATGTCCCAATGAGTGGGAACACGCCGATGTTTTCATAAGATCAAGTGACAACGTTGATTTTTCAACGTAAATTAATAAATATAATACATACACCAATAAATCCACGATACTTTAATAATAAAAAAGATTTATTTGTAGTAAGATTTTTTTTATTTTACATCGCTTACAATGTTTGACACCTACATCTGTCTTCTGGCAAGTTGGATAAGTGTATTTTCCGGGACTTATAAATCAAACAAGAATTGCTATTATAACGTTATTCATATATTACTTTATTAATTTGTAGTATCTATCTTTCTATCAACTAAATATGTCAATCATTATGTCTGTTTAATGTCCTCGATTGCCAGTTTATGACATGTACGCGAATTTACAGCTCATACCCCTCTCACCCCCTACCTCATTTCGTTCTCTTAGGCACAATGTTGTTTTACATGCGACAGACAATGTGTCACGGATTGGGTTAGAGCACATAGGGATGGGAATTGAAGACTAACACTTGGAGTATATGTCTGGTCTATTAACTGGATGAACGAATAATACTGAAAAAGCCATTCGAAATTGCGTAATGGTATTAAGGAGAAATCATTGGGTAAGCGGTAATTATGCAATAAAAGTTTGTCCCAAAACTTAAAGTCTGTAAAAATTAGCAGATTTAAAGTGTCCCAAAATTTAGAGGCACGAAAAATAATTATATTCTCAAAAATCAGGAGTGTTCCAAAACTTGTGGTTACGGTATGTTAGGAGTTATGGCGCTTTTCGTGTAATAAAATGCCAGATTTCACTTTTTACACTATATCATCCATTTCTTAAGCAATCATCTTGAAACTTCATGTATATAGGCATAAAACTCGGCCAAGTTCGATTGCCGGCAAATAAGGACAGGAGTTATGGCAGCCCTTTTAATATATAAATAACAGAATTCTCTGTTCTTTACTTTGCAATAATTTTCAAACGTCATGGCAATGTTTATGGACATTATCTCTAAGCCAAGTTTGATTATGGCAGATATTGACCTATTCGGCCAGGAGTTATGGTCCTTGAATTATGAAAAATGTTTTGTCTACACTCCAGCATAATTAAATTATACACCAATCATCATTTTACTTATACACAATGAAAATGCCAACATTATCTCAGTGGAGTTCGTTTAAGGCTGATAATGGACTCATAGATCTATATTTTAGGCCCTTGAAATATTAGAACATCACACAGATTTGCTATATTTATTTATCTTTTACATATTCATTTTTTAAGCATTCCTAAGCAGTGCAAGGCATTGTTTCTCCATTGAGCGTTGCCCTCTTGTTCTCTTTTTAATTAAAGCAACCAACAAAGATAAATGCTTTTTAGTTAATTACTCTGTTTTACACAATAACGGAAAATAAACAGCAATATTTTCATATATTTATTCATTTGATTTCATTTGAAGCCGGGAGCCTTCGATCTTAATAGCTTGATTGCCATTTGGAATGTGTCTTTAAACTAAAATGTAGTGTGACAGATTGCTGCAATTTTTTCACTTGTCCTGGCAGAGTGAGGTTTTGGTTACAGGGAGAGGGGGCACAAGTTCCATATTTGTTGCGATGACACACTAAGGAATTGAGGGCATTACCGTGTTCACGTTCAATAAGGTATATGCGGTTCTGGCTTTTCGCTCGCTAATACACGAAAGCTTTAAATTTGACTTGACCGAATGACATTTGCGACAACACGCCAGAACAACACAAATCACATGTTGGGTTCTTAAGTATTATCATGTCCTATTTACGAGTGTAAGAACATGCAGGGAAAATATTTATATACAAAATTATGCTAAAAATGGTACTGCCGGTAGTTCTCATGTTTGAACTTTCTTTGACCTGTACATGTACTGCAGAGTATATTAACATTTTTTTCATTATTATCTATTTGTTTTGTCCATTCAACGAAGTGATAAAAATGAAAAAGACCGAAAGTCCAGGTGTAATTATTTTTATATATTCGAGGGGTGATCACTATATTCGGGAACTTTCACCATACTTTCTTGGTCAGTCCAAAAGGGTCAGATCTTACATATTTACAGTAAAGTGTTACCCTTTTCTATTTTAGTCAATTCTTATTATCATAACGTCATAATCTACTTGGTGGTGTCATTTTCCGAAAACCGCCCGTGTATATGTTCATTGAGTATGAAGGACGATTCAATTGTAGAGCAACGTGCTGTTATCAAATTATATGCAAAATCTGAAAATTTATGTAAGAGACAGAGGTGGGTGCCAAGGCAAATAAACAAATAAAATAGGTCCGAGTAAATTTATGCCAAGATTTGATTTTTAGAGTCGTTCTGCTAAGGAAAGTGAAATATTTCTCAATAAGATAATTACATGTGATGAAACCTGGTTCCAATTCTTTGAGCCGGAAAATAAGCAACAGAGTTCAGTTTGGAAGCATAAAAGAATGTCTTTCAGTCAGCCGGCCGTGTCATGTTAATCATTTTCTGTGACATTTCGGGTATAGTTCTTAATCGAATGGAACCGAAGAAACTATAATCAATTGGGAGTATTACTCCACCTTCCATATTCCGAACCAAACTCTGTCGGTGTACTTTGAAAAGGAGTTTTACCGACCTTTGGTTGAAATTGATAATATTTGATAAAAGTTCTCGAATATAATGATCACCCCACGAATATATCTGGCATGTTCTTAAACGTAGTTAGTGATAAATATGTATTTCACGTTCTGGCGAGGGCAAATAGGAATTGGTCATTTTAGCAACCACAAACTCACTATAAGTATATATAATACATTTCATTCATGTTAAATACATAGACATTCAGCTTTCAAGTGTTTCAGACACTGTCAATAACAAAAGTCGCCACCAAATCAGAAAATGCAACCTTATTGACTTCAATCGAAAACGACCGACGAACATTTCTTTAGACAAAGTCAACATTAACCGAAGATACCACGAGCTGTGTCTACTTAATTAAAAAGTTAAGTACATCTGTGCAGCTGTAAAAATGGATGAATCGGGCAACCCTTTGAAAAGTTTTGCCACAAGACCAGCCGGAGGTTCACATATCCAAGAGACATTTCATGGAATGGTCGCCATATGGGCTGAGAAGTTTCCAGAAAAGGATGCCTTCGTTAGCTATGACATGGAACTTCGTAGGCAGTCTATCACATGCAGGGGTCTGTATGAAGATTCGTTGAAGTTCGGGATGTATCTTCTTGAGAATGGTCTGCAAAAGGGCAATGTTGTGAACATCTGCATGCATAATTCTATCGAGATGGCTGTGGTCATTTGCGGTGTAGCATACGCTGGTGGGGTTTGTAAATTTGCCTTAAGTTATAGGACTGACGGAAGCGATCTTGTTGAAATGTTACAAAAGACCAAAGCTGCATTTCTTGTTATTGACAACCATCCAAACTTCGACAACTCAGATGTAATAAGAAACATTCGCGCGATGAACTTTGACTTCCTTCTCGAGATCGTATGCAACGGTTCTCATAACCTGGCAAAGAATAAACCGAATTATACAAAAAAATTGGAAGATATACTTAGTCAAAAGTTCGTGAAGTCCGCCTCTCCCTTCAAACACGATACTGGCGACAAAGCCATATACTTTTCAACTTCTGGAAGTACTGGTGAGCCAAAATTGGTTGCCCATTCACATTTCTCTGTGCTGAACGCAACAAAAGAAGTTAACGACCGATTTGGTATCAACGAAGAGAGTATTTTCTTTTGCGACCGGACATTTTCGTGGTCTCTGGGGTTCATAAAAACTTTCCTTGCATCAGGTTGTACAAGGGTTTTCATCAATCAAAGGCTTGTACTAGAGAAGGGAAATATCGGTAAGTTAGAACTTTAAAGAAGTTCAAATCATGATATTTTCCAAATACTTGATAACGTTCATATTAAATCCTATGCTTTATATCTGATTTTTACTTGAGTGTTCAGCCATGCATGGAAAAAACTCATATTTGTATTGCTTACACCTAGGTTAATTAACATCTGAAAGACAGATTCCATATTCTACTAACACTATTACTTTTGCTCATTCATACAGATTGCGATATGGTCGTGTAAATTTTATATAGTCTAAGCTTCTGAGGCATGCAACTGTCGATTGCCTCTGTTCACTCGATGGCTGCCTCCAACTAAAAAACTTGACATTACTACATTTGCATGAACATGAATAATAAATAAGCTGAAGAGAAAAATCTTTCCCTTCCAGACAAGGTGAGCGAGGTCATATCTCGAGAACGCTGCACACACGTGTACCTGCCAAGCTACCTTGCAAATGATCTGCTTGAGAGACCGGACCTTGCGGGGAAATTTTCGTCTGTTAAGTGTATGGAAATGACTGGAGAAAGGTCGGTTAAACAAGTTATATATGATTTGAAATCGGATAAGAAACAAAAAGTTAGCTACCTAAAACTTAATGTAATTTATAATTAAATTCAAAACACTGCTTTGATACCAAAGATACAAAATGTACTTCAGTTCAAAACCTTATGAAACCTAATGAATCATAAATATCTCAGTCAATGTCGGTTATATTTCTAATACAACCGTATAGCACTACTTTCAACAAAAGTAATAATGGTTGATTTGTTAAAAATTGTTTCCAATTTGATCGGTTAAAGTTAAATACCCTGGCACATTTTTGTGATACTTTGTCAGGTTGGACAGTTAATCACAAGTCAGTACACTTCTTTTGTGTCTAGTACTTCCCATTTCCGGTTTCAGTTCCTTGAAACAACGGTACTATACGGGACTTTGTTTGATACCACTTCCTCTTTCAGGTTTCCAATACTGCATGTCTTTTGTCAATCAGTAATCGAATTCAACCAACGTGTTTTTTTGTCAAAGTGTTGCCTCTACTACTAATGTAGTCACAACTTTACAAAGGTGAATGTAGAACTCCGTGGTCGATTTTTATAATAGCTGACTTGCTATAAATCCTCACTGCTGTGTGCTTGTGTTCCGGCCGAAACTTTTGTTGAGGGGAAAACCAGATTTTGGAAGACTTTGCATACTCAGGGTTATCTAATATTGCCTGAATGTCATTATGTACCGGCAATTGTAGTACTGTCTCGGCAGCATAATGAATAAGTACTTACTTCGACCTTACTTCGTTTTTAACTTGCAAAACTTGGCACTAAACTGTTGCTGACAAGAAATACTTAACTGGTATTAACAGGCATGCATTTTTCTTTATCAAACATGTTTTCCATGCAAGGTTTCAGCAGCGGTATATACAGCTACTTGGACCTTTTTGCAAGAGGTATTTCGTCCGGTACGGCTCCCAGGAGACCATGTGTATTGCCAGCTTCTCATCAGAAGACCCCGCCATGTATCCTGAAGCTATTCTTGGCGACCCGTTTCCAGGTAATCAACACCATTTGCAGTATAAGTTACACAATTCCAATACAAAATTTCACGAACTTGTGAAACCATCAATGTATTAGGGTTGTGTGCATATATTGTCATTTCTATTAATATAGCAGTGTCAGATACTATGTATCGATAAAGGCATTAAATTGTAGATTATTTCAGACGTCGAAGAGGCCGAAGTCTTGAATCAGTAGTTGCTTGATTCTTTTCCAGGTGTCAGTGTTAAGATAGTAGATGGGAGTGGAAACACCGTACCACGCGGAAACAGAGGTGAAATATGTGTCTCAACTCTGTTCCTCTTCACGGAATATATAGGAAAGCCCGAGCTTTACGCTGAGGTAATTGATGCTGACGGATGGTTCCATACGGGAGATATTGGGCATATGCTACCCGATGGTAATCTAGTCATAGATGGGCGTCAGGCTGAGATCATATCAATAGACGCAGAGGGTTACTTCCCGAAAGAGATAGAAGTAGAGATGGCGAAATGTTCGGGAATCACTGCCGTGGTGGCTGTTCCTGTTCCTGATAAGCGACGAGGAAATGCCATTTGCGCATGCGTCACGGTAGAAAATCAGCAGAAACATGATGAAGCCTACTTGGAAAATTTCATGGAAAACTTTTGGGTTCAGGACCCGATAATTAGAGCATTGAGCTGTAAACCATCGTACGTCATCATATACGACAAGTTTCCAGTAGGCACGACTGGAAAAGTCAATAGGCGTGCTCTAACCAAGGATGCTGCGGTCAAGCTTGGTCTACAAGAGGACGAATAGACAAGAACACTGACACGGACACACATAGTTCCCTCGTGATGTCATAGACACTGATAAAACACTTTTAGCAGCCATTTGTATGGCATAAGTAAACGCAGACCGAAATCTGAGAATACTTTTATAACACCACTGTGTTTTTTATGTTTCAGTCTTACTGAAATCTATATAATATTAAACAGGTTTTATGAATCATTTTTAAAGTATTTTTGATATATTTAAAGGTAAAATATCTATTACCAAACAATTACACTTTTTTAAACCCATACTATTTATCTATACTTTTCGTCTTTGTTTGTATATAATATCCATATAAGAAATATTTTACCCTAAAACAAGAATTTTCAGATTTTCGATAAGTATACATATTGATCTTGGATTAAAAAAATTCATATAATATTCCTTGATTTTTCGAAATGGCCACCAAGAGTAGGGGTATTTACTGAAGTTAGAATTTCAAATACAGCCCTTTAACTTTATGATCCATAATGAAGGTAGGCATGTGTAAATGAAGGTGGAAAGGAAATGAAACCATGTAATTTATCATAAATGTACTGATTTATGTTACATTTATTAATGTATTTGATAATTAACCAATTAAATTGTTCAAACGGTTTTTGAACTGAGTTAAATTAAACGTTGTTTTCAATTCGAGTGTAAATGAAATTTATATTTATTAGCTTTTTTTTCAAGTTCATATGTAAAGTGTACCATGTTTTTGTTGTTGTTTTAATTTGTACTAAGGTCCTGGTTTCTTATTTCCAAATTCGACTGTTAATATTTTGTATTGTTTATATGTAATATCTAAATATCTGCCAAAAATTATTAAAAATATTATATTCTTTTGGAACGGGAGTATTAATCATCGACTATCTGACTTTGTTTTTCTGCATATTCAAAATTAAAGGAAATATACAGTTTTGCATATTTTTGCGTATTGTTATGGTAACAATCCCAGTATGTTCGGCGGGGTATCAAATAACAAATCAACCTAGAGCAAAAAGTTGTGCATAGATAAAAAAAAGCAGTGTATCAAAGGATTTAAAAATGAAATTATCACTAATGTCAATAAAAAGATCCCGTATCAAAAAGGATTCAAATATACTGATTAAGCCAATTAAAAGTTTGGTCATATTGAAAACCTCAAATTTTTAAAAAAACACCTAAATGCTTTTATCCTCATGAAGAAATATGTTTGGTTTGGCAATTTGTATGTATTGCTACAATATTATTACAGCGTTAAAGAACCATTAAGGGCGTTAAGAGAATACGTTTACGTGTAGGTGAATATCATTTTCATCAAAGCATGTCACCGTTTCAAATGCAAAATATCAGAAAAATGAACATGAAATGTGAAAAATGCTTATGCGGGGTCATTTTATATAGAACAACGTTGTGTAAAAGACCAACCACGGGATACTACAACGCAATCATAAAGATACAGATAAACATCATAAGAGGGGATGGTTTCTGGAAAAAAGTGTTTGTGGAAAACATTTAAGGTTAAAGTTATAAGTTCAAACCGGCGATCATTATTGCAGCTTTTTGAATTTCCATGATCTGTGATCTCTCCAGTATGTTTTATGGTTCAAACAGAAACAGGAAGCATTTAGCTATATTTGATACGGAGTTTGTCATTCATAAAGAATTAAGCTGCTGAAAGGATAGTAATGGTTATGAATTTTGGACCTCACCAGTATGCACAACACAAAAATGAGAAGAAAAAAGAAAACATATTGAGGGGTGAGAGCGAAACTATGCTAAGGGCTTATATATTTATATGCACTGAGCATAGTTTCGCTCTCATCCCTCGATATGTATTCGTATGGAACATGGAAGACGATACATAAACATACGTCTGATAGAAAGCACTGTTTTATGTGCACTGTCCAATGTGTCCATACATGACAGTATACATAGCAGCAACAGCTCCTATCACATTCAGTTTTAGTTTAATTTAAACTTATTTATATTACGTCGATTGGGAAACAAGTTCTTACAACTTATACTAATCCCTCTCGATGGTTCCTGGGTTGGACCAGTACTTTGCGCCTTGGAAGGTCATGAATAATTCTTGCCTCCAACGAGGTTCGAACCCACAACCCTCGGATCCGTAATCGGATACGTTACCACTGGACCACGGCGCCCCTAACACTCAAAAGCGTTTCTTGCAGTGGTCTTTTTGCTTTCACATGAGCACATATGTTCAGGATGAGCTATTAAAATTATTGAATGTCCGGCGTCCGGTGTGATTCGAACACAAATAGTTTGTTTACACTCTAGCATCTCAATTTCTTTAGAAATCATGGTCAAATTTTATGACAAAGTTTTCACCCATAATCTCTCGGCCATGTTCGATTATGACTGATATAGGCCGATTACCGTAATCACACTAAGTATTGGGATAGAAATATATATAGTGTCCCAATATTTAGAGTCGTTAAAAATAACTTATCAAAAAGTGTCCCAATGAGTGGGAACACGCCGATGTTTTCATAAGATCAAGTGACAACGTTGATTTTTCAACGTAAATTAATGAATATAATACACCAATAAATCACGATACTTTAATAATAAAAAAGATTTTTGTAGTAAGACTTTTTTTTATATTTTACATCGCTTACAATGTTTGACACCTACATCTGTCTTCCGGCAAATTGGATATGTGTATTTTCCGGGACTTATAAATCAAACAAGAATTGCTATTATAACGTTATTCATATAATACTTTATTAATTTGTGGTATCTATCCATCTATCCACTAGATGTGTCAATTGTTATGTCTGTTTATTGGCCTCGATTGCCAGTTTATGACATGTACGCAAATTTACAGCTCGCACCCCTCACACCCCCTACCTCATTCCGTTCTCTGAGGCACAATGTTGTTTTACAGGCGACAGACAATGTGTCACGGGTTGGGTTAGAGCACATAGGGATGGGAATTGAAGACTAACACTTGGAGTATATGTCTGGTCTATTAATTGGATGAACGAATAATACTGAAAAAGCCATTCGAAAATTGCGTAATGGTATTAAGGTGAAGTCATTGGGTAATCGGTAATTATGCAATAAATGTTTGTCTCAAAAGTCAGTAAAAAATTATCAGATTAAAGTGTCCCAAAATTTATAGCCACGAAAAATAATTATATTCTCAAAAATCAGGGGTGTTCCAAAACTTGTGGTTACGGTATGTTAGGAGTTATGGCGCTTTTCGTGTAATAAAATGTCAGATTTCACTTTGCTTACACTATATATCTATATATATATATATATCTATTTCTTAAGCAATCATCTTGAAATTTCATGTATATAGGCATAAAGTCTCGGCCAAATTCGATTGTCGGCCAATAAGGTCAGGAGTTATGGCAGCCCTTTTAATATGAAAATGCCAGAATGTTCTGTTCTTTACTTTGCAATTATTTGCAAACGTCATGGCAATGTTTATGGACATTATCTCTAAGCCAAGTTTGATTATGGCAGATATTGACCTATTCGGCCAGGAGTTATGGTCCTTGAATTATGAAAAATGTTTTGTTTGCACTCTAGCATAATTAAATTATTCACCAATTATCATTTTACTTATACACAATGAAAATGGCAACATTATCTCAGTGGAGTTCCATTATGGCTGATAATGGACTCATAGATCTACATTTTAGGCCCTTGAAATATTAGAACATCACGCAGATTTGCTGTTTTTATTTACCTTTTACATATTCATTTTTTAAGCATTCTTACGCAGTGCAGGCAATGTTTCTCCGGTGAGCGACTTCTGGGAAATTGTTGCCCTCTTGTTCTCTTTTTAATTAAAACAACTAACAAAGATAAATGCTTTTTAGTAAATTACTCAGGAACGGAAAATAAACACGCAATATTTTCATATATTTATTCATTTGATTTCATTTGAAGCCGAGGGCCTTCAATCATAACAGCTTGATTGCCATTGGAATGTGTCTTTAAACTAGAATGTAGAGTGACAGATTGCTGCAATTTTTTTTCACTTGTCTTGGCAGAGTGGGGATTTGGTTGCAGGGGGTGGGGGGATCACAAATTCCATATTTGTTGCGATGATAAACTAAGGAATCTAGGGCATTACCGTATTCACGTTCCATAAGGTATATGTGGTTCTGGCTTTTTGCTCGTCAATACATGAGAGTTTTAAATTTGACTTGACCGAATGACATTTGCGACAACACGCCAGAACAACACAAATTACATTTCATGTCCTTTTTAAGAAATCTGCACGAAAAAGATATACAAATTATGCTAAAAATGGTACTGCCGGTAATTCTCATGTTTGAACTCTCATTTACGTGTACATGTACTACGGAGTGTGATTAAATTTTTTTCTTTATTATCTATTTGTTTTGTCCATTCCACGAAGTGATAAAAATGAAAAAACCGAAAGTCCAGATGTAATTATCTTTATATATTCGAGGGGTGATCATTATATTCGGGAACTTTCACCATACTTTCTTTGTCAGTCCAAAAGGGATCAGATCTTATACATTTTCAGTAAAGTGTTACCCTTTTCTATTTTAGTCAATTCTTATTATCATAACTTAATAATCTACTTGATGGTGTCATTTTCCTTAAACCGCTGTGTATATGTTCGTCAAGTATGGAGGACGGTTCAATTGTAGAGCAACGTACTGTAATCAAATTCTAAACTCATTAAATTAATGTAAGAGACAGAGGTGGGTGCCCAGACAAATAAAATAGGTCCGAGTAAATTTATGCCAAGATTTGATTTTTAGAGTCGTTTTTCTAAGGAAAGTGAAATGTTTTTCAATAAGATTACATGTGATGAAACCTGGTTCCACTCTTTGAGCCGGAAAATAAGCAACAGAGTTCTGCTTGGAAGCTTATTTCGTCTCCATCTCCTGTAAAAGAATGTCTTTTCAGTCAGCTGGTAGTGTCATGTTAATCATTTTCTGTGACACTTCGGGTATAGTTCTTAATCACATGGAACGGAAGAAAACTATAATCAATGGTGAGTATTACTCCACCTACCATATTCCGAACCAAACTTCATCGGGCTATTAAAGACAACCGCCTTGAACTTGCCAGGTCGGGTTTCATTTTGCACTACGATAACGCCCCCGTACATCTCAGCCATGTTTTAATGGAAACAATGACAGAATTAACATCAAACATCTTCAACACCCACCGCATAGTCCATTGGCCGTTTGTGATTATTTTTCTCTTTCTAAATGTTAAAAATCAGTTGCGGAGACATAGAATTGAGTCTCGGGAAGAGCTTGGTAGTGTTATTACGGCAGCATTAAGAGTGTTATCATATGACGGCTTACGTCACGCCTTTGATTCTTGCTTTGAGATCTCTTACACGTGCACTAAGTTACATGTGTTGTACTTTGTAAAGGAATTAAGCTTTATTGACCTGTGGTTGAAATTGATAGTTTTGAGTAAAAGTTTTCGAATATAATGATCACCCCTCGAATATATCTGGCATGTTCTTAAATGTAGTTAGTGATAAATATGTAATTCACGTTCTGGCGAAGGCGCCAGAACGACCAATAGGAATTTGTCATTTTAGCAACCACAAACCAACCATAAGTATATATAATACATTTCATGTTTAATACATAGACATACAGCTTACAAGTGTTCCAGACACCGTCAGTAACAAAAGTCGCCAAATCAGAAAATGCAACCTTATTGAATACGACAATCAAACACGACTGGCGATCATTTCTTTAGAATAAGTCAGCACTAGCCGAGGACATCCCGAAGACAGCTAAGAAAGTTAAGTATACATCTGTGTAACTGCAAAAATGGATCAATCGGGCAACCCTTTGAAAAGTTTTGCCTCTGGACAAGCCGGAAATCCTCATATCCAAGAGACATTTCATGGAATGGTCGCCATATGGGCGGAGAAGTTTCCAGGAAAGGATGCCTTCGTTAGCTATGACATGGAACTTTGTAGACAGTCTATCACATGCAGAGGTCTGTATGAAGATTCGGTGAAGTTCGGGATGTATCTTCTCCAGAATGATCTGAGAAAGGGCGATGTTGTGAACATCTGCATGCATAATTCCATCGAGATGGCTGTGGTCATTTGCGGTGTAGCATACGCTGGTGGGGTCTGCAACTTTACCATGAGATTTAGGACTGGCGGAAGCGATCTTGTTGAAATGTTACAAAAGTCCAAAGCAGCATTTCTTGTTATTGACAACCATCCAAACTTCGACAATTCAGATGTAATAAGAAACATTCGCGCGACGAACTTTGATTTTCTTCTCGAGATCGTATGCAACGGTTCTCATAACCTAGCAAAAAATGAACCGACTTATACAAAATATTTGGAAGATATACTAAGTCAAAATTTCGTGAAGTCCGCCTCTCCCTACAACTACAATACTCGTGACATAGCCATATACTTTTCAACTTCTGGAAGTTCCGGTGAGCCAAAATTGGTAGCCCACTCACATTTCTCTGTGCTGAGCTCAACAAAGGAAGTTAACGACCGATTCGGTATCGACGAGGAGACCATTTTCTTTTGCGACCGGACATTTTCATGGACTTTGGGGTTTATAAAAACTTTCCTTGCATCAGGTTGTACAAGAGTTTTCATCAATCAAAGGCTTGTACTAGAGAAGGGAAATATCGGTAAGTTAGAACTTTAAAGGACAAATTTTAATCATTTCCAAACCCAATAATTGATAGCGTTCATTTTAAATCCTATGCTTTTCCTTTATATATCTGATAGTTTTTATCTTAGTGTTAAGTCATGCTTGGAAATAAACGCATATTTGTATTGTTTACACCTAGGTAAATTAACACCTGAAGACAGCTTCCATATTTGACTCACACCATTATTATTGCTCATTCATATACATGTAGATTGCAATATGGTCGTGGTTATATAGTCTTAGCTTCTGAGGCATTATGACCATAACTCAAATTGTCAAATAGAGGTTGTCGGATGCCTCGGATCACTCGAGGGCTGCCTCCAACTTAAAAGGTTGACATTAATAGATTTGCATGTACATGAATCATAAAAAATCTAAAGAGAAAAATGATTCCCTTCCAGACAAAATGAGCGAGGTCATATCCCGAGAACGTTGCACACATGTGTACCTGCCTAGCTACCTGGCAAATGATCTTCTTGAAAGACCGAACCTTGCGGGGAAATTCTCTTCTGTTAAGTGTATGGACATGACAGGAGAAAGGTCGGTTAAACAAGTAATATATCTTTTGAAATCGGATAAGAAAAACAAAACGTCAGCTGCCTTTAAACTTAATGATTTTTAAAAATTAAATCTAAAACACTGCAAAGATACCAAATGCACTTCAGTCCAAAACCTGCTGAATCTTAAATATCTCAATATAGGTAAAAATTCTAATACATACAATAGCAATGATCTCTACAAAAGTAGTATTGTTAAAAATGTTTTCCATTATACGGACAAAGTTAAATACCCTGGCACATTTAAGGGATATTACGTCAAATAGGACAGTCAATCACAAGTCAGTACGCTTCTTTCGTGTCTAGTTCGGGTTATATTCTTTCCACTTTCGGTTTTAGTTTAGAATCGAATTCGCATATCCACAGTATTTGGGAGCAACGTGTTTTGGGCCAAAGTGTTGCCACTCCTACTAATGTTGTCATGACTTTACAAAGAAACCTAAGTCGATGTAGAACTCCGTGGCCCATTTTTATAATCGCTAACTTACTATTCCTCCTCACTGCTGTGGGCTTGAGTCCCGGCCGGTACTTTTCATGAAGGAAAACCTAGATATTATGCAGTATGTCGGTGGTACTATTTGGGAGACTTTGCATACCCGTACCTGAATGTCGCTATATACAGGCAACTGAAAACTGTCGCGGCTGCATAATGAATAAATACTAACTTCGACCTTATTTAAACTTGCACAATTTAGCGCAAAACTGCAGCTGACGAGAAATACTTAACTGATATTAACAGTACTTTGCATTTCTTCATGAAACATGTTTTCCATGTAAGGTTTCAGCAGCGGTATATACAGCTACTTGGACCTTTTTGCAAGAGGTATTTCGTCCGGTACGGCTCCCAGGAGGCCATGTGTATTGCCAGCTTCACATCAGAAGACCCCGCCATGTATCCTGAAGCTATTCTTGGGGACCCGTTTCCAGGTTACCAAAACCATTTGCAGTAAACAAATACAATACAAAATTAAATCATCCATGTATTAGGGTTGTGAGCATATATTGCCATTTCTATTAAAGAAGCAGTTCTAGATACTAAGTATTGTAAAGGGATTAAATTTTAAAGAAGTCGTAGGAGGCCGAAGTCTTTAATCATTAATTAGTTGATTTTTTTTCAAGGTGTCAGTGTAAAGATAGTGGATGGGAGTGGAAACACCGTACCACGCGGAGACCGAGGTGAAATATGTGTCTCATCTCCGTTCCTCTTCACGGAATATATAGGGAAGCCTGAAGTAATTGATGCTGACGGGAGATATCGGACATATGCTACCAGATGGTAAGCTAGTCATAGATGGGCGTCAGGCTGATATGATATCAATAGACGCAGAAGATTTCTTCCCGAAAGAGATAGAAGTAGAGATGGCAAAATGTCCAGGAATCACTGCCGTGGTCGCTGTTCCTGTACCTGATAAGCGACGAGGAAATGCCATCTGCGCATGCGTCACGGTGGAAAATCGGCGGAAACATAATGAAGCCAATTTGGAAAATTTCATGGAGAATTTCTGGGTTCATGAACCAATAACAAGAGCATTGAGCTGTAAACCATCGTACGTCATCATTTACGACAAATTTCCAGTAGGCACGACTGGAAAAGTGAATAGGCGTGCTCTAACCAAGGATGCTGCGGTCAAGCTTGGTCTGTACGAGGACGAATAGACAAGAGCACTGACACGGACACACATAAATCCCTCGTGATGTCATAGACACTGATAAGACACTTTTCGGCATTCTTTTGTATGGCATAAGTTAAAGCAGGCCAAAATCAAGGAATTTTTGCTGTTTGATATCAGCACTGTGCTTTTATGTTTTTATCTATCTTACTGAAACATATGTCTAAATAAACAGCTTTTATAAATCATTTTAAATATGAAAATAGTATTTTGATATATTTTTGCGTAAAATCTTTATAACAAGTTCCTTACAAGTGTGTGTGTGTGTGTGTGTGTGTGTGTGTGTGTGTGTGATTAATTTAAGGGTGAATCTATACTCTTAATCTTTACTGTACGTTTTTATTTGTTCATATGTCCATATTATTATTTTACCCTAAAAAATGAATTTCATGAGTTTTTCAGTGGGGTAAACATACTGAATTTGGTTCAGGAAAAGGGAGATTATGAGAAAAAGAAATTTCTGCTTCTATGCAATTCATATTAAAATTCCTTGATTTTTTCTTTCGAAATGGCCGCTAAGGGTAGGGTTATGACCTTGATAAAATTAGAATACTTAACATAAAGCTGTTTCTCTTTATGATGCATGTGTAAGGTAGCGAAGGAAATTAAATTTTGTTATTTATTAAAAACATATTAATAACTAAGCTATAAGATGTATATATTAACAGTTAAATAGTCCAAGAATTTAACTAAACGTTGTTTTCAATACAAGTGCAAATATAATTTATATTTATTAGCAATATATTTTTTGCAGTGCATGTGTTTAGTGTAACATGTCATTTGCGAATGTTATATTAAGGTCCAGGTTTTCTATTTCAAAGTTTGTTATTTTTTGTATTTTGCATATTTGATATCAATATGTCGGTCCAGAGTCGAAATAGTCTAAAATTTGGAACAGGGGTACTGATCTACTTTCTCTTCGTCTAATATCTGATTTATTCTTTTTACCTTTTAATTTTAAAATTAAAGGAAATATACATTTTACATAGTTTTCTATATATTGACATGCTAACACTCCCAATATGTCTGGAAGGGTATCAAATAAAATCTCAACATAGAGCAAAAAGTTATAGATATGGTTTGCAATAATATCTGTAAAAAAAGGTGTATCAAAGAGTGAAAAAAATATATCACTAAAATCGACCCTATGAGAGCCTATGTCAAAAAGGATAATAATATACCGATTACGCCAATTAAAGTTATGAAAACCTCAGAATTTAAAAACACCTAAATACTTTTATCCTCATAAAGAAATGAGCTTTATTGGGCAATGTGTATTACTGTAATATTATAACAGCGTTCAAGAACCATTTAAAGTGTTCAGATTATATATTTAGAAGAATGTCGTTTTCATCAAAATATGTCATCGTTTGATTAAGATTAAGTTAGGTTAAGGTAACCTAAATAAACATTAGGAAATATTGGTTATCTTGGTGAAAGTCCATGAGGTCCGAAATGTAGCGGAACTATTATACTTTACCTTAAATAAAATACGCTGCGCATCATTATGACACATATCATGGAAAATAAAAATATCTGGTTAGTGGCATGGTTAAAACAGGGAGTATTTTTGACAGTATACATGTATTGAAGTAATCAACATGCCTTCATGGAAAATTTCAAAATTTTCATAGCCATTTTCGATTGTTTCAGTTTGCAAAAACATGTACAATGAATATGAAACAAAAACTTGACTCCTGTTTTGAAAGGGGCATTTTCGAAAGTCTGTTAGAATACCGAGACAAACGATAAGCGTCTAGCAGAAAAAAAAACTGTTTTGTTAATTAAAGTTAAGTCCCTTTAATGGTTCCGCTATGTCTTGGACCACTTAACCTCTGCCAAGATAATCAAGGTACCCTGATGAAACAATGGGAAACCCTTGTTATCTCCGTGAAAGGCCAAGAGGTCCGAAATTTAGCGCTCCAATTTCAACATGCGTAAAAGTCTACCGGTACTATACACTTTTTTTCGATTTAGACAGAACCAGCACATGCAGAGGATTGACGATTCGGTGAAGTTATTTCAGTCCTCAATAAAAAAAAAATAGTCAAACATAGTCAAAACTATTCTTTGTCCAAGTTTTTAAATGCCGACCTAAATTGAAGTCGGGCTTTACTATGCCTTTTCGCCGCTTAGTTAAAAGTCGTAGCGTATGCCAAGAAATGCTCGATGTAAAAATATCAGAATAATGAACATGAAATGTTGAAAATACATTTGTGGGGTCTTTTTATATAGGACTACCTTGTGAAATAGACCAACCATGGGATACTGCAAGGTAAAAATACGGATACAGATTCATATCAATAAAATATTTAAGGTCAAGGTTATAATTTCAAACCGGTATTCGTTATTGCATCTTTTGAATTTCCATGATCCGTGATCGATCCGGTAAGTTTCTTGGTTCAAACAGGAAGCATTTTTGCTCTATCTAATATGAATTTGGTCATTAATGAACAGTTACACCTCTGAAACGACAGTCATTATGAAATTTAAAAATCTTCAGTATGCATAACACACAAAAACAGAAATTGACCTGAATACGTCTAGCAGAAAGCATTGATGTATATGCACTGTCCAATGTGACCATGTAGCAGCAGTAGCTCCTAACATATAAAAGTTAAGTAATTTTACATAAATACAATGTACATGAATCTAATAGCAAACTAAGGGGATTTTCCATTATGGTTTTGTTGATTGATCAATTTAATTTTTTTTTCGTCCGATTGAAGTTAAATCTAACAAATCTTTGGAAGTTAAAACTATATATATATATATACCTACAAAAGAGTTTTTTGTAGTGTTCTTTTTCTCTTTTTATTTATAACAGCCTAAAAAATAAATATGTTTAGTTAATTAATCTGTTTTACACAACGTTATTAAGAATGGAAAATGAACACGCTATATTTCCATTTCATTAATTTGAAGCCTTCGATTTTAGCAGATTTATTGCCATTAGGAATGTATCTTTTAAACCAGAATGAATAGTGACTGATTGCTACCATTTACTTCACTTGTCCTTGCTTCCTTGTGGGCGCAAGATCCTTATTTGTTGCGGTGTCAAACTAAGGATTTTAGGACACGTTCAATAAGTCATATTAAGTATTTGATGCTAAAGTGAGCTAACCCTAAAACCGGGCAAAAACAAGTACATTGAAGATGATGAATACCCCCAGATACCGCTTTGTCACAGTTACTGTTACCATGTCAGACACTCTTGATTAAGTTAAAGGATAAAAATAAAAACACACATAAGAACAGGTTATGCTCTGATACACTTATACATGTATTGCTGACAAAAAACATTTGATATATATAAAAAATAAAGCTGATCGTGACATTTCTAGGATATGTGCAACTGGTGTTGGTACTAATAAATGCTGAGAAATTATATCAAAATTTGACCAATAGAAGCTGAGAAATAGAGCAGATAAAATATAACTCAGTGAAAATTGAAGCAAGCAAGACATGCCTACAATATGTGTAAGTAAATGGGTATTTATACTGTTGTGGTGTTCAATGAAAAGTAACGAAAAAATAGTGTGGACAAATTATCTTCAATGAACATAACAAAGGGCCGTAACTCATATAAAATCAAACCGGCCATGATGTGCCAATTATATGCGCAACTAGAATTGGTACTTATTAAAATTATGTAATGGCACAACACTGCTGACGAGAAAGACTTAACTGATATTACCAGGCAGCATGCGTTTCTTTATCAAACATGTTTTCCATTCAAGGTTTCAGCGGCGATACATACATCCTCTGGGACCTTTTTGCAGAGCTTTTCTCCCAGGAGGCCTTGTGTAACGCCAACTTCACATCAGAGGCTCCCGCCCTGTATCCTGAAGCTATTCTTGGGGGCCTGTTTCCAGGTAACCAAAACCGTTTACAGCATGAGTTACACAAATACAATACTAAATTTCACGAACCTGTAAAACCATCCATGCTTTAGGGTTGTGTGCATATATTGTCATGAAGCAGGTCTGGATACTAAATATCTGTAAAGGGATTAAATTAAAGATTTTTGAAGAAGTCGCACAGGCCGAAGACTTGAATCAGCAATTAGTTGATTATGTTCCAGGTGACAGTGTAAAAATAGCAGATGGTAGTGGAAACACCATACGAAAGAGAGAGTTAGAGATGGCGAAATATCCAGGAATCACTGCCGTGGTGGTTGTTCCTGTACCTAATAAGCGATGTGAAAATGCCATCTGCGCATGCGTCACGGTGGAAAACAGGCAGAAACATAATGAAGCATATTTGGAAAATTTCACGGAGAACTTTTGGATTCAGGAACCAAAAACAAAAGCGTTGAGCTGTAAACCATCATTAGTTATTATATACGATAAAATTCTAGTAGGGACGACTGGAAAAGTAAATAGGTGTGCTCTAACCAAGGATGCTGCGGTCAGGCTTGGTCTGCACGAGGACGAATAGACAACATTAACAGGGACACACATACTTCCCTCGTGATGTCGTAAGCACTGATAAGACACTTTTAGCGGCCATTTTGTATTGCAAAAGCTTAAAGAATACTTGCTGTTTATATCATTATTGTGTGTGTGTGTGTGTGTTTTCAGTCTACAGTACAGGTATATTTATATCTTTCAGGGTAAATTCTGTATAACCAAAAAGTTACACTGCTTATTTTGTTAAAGGATGAACCCATACTCATTATCTCTACTGTGCGTTTATTTGTTCTGCATATATCTATATGAGAATTTATTTTTCGAAAAATATGAATTTCAAGACCTTTTCAGTGGTGATTTTGATTTTTTGGGATCACAAATAAGGAAATCATAAGAAAATACAATTTCTGTTTCTATGCTTTTATATAAAAAAAACACACTTGATTTTACCTTTCGAAGTGGGCCGCCAAGTGTATTGATAATCACTGACATAAGAACTATGTATATGGCCTAAATATACATAAAATACTTATAATACAGCTGTTTAACTTTTTGAAACATAAAAAAGTGATGCATGTGTCAATGAATTATAATCGTATTGAATTGTACTATACGTTTTAATGCATGTAATAATTAACTACTAGATGTGTTGTATTTATTAACCGTTAAACAGTCCAAACGGCTTTTGAACTGAGTTAACTAAAAGTTGTCTATATTTTAAATTTATTTGCTTCTAACCATTTTTCTAATGTGAATGTTTTACTAAGTTTCAAATTTCTTATTTCTACAGTTCGACTGTTTTTGAAGTTTGAGTGTTTTGTATATGTATAATCTGTATGTTTTTAACATTCTAACGGGAAGGCATTTCGTCTGAACGAAATGGCAGAAAAAAGGGTAACCATATGAATACATGTACTTTAAAGCAAAATTTGGAGTTGAGTAACTAGTCTTTCAGCGTACAAATCTTCTAGACAGTAAGTATAACTGGTCCGTAAAGGGCTATCAGATAATGTAACTATATTTAACACGACCAACGATAATTTCACTTCGATAAAATCAATATAGTCTGAAGACATCACGAGTTGTGTCATCTGACAACCCGAGTTAACATCAATCAGGTCGTAAAATGGATGAATCGGACATTCCGTTGAAAAGTTTTGCCACTAGACCAGCTAGAAGTTTTCATATTCAAGAGACATTTCATGGAATGGTCGCAATATGGGCGGAGAAGTTTCCGGACAAGGATGCCTTCGTTAGCTATGACATGGAACTTCGTAGGCAGTCTATCACATGCAGGAGTCTGTATGAAGATTCGGTGAAGTTCGGTATGTATCTTCTTGAGAATGGTCTGCAAAAGGGCGATGTTGTGGATATCTGCATGCATAATTCCATAGAGATGGCAGTGGTCATTTGTGGTGTCGCATATGCTGGTGGAGTTTGCAAATTTATCATGAGATTCAGGACTGACGGAAGCGACCTTGTCGAGAAATTACAAAAGTCCAAGGCAGCATTTCTAGTCATTGACAACTATCCAAACTTCGACAATTCAGCTGTAATAAAATATATTGACAAGCTAAACTTTGACTTCCTTCTCGGGATCGTATGCAACGGTTCTCATAACCTACCAAAAACTGAACCGAATTCTACAAAATATTTGGAAGATATACTGAGTCAAAAGTTCGTGAAGTCCGCCTCACCTTACAAACAGAATCCCCGAGAAAATGCCATATACTTTTCAACTTCTGGAAGTACTGGTGAACCCAAACTGGTTGCCCACACACATTTTTCTGTGCTAAGCTCAACAAAGGAAGTTAACGACCGATTTTGTATTAACGAGGAGAGTGTTTTCTTTTGCGACCAGCCTTTTTCGTGGGCTCTAGGGTTCATCAGAACGTTCCTTGCATCTGGTTGTACAAGGGTTTTCATCAATCAAAGGCTGTCATTAGAGAAGGGGAATACTGGTAAGAATACAGAACCATTATTTTATTAATGACCAAAACTTTCAGGAACCATTTGTAAAAAGCATCTATGGTCCAGTAGTAGTATCGTTGATTGCGGATCCATAGGTTCAGAGTTCGATCCTTGTTGAAGTCAGGAAATGTTCGATAAACCAAGGATCCATCGGACAGAAGTTAAAAAAAATCTTGTTATCTCTAAATAAGAGAATTCGGTATCATTTAAATCTTTATGAAGTCCTAAGCTTTTCTTTTTAAAATAATTGTGTTGTAAATGTTAAGCCATGCATAGAATAAGTGTATACAACATACAGCCGATACTATGGTTATCTATATCTGATGAAGATAACTTAGTTCATATTTATCCATATTCAACTTAACCCAGTCACCGGATTCTCTATTCAAATTGAGTATATTAGGGTCATATTAATCTTTCGTATAGTCTAATCGATATAGTCACCATACAAACACTTCAATCTGCCAAATAAAGGCACGAGATAACCCTCCAGATGCCTTACAATGATCCCTGCGCATTCGGGGTCTTCTTATGACTAATAAGTTGAATGTTGCGTTAGGAATAAAATAGTGTCACGACAAAAACAAGCGAATCCTATAGGTGCTCTTATTGCTCTTTCAGACAAGGTGGGCGAAATTATCTCTCGGGAACGCTGTACACATGTGTACCTGCCTAGCTACCTGACAAAGGATCTTCTTGAGAGACCGGACCTCGCGGAGAAATTCTCTTCTGTGCAATGTATGGACATGACCGGAGAGAGGTCAGTTTATACAAGTAAAAGGCATCTAGTCATTTTAAATCTTAAGCCACCTTATTCTCTTCTGTGCAGTGTATGGACATGACCTGAGAGAGGTCAGTTTATACAAATGAAAGGCATCTAGTCATTTTAAGTCTTAATCCACCTTATTCTCATTTGTTCAGTGTATAGACATGACCGGAGAAAGATCAGTTTATACAAGGTAAAAGGCATCTAGTCATTTTAAGTCTTAAGCCACCTTATTCGATTATATGTTTTTATAGGTTCATGCTTCTGATTTAAGATCCATATATGATGTATATAAAAAAATATATGGTCGATATACGTGTACTTCAAAACTAACTATTTGGGTAAGATTTCTTATGAATACTCTGTTCTTCTTCCTCAAACTCAGAATTTTGAAATATTAAAAAAAATTCTTGAACGTTTTTTTTTTTGTTTTTTTTTTTTTAAATATTTAAGGGATAATACGTCCAGTATGAAATTAATCAGCCAGTGCACCGATATTAATTGCTTATTCACTATAAACTGTAACAGGTTTTGCCTATGGTATGAACGCTATGAACAGCATTTATTTCGTTTAGTGAAAATACACTTTTTTTAATCAAAGCCAAACATGTGTTACTTTTTAATTTTATAACAAACATCCTGTGAACAAATGCCAGTGAATGGATTCCCAGTACTGAGTTTATATTTGAATAACAGCTATTTCCAGATATGGGAAAATCTTTGAGACCAAATGATTGTTTTTACAAGTAGGTTGAATCATTATTAAAGATATAGTTCTTTGTCTGGTATGTCAGGTCTAAGATATTTGATTCACAATTTTAAGGTGACAGCTCTAACATGAAATCTTCTATGAGAATACTATTAAAAAAAATCAAATTATCGGCCAGGCATTGCTTCCTTTCAACACGGAGTATGTTTCTATAGTAACCATACCATATCTTAAAATAAATACTTACTTCAGCTTTAACTTGACACAACAATGCTGCTGACGAGAGGGACGTAACTACTACTAACAGGAAGCATGCATTTCTTTATCGAACATGTTTTTATGCAAGGTTTCAGCAGCGGTACATACAGCTACTTGGACCTTTTTGCAAGAAGTTTTTTGCTTGGTACAGCTCCCAGGAGGCCATGTGTATTGCCAGCTTCACATCAGAAGACCCTGCCCTTTATCCTGAGGCTATTCTTGGAGAACTGTTTCCAGGTAACCCGAACAAACTTGCACTAGAAGCGCATACCCCCATTTTCTATAACCTATAATGAATCATGGTAAGGAACGAAATCCGACATATCTTGATAACGGATGTCGTAAGTTTGCACAAATTAATACTATTACTAACTTGCACGATTCGCTCGGTCTGATATTCAGCTAACATATTCTATAACTAATCATCACCAAAATTCACCATTTACGCAGAGAAACGAAATACCAACAGTTTGAACTTAAAACGTTAAAAAAGCGTATACTGCATGACATACATTTCATTACACCACATTTAAGCAATTACAGGTATCAGCGCTCTACAAATACATTTTCATTCAACCGATGAAGCCGTTCTAGACACGAAGCATCTGTAAAGGGATTAAATTAGTTTGATTTTTAATGGAGTCGTAGAGGCCGCAGTCCTAAATCAGTATCTGTTCCAGGTGTCAGTGTTAAAATAGTAGATGAGAGTGGAAACACCGTCCCACGCGGAGACCGAGGTGAAATATGTGTCTCATCTCCGTTCCTCTTAACGGAGTATATAGGGAAGCCTGAGCTTTACGCTGAAGTAATTGATGCTGACGGATGGTTCCGTACGGAAGATATCGGGCATATGCTACCAGATGCAAAGCTGGTCATAGACGGGCGTCAGGCTGAGATCATATCAATAGGGACAGAGGATTTCTTCCCAAAAGAGACGGAAGCAGAGATAGCGAAATGTCCAGGAATCACTGCCGTGATGGCTGTTCCTGTGCCTGATAAGCGACTAGGAAATGCCATCTGCGCATGCGTTACGGTGGAAAACAGGCAGAAACATGATGAAGCCTATTTGGAAAATTTCGTGGAGAACTTCTGGGTTCAGAACCCGTTAGCAAGAACAATGAGCTGTAAACCAACGTACTTTATCATATATGACAAGTTTCCAGTCGGTACGACTGGAAAAGTCAATAGGCGTGCTCTAACCAAGGATGCTGCCGTTAAACTAGGTCTGCACGAAGACGAATAGACAAGAACACTGAAACAGATAAAACACGAACATATACCCAATACTTAAAGGCCCATATTGTTTTTCAGGGATTGTAATAATTTCAATACAAGAAATGTTACGCTATTTAACGTTATTGTATCCTAAATGGTACGTAATTGCCACATATCCGATCTCGGCTGACTTTTAATATTTTATATTTTTATATGGATGATAAGATATTGCGTTTATTTATATTTTCCGGAAATGGGAACATATTTTGGTGAGTCACGGCTGAAGTGTTGAAAGCATGCGTGCATGGAAAATTTAGAATGACAGCTAACTTTATTCTGTATCAACGAAAACAATGTTGAAGCATTTTTGGATGGCAGCTATGCAATCATACTTTCCACACTTGTCTCACCCGAATGTTTGCATTTCTGAAGTCTCGTTGGTATAATGCGCGTCAATTACAAACTGTTAACAAAGGTTGTGTTCTATCATCAATCCAAAATACTAAACATTGATCTTTTTTTTAAGTGATGCAAAATCAGTTGAGATCGGACATGTGGTAATTAAGTACCATTTAGGCAACTTTACAATATCTTGTAAAATTGCGTAGCATTTCTGGTATTGAAATGTTTTATCTCAGAGAAATGATGGACCTTTAATGTTTAACATTATGATGCATCGTGCAGTGAGGCATGTGCCAATAAATGTAGTGAAGAAAATAAAACCATGTAATTTATTGTAAACATTTTGGTGTTAATGTATGATAATAAAGCTATTACCTATATTGTATATATTATCAGTTAAACAGTCCAAAGGAAAAAAAATAACTAGAAACAACTTGTTTTCAGTGTCTTGAAATGAAATAACACCAAATGGGCTCGAGAAATAGTCTTTGGAAAACTAGCAGTCATTTATCAATGATTCATGTGTCACGTAACAAAAGCACGACTTTTACATCCAACCGTTCCCTATTGACATTTCAGAACGAATCGATATTATCACATACAACTGGCCTTTTCAGATTTAATTCCATGTTTACATTGAAATGGCATCATAGCTCGAACACTGACTTTTAACTGAGGTAAACAAAATGTTGTTTACTATATCAGCGCAAATAATTTTTTTAACTTAAAACCAATTTGTTAAGTGTACGTGTACAGTGAACCATGTCTTTTGTGAGTTTTTTCCAATGTTCCTGTTTTTCTTATATCCGAATTCAACTTTTTATTAGTTTCAAACATAATCTAAACTATTCGAGATATCTGAGAGAAGTACTTTACTCTTTGAGAAAGGGGATATTGATCTACCCAATCTCCACGGAGAGAGATAGAATAGAGTTGATACTGGGACACCTTTTTCTTATTTTCCGCAGAATTACAGCAAATGTAAACAAAATACTTGTACATATTTTTGTATATTTTATTCTGAAACAATCCCAAGCAATATATATGGCAAGGTATCAAATTACTACTTAAACTAGATGCATAAAACTGCAAAAAGTAACAAACATGGTTGTATAATACAATAGAAAAAAAACAGTGTGTCAAAGGATGAACAAATGGAATATATCACTAAAGTCGAATAAGCTAATGTATAAAACGATACTAAGAAACTGACGACGGTAATTAATGTATGACTTCGAATAACAGTCTAACGTTATAATTCTATAAACAGGGCATATGTATGGTGGCATATTTCTGCCAGCCACTTATCCACTTAGCTATGTCGTAACTTTTCTGAAAAATTGTCACTTATTCAGTTAGTATCTGGCAAGTAGAGAACTTTCGTGTTATCCTCTTCGGTATAATAACAGGACAAAACTGCCTGTTAGTGCCCACTACTGCCAGCCATATATTCACTTAAGATAACTGGATACCTCGCCTTTTTTCAAGTTAGTTAAATCATGCGGATAAAGGCATTTTTTCACATAATTATCTAGAAAAAAGCATGATATCCAGTTAACTTAAGTGAATATGTGATTGGCAGTAGTGGGCACTAACAGACAGTTTAGTCTTGTTAAGATACCTAATTGGATAACTTGAAAATTTTCTATTTGCCAGATAATAACAGAATATGTGACAGTTTTTCAGAAAAGTTTTGACATAGCTTACTGGTTAACTGATCAAGCACTACAATACCACAACAGCGTGCCAGCATTGTGTATGCTACATTCAGGTTGTATGGTGTACTTCATGAGATCAAGTGTTACAAGAATGTTATCATTTGATCAAATACATTTAACGGCAAATTGCACATATCGAGGGAAAAATCCAAAGGTAAAATAGCGAAAGAACAATAGAATTACTTTAAAAAGAAAATTGCACTTAAATAGTGAAACCTTTTAATTGTTTAATTCTGCAAAGAGTAAGGACCTATAAATAATAAAACATGGTCCATTCAAGAACAAACAGAAGCTGTCTGCGAAATAAATACACAAAAAGTGGACATATGGCTTAAATCAAGATATTAACACATTGAATACATACATATAAATGGTAGTATTTCATGAAATGACTTTTCATGACTTTCACAGCAACAGGTACATTCAAAGGTTACAAAACGTCTGAAACGTAAATAAGGGTATTACACTTCAAGAATCACGTGGAAGACAAAATATGGTAAACAATCCATCACAAAAACGTTAATGAGACAGAAATGAATTCAACCTTTCATCACCCAATTACGCCCGTTTGCACCACTCCAGATATGTAAACGTAAGCCTGTTTACATTATATTAGTTTCAAATGGCGACAGGTAACATACTTAAACTTTTAAAAATGTAAACTTATGACATATTACACTAAGATTCGAAAACTTGTCAGTTTACACTATTTTAGAGTTGTAAACTTATGTCATTTTACACAACACTATTTTAGAGTGGTAAACTTATGTCATTTTACACTGTTTTAGAGTTGAAAACTTACGACAGTTTACACCATTTTTGAGTTGTAAACTCATGTCAGTTTGCACTTTTTTATTTTAAGACTTATGTCAGTATACAATATTTTTTATTTCTAAACTGAAGGCATTTTACACTATTTTTGAGCTGTAAACATATGGCAACTTACGCACGCCATTCAGAGAGGTAAGACTTGATCTTTGTTTATCTTTATCATGACTTACACATCAAGTTCTGTATTAAAACATTTTTTTAATTCTTAAAGAAATCGACGCACATATTAATAATATTTTGTATATCTTATCAAGGTCATTGAGTTCTTCAACATTTTATATCGATAAAAAGCTGAATTTGATATTGTTTATGAAATACAATTATCATTCTGAAAACATTTATAGTTTGTTCTTTTAATCTTAAAGGTACCAATTAGTACTTCAACAGACGGTATGAAGACTACAAGCCTACAAGAAACTCGTAGAATAATCTGGTTTTATACTTGTGGTACTTCTTGATATCTTTTAAAAAGTTACCGGTTAAAATATACAAAACAATAACACAGATATACCCAAACTTAATACGTGTATGATAATGAAGTGCACAATAAAAACAAAATCTTGATACAATCGGGAAAAAAAGCGTTTTCGCTCTGAATAAAGTCAACATCACACATGTATGTAAAATAGTATTGTATATTAGCATAACTATCCTAATCTTAACAGCTCTCATGCAGATTAGTCATGTTTTATTCATTTATGAATGTCTGAACACCAATGGGTAATTTTAGAAGTAAATGGAAAACTCATACTGCTTTCAGTACCAATTACAATATGAAAATAAATACTAAAACATGATTGCATTTCTTCATGTAAGATAAATTATATTCAAATACGTAAAAGCAAAAGTAAGAACACCACTCAATAAAGGCATCTCAACTTGTCTTCATATAATGTGGGTGTATGACGAGACATGACGTGGCGGCTATTATTCCAATATAGCCCCGACCTCTGCGAAGTCTGGGTATAATTACAGATATTCCTTAAAGTTATATCATTGAAAACATGAAATACATTTATTTATCAAATTGCACGTTTTACATATTCAAATTAAATGAACACCAGTTCTACATGTTCCATTTAAGTAACGTCAAACTGAATATTGCTAGACATAAAAATGAAAGACAGTGTGTGCAAAATTGATTAAATGTCTTGATTACAGTCTTAATAGGTTTTTCAAACTATTCACACTACCATTCATAATTTATTTTTTTCACTCATAGGACAAAAAACTCCACTCAAAAAAACAAACAACAAACGCAAAAATCAGCTTTGAGATACTGTAAGGTCATGGTCATACATCTGTTTTAATCTGAAATGAAATGATGCTTTTGAAGCAAATATCTGTTCAAGCATGATCTCTATCTGATCACTATTCAAGAAAGAAATTGTTAGCAAATACGTTTGTTTTTTTGGTAAAACTACGAACTCAACATCTTGAAAAGATGATTCACATATAATGTTCTAATATACTTGTGGTTCACATAAGATGTTCTAATCAGATTATCTGACTCATATGTTATGAAGATATCCGGTACTGTTCTGGCTTATTCAACCATAAAATGACTAGCCTGCAAAGCGTAGCACTGTTTCAACGCTTCTTGACAATCGTTGTAATCACGCCATGGTCGGCAAAGCAACCTATCCATAAGCTGAAGGTGGCTCACCAGGGCTGGTATATGCTTGGCAAAATCTCCGCTCTTATCCGTGAGAACCCCCATCATGGCTGTGCGGAATTTTTCATCTGAGTTGGACAATATTCCAACCCTAGGGCCCAGGTCATGTTGGTTCTTGCAACTGGAGCAAGGTACTGCTGTGTAGGCACCATCCAATGGCAAGAAGATTGGACCAGAGCATTTATCACACTTGAATACTGGGATATCGGTTGGGGTGTCCATATACAAAGGAAAGTCATCCTCACAAGCCTGACAATGACAGGTGAAGAAGTACTGTGGCTCCAGCTTTTCTCTCCTTTCATCACATTTGGATAATGCATAGAGAGCTCCGTAATTATCCAAAACTTCAGAGCCCTTTGGGATGTTTCGGATGGCTCGAACCACGCAGACATTTCCGTAACTGTGGCGAACAACATTTGGGTCGCAAGAATGGTTGATGAGACTGAGAACTGGGTATATGGCAGATCCAACTTCCATGGTTACAGATTCAGGAATACTGGCATATTTTACAGCAAGATCTGAACACTCGTGGGCATTGCAGGGAAGCATCTGAAGATGACGCAATAAATGGGAACCAATACGGTATCTGTTGGAAGCCGCAGCAGCTCGTTCTTCAATCGAACTGCCAAAGAAATCTGTGGTTTCCAAACACTTAAGTAGAAAGATAGCATTCAGTGTGTATTTAACAAGATCCTCGGGTTCTCTGTCCTCTGTATGACCTACCAGGCTGCAAACAGTCCTATAATCCTGCGAGTTATATATCTCCTTCTCATCAAATCCTGCAAGTAATTTCTCTGTATCAGTCTCTGGTTTCTTATCAACGGAATCACAGAGATTCTTGAAGCCAGCTTGAAGGACCATCTTCAGTGCCAGATGACCAAGGCTCACGTCAGTCTCCCTAACGGTTTCAAGAATATCACATTCGTATTTGTGATAGCTATCCCAGGATTCTGTCTTGCATCCTGTGCTACAGTAGGCGACCCCACTGCAGCTTGAACACGCTATAGGGGAGATAACTCTATTACAACAGTGGTGACAGTGACTGGCCTGAAATTGTGGAAGAACTGTAGAAGCATAAGGTTTCTCAACAAACAGTAAGTCTCCAACACCTATATCTTGTTCGGCAAAGATCCCTCTGCCGACTCCTTCAGTGTAGGAAACGGACAAAGCATTTGACATTACAGGAACTGACTGGTTGGTTTTGGCTAATTTTGGGATAGACTCGTGAAAGGTATTGTCTTCCTCCTTTGTTTGGCTTGTTTTCTGGGTCATTTTCTCACACTGCCACATCTGTTTATCATATTCATTGAAAAAGTTATTAACCTTCTCCTGTGGCAGACCTGACAGTTTGAGTCCTTTCTTAGCTTCTTCAAATGCTGCCTTTGCCTCTTCCTTCTCTTTCAGAAAGAAAAGACATTTCCCTCGCCTTTCAAACAGCTTGTACCTGAAAAGACGAAGGAATAAATTGTGGGTATTAAAACACAATATCTAAAACCGAAATGATAGTTGCATTTTTCTGCCATTACATTGTTAATCCAAAAGTAAATCTACTAAAAGTACATGTATATTGCTGGACTGACTGTTCTGAATCTTTACTTTGCCTTGGTTCCATAGAAAACATTAAACTTAAAACAGTGTAGTCATCAAGTAAATAGTATGGAAGTAATCCGATTGCAGTCCTTAATATGAAATTCATCGGCACTTTTGCTATGTATGCAGCTATATAATTGCACCTCGCACACAACAAAGAGATACGGATAATTATGGACTCTTAAACTAGCCAAATAATTATTGCTAGAATTAAATGCGATCAAAATGTCTATTAGAAGTGTCAAACGACTGACTAAACCAATTTATGCAGGTTAAAATGTTACATTGTACATTAGCTCTGGGGTGAATAAAAACGCAACCCAGAGCCATCATGCTACACTTGATCATAGGATTAAAAAGATGCATATGTTTAAAAATCAATATACATCAATACTCTATGTGTATGTATATGTCTCATGTTATGATGTAGCTGATAAGTTTTGATTTGATTTTTTTTTAATTTTTCTGTGAAATGAGAATTTAACATTTATTACTGAAATGCACAAGGGATTTCCATAAATATTATCAATATATATGTTCGAATATTCTTTTGATATATCATATACAATAGCTCAACGAGCACAAAACACAAATTCTTCACAGAACTGCTTCAGTACACAATATTCTGTTCCCGCGTTCATGATACCAGGGACAATAACTCCAACAACCATTTTTTTCAGTAGTTAGAACCCATCTCACAGGCAAAGACATACACATGTACTGAGACAAGAGGAAAAGAATGTACACCCTCCGTATTCTCCTGACCTAAGTCCATGTGACTATTCTATGTCTAATGCTAAAGAGTGCCTTAGCATTACTAATATCTATTTCTCCTGCTACAGAAAACGCTATGCCAACCAACAGAGGTCCCTAGAGTGTCTTAACAATACTAATAACACAATGACAACTACAGTTAAAAAAAGTGTTCTATATTTTCAAAGCAACAAGACTTCTGCATGGATCAAGTTTTTCAAAGCAATATCTGCGAAGGCACACTCATGAACCATCAATGCCAACTTATGATTATTTCTGTCTAGAAATTGCAAAGGCAAATGGAAGGTTGACAATGTCAAATTAACTTCACTATTGAGCGAAATTGACCAACCATCAGATAAAACTAATATCATATTTAATACACTAAAGAGCACACCCGAGATTTAAACTGCACCATTTTACACTTTCTGTACGATATGAAAAGCAATAATTTCAACACAATGAACTATTTCTCTATACAAACTCTGCAATCAATCCCCGTCTGTAAAAAAGTTGGTCAACATTTATTCGTGTAAATAATGTCGTTAATGTGATTCTAAGTTAACATGGTTTAGAAACAAAATTCTGTGAACATGACGCCTGCGACTAATGTAATTAAAATCAATAAAGACTGAACTACAAATGTTATGGGTGTAAAAGAAACCTAAGGCGGAAATCTGAGCATACGTCAGCATGACACATCCACTAATATTCAACATTTTAAATTATTATGTCGGTTGAAGGAATGAACGACTGAATGAATGAATGAATTTTCATAGCGAAGACGAAATACTCTGACTTGTCTTAATGAAAAGATTTATATGGGTTTGTTGTTATTGCTTTTGTTGAAAACTACACACATGTAGGTAAGAGTGTTTCAACAGCTACTACTTCGTTTGTACAGCTATAAAGAACATGTACCTGTTGTAAGAAATACCGGTATATAACATACATCTAACCAGATTATCAAACACAATTTGCGTCGGTAAGACCGGATAAGTGAAATAATTCATATTTGATAAGAAGCTTTATGTTAATGAAGGACGTATTAAAAAATTTTTTTTGGAAATCTGATTTACTAGGGCAATACTACATAATTATATGCATGTATAAATGTTACATATAATAAGAATATCAACTCGTTGAGTGCAGTTTAATTCTTATATGCAATCGTAAATATATACATCAAACTACCTTGACTTTCTTATTACTTTTTACCTGTTTACACGCTATTTACTGGGGCGATACATACCCAAAATCAACACACAGCGCTAATTATAACCCATATTCATTGAGTTGTGAAACGGTACAGAAGTACCTTTAAAATTTTGGTTGTGTATAAATATACATATGTACACTATACAAGCGTAACATCAAATTAAAACATAGGCTGGTGTTTCTGTCGACGTTAGCGCATTTATTATAGGACATCTTATCACTGTCAAGTGCACACATTCAAGGTCAATATCACTCGAGACAAACTGCGGGCCGCAGATTTAACAGAGGAGAAATATTCTGTGACGGAACACATCATGGATCGACCGGATGATTCTTTAAGTTACGTAACTAAATTACACAAAGATCCTTACATTGAAGATACTTTGCATGGAATGGTGGCAAAATGGGCAGAGAAGTTTCCAGACAAGGATGCTTTTGTCAGCTATGCTATGGACCTTCAACGGAGATCTGTATCATGCAAGGCTTTGCATGAAAAGTCGGTTAAATTCGGACTGTATCTTCTCGAGAATGGCTTGCAAAAGGGTGATATTGTGGAAATATGTATGCAAAATTCCATAGAAATGGCTGTGGTTATTTGTGGAGTGTCATACGCCGGTGGGGTTAGCAGCTTTACTATGATTTCAAAGACAAATGGAAAGGACCTTATTGACAGCATCAACAGAAACAAATCAAGATTCACAATTATGGACAGCAACCCAAGTTGTGACCTTTCTGGTGAAATCAAATTCATTCTCAAAAAGCAGCCAGACTGTCTTAAAAAGATCCTGAGCAACGGAAATACCCATCTTGAGGACCAGAAAGAGCCTTTGGAGTTCTTGGACGACATCCTTAATGGTAATACGGCAACCCATATAACGCCGCCTACAGTATCATCTCAAGACATAGTGATTTATTTCAAAACTTCTGGAAGCACCGGTGAACCGAAATCTGTCAGCTATTCGCATTTTTCTCTGCTAAATGCTACAAAGGTTGTCACTGAGAGATTTGGCATCAGCCATGAATCCATTTACTTCTGTGACAGATCCTTTTCGTGGTCTTTGGGATCAATAAGGACATTCGTGACTTCCGGCTGCACACGGATTCTCATAAACCAGCGGTTAACACTGGAAGCGGGAAACATAGGTAAGTGATACAATATATCAGCAGGCATTATAAGCAGGCATCATCAAGATATTATTTTTTTAAGAACTCGATGGTACCTCAACGAACCTTAAACCTGGACAAAATAATCATTTCACAAACAATTAAATAGGAAAGATTGTTCATCTTTCACTCCGTTTATGTATGATATTATTTTTCCCTATTTCGGATGAATGTCTTTGTCTTAGAGTTATAAACACGTTTTATTATTTCCAGAAAAGGTTTGCACAGTGATTGCCAATGAACGATGTACCCACGTGTTCCTATCTAGCTACATCATTTTGGACCTTCTGCAGAGACGGGACCTTGCAAATAAATTCGCCACTGTCATCAGCATTGAAACCTCTGGCGAGAGGTAAGTTCACTGAAAGGAACCTTGTACTTTACCACATTGATATACAGAAGGGACACTATGTGATTAAAAACATTTCCACATGTAAGGTCAATTCACCCTGAATGTACACGGACCATCTGACTTCAATCATTATTATATCAAGACCATGCGCATTAATCATATTGACATAGGAACTGGCATGAGGTGTCATCTCATATAAACTACATGTATTATCAGTTGCTAAAATTCAAATTACAATTCCTACTTCGATTCCACACTTATTTTAGTTTAAAAATGGTTCTAATTGAAAGAGAAAAGCTTAAACGTACCGTAACTGCTATGTAGTCTGGTTGGTAAATATATGTCATGAACAACTGTTACAATTGTAAATACTATTTACCTAGAGGTCCAATATAAAATTAAATGTATGAATGACAACTACGCACAAATCTCGGTAATCTGACTTGTTATTTTATACGCGTGATATTTAAAGAAAATCTTGGTGATTAAATTACATAGCAAGTAGACATATAATAACTTGAGTATTCCTTTGACCGTTCAGTGTGACATTGACTGGGTTTCTTTACCAAGATTTCAGTCGCGGTTTGCAAAGCTGTTAGGACCATTCTGTAGGAAGTTCTTCGCTTGGTATGGTTCTCAGGAGGCTACATGTATCTCCAGCTTCACGGCAGATGACCCCGCCTTGTATCCCGAGGGGATAGTCGGGGAACCGTTTGCAGGTAAGAATCCATTGTACACCATTTTAAGCAGGTATTGACTTTGGAATGCGTGGATCTTTGTTTGAAGTATTATATTGGGCAGCTTTAAACAAAGCATTTTACATGTCATCAAATTATATAACAAAGTGTTTGGATAAGAATTCTGAAGTCTGGATTCTAAATGTAGCATATCTATGCGTTATGTTTTACTCCAGGTGCAAACCACAAATGTTTCATCTAGATTCAGAATTATATAAAGAAAAAATAATTTTGGTTAAAAAGATGCTATCCTTAACTGCGTTTAAAGTAGAGAATTGAATTACCGTTAGAAAAAAATGTCCATTTAAGTACCGTTAGCAACGATATGTCCATTGAGTACTGTTAGCAATATGTTTATTGAGTACTGTTAGCAATATGTCCATTGAGTACTGTTAGCAATGTTCATTGAGTACTGTTAGCAATTATGTCCATTGAGTACTGTTAGCAATGTTCATGGAGTACTGTTAGCAATTATGTCTATATGTTTACGGGAGTAAAGGGAGGGGATATTACATTCAGAATTTTGTATTTAATGTTCAAAAGGCAGGTTATATACAGTTCAACACCAAATGTAGCCAACCATGTCGATGGCTGATAATGTAACGAAAATGTGTTGATTTAAGATTGTAATTCAAGGCCTGAACGTACATAAAGAATTATGACTTTCACAAATATACATACAGTAAACGTAAACGTGACAACAGTCAAGTTGTCAGAACGTAAACAGAGACGTTTTAAAACTAAAATGTGTCATAACAGTCTGTTTACCGGGTATGTATTAATGGTTGAAAATAACATTTTATCAAATGGAAAGCACTTCACTAACCTCGATTGCAACATATTTACAACAGGATCTAAATAAAACTTGTTTGCTGGTCGAACTGAAAGAGGTGTCTAAACTTGAATATATCTTGATCATAACGGTTATCTTTTATTTCTGTGTGAGGTGTCAACATATCGTTGCCTTATTACTACAAGGTCCTATCTGCCAATCAGATTATTTAGAGGAAATCGATTTTGATATTTTGAGCTATTTGAAACGCATTTTGCTTTAATTCGACTATGGACATAGAAATTTGAAATACTAATGACATAGGACTCACAGGAATCATACATAAGAAAAAGAAGGCACGAGATGAGTTTTATTGAGACTTTTCAACGGCATATAGACGTCTAATTAGGTCATATTGGCGGATAGGACATTGTATTAGAGCGACGATATGATTGTCATTTATATAACTCTAATTAGGTCAACTTGGCAGATATATATGACCTTGTTTTAATGCGACGATATGTATGTATCATTTATAGAACTCTAATTAGGACATATTGGAGAAAGGTTATGTATTAATACGACGATATGATTGTGTCATTTATAGAACTCTAATCGCGTCAAATTTGGAAGAAAGGATATTGCATTAAGGATGCTGTATGTTGGTGAAATTTGAAAGTTACCCAGCTTTAACATGTAAAGAAATCATCCGACTGTATTGTAATGCACATCATTCAAAATCTCCCACTTATAATCTACGATCTGATTAAGTGTTTAGTAATATATAAATCCTGTTTTGTAAATAGATTATAGATAAAATCAAGCCATGGTGTTAAGTACCGGTCTACCGGTCCTGGTGACCGAGTGGTTAGAGCGCCCGCCCCCTGAATCGGGAGGTCGTGGGTCCGATCCCCGGATGCGACATACCGAATTCGTAAAAAATGGTACTGTATAGCTCCATTGCTTGGCGCCAAGCATATAAGGGTAGTTCCAGGACTGGTTGGTCAGGTGTCAGGATATGAGTGTGGTATCATGACATATGTCTACTACATCTGTTTTAAGTAGACATCGTCTTCAAATGACTGAAATACTGTAGGTGGGACGTCAAATCCAACAAACAAACAAACATGGTGTAAATTGTGAACATTTAGCTTCACTTGAGAAATGCTGTTTTTAGACTTGAGTAAATATGGCAGTTTTTGTGTATATCCTAAACAATGAAATAACCAATGAAATACCGGTAGCTTCTTCAAAATACAAAAAATATGTTCTTTGATTAACGTTCACGTTTGATTTACAAGTCATTTGTCATCTTCAACGTATGACATATTTACACTAATGGGTGTTATCAAATCACAAAATCGCAAAAAAAAACAAAAAAAAAAAAAAAAAAAACAAAACAAAAACGCATATACCTGTATGGCTTTCCTCCTACCGGATAAGACGCATGTGTACCTGTGCTTTGCCTACATAGGTATTTCAACAGATAGGGCCATGCTTACTCATCCTTACTTCAAATGTAGTGTTCCCTCTACTTTCTTTTACGATCCTCGCAAATATTTGAATATATGAACAAAACTACCCTAATTCATTTATGTTTATGTATTTTTATTTGATTTACAGGTAAATGATTGATATACCAATTCAAGAATAAGTTCACAAATGTGCTAAAACTTCTTTTTGAAATTTAATCTGACGATAAGAATCGAATTAAACCATTCAAGACTAAAAAATTCAATCCAGTGCAATGTCGAAAATACGAAAATGCATATCATTATATAGCATTATTAGACATTTTAAAATCTGAAACTTCACTATATGATCAAGTAAAATTGCAAAGAAAGCACCAGAAAAACATTTGATGTAGTTTTCAGTTTTAGAAATATTAGTTAAAATATGTTTATCGATTAAAAATGGCATTGTATGATAATCGTTGACATTCAAAATGCAAATCAATTTAGTGATTTCGTGGTATTATTTCCAGAAAGGTTTCCCTGACAAAGTAAGCACAGTATCTTATTATCACAAAGAAATATTTTATTTACATGTAAAACTGCGTATTTTACTTTCGATGTTAGCCGCGTAGCATGTTTCGAATTTAAGCAATGAAAGGCCAAAAAAAAGCATGCTTGCCAAAGAGAATACTCCTACGAGGTAACCCTGATTAGTAAAACAATGTTTAGACCAGCGATAAATGACCATCATATCGTATGATTTGAAAATGATACTTGAATCACAAAATGATACAATGAATTTATTTTCAGGGGTCAGTGTAAAGATCGTTGATGAGAAAGGATGCACCATGCCACGTGGCGACAAGGGTGAGATATGCATTAAGTCTCCATATCTCTTCAAAGAATACAAAGGGTCGCCGGATAAGTCTGCTGATGCATTTGACGCGGATGGGTGGTTTCATACAGGTGATATTGGTCATATGCTACCTGACGGAAACATGGTCATAGATGGACGCAATGCTGAAAAAATCACAATTGGCAGCATTGATTACTTTCCCAGAGCCATTGAAACACAACTGAACAAGTGTCCTGGAATAGCTTCCGCTGTTGCAATTGGGGTGCCTGACAAACGGATGGGAAGTGCTGTCTGCGCATGCGTCACCGTGGAAAACACGTGGAGGTTTGATACAGAATTTTTGGAGACGTTCTGTGATGGACTGTGGGTGAAGGAACCGATTGCAAGAGGAATGAGTACTAAGCCAAAACATTATCTTGTGTATGACAAGTTTCCACTCGGACCTACTGGAAGGGTTGACAGGCGCGCATTGGCAAAGGATGCCGCAGCCAAGCTCAAACTTTAAGATAACCATAAGCGGAATTTCCTTACGGGAAAATATCCAAATGCCTTAAAAATGAATGATTTTCAAAACAAAAATGAGAACTTCCGCTTCTACTTTGGATTGTTGGCAAATCAAAAAATGAGCAGAATAGATAGCTGGTTATTTTTACCATCATGTACTGACTATTGATTTATTTGAATGAGAGAGATGTGATACCTAGGGGTACAAAACCCGATGGTAAAGTGTGTATCACAGAGGTCGAAGATAATTAGATTACATTTTTTTTATGTTTTTCCCCAATTAATGGAAAATTGAGAGTCTTCAATTTGTTGTGAAAGTTGTTTAAAGCATATACTTTCATAATTGTACTCTTAACAAATGAATGCAGATTTCAGAACATTTTTTCTCTATTTTTTATTTAAAAAAATGATAATCAGTAATTATATCGGCTAACACAGTTCAAATGTTAGTAATATGACTCCAAATTCTAAGTCGGTAAAACAATATCTAAATTTCAGAAGCAATATTCAGTCATAAATCGTTTAATTGCTTATGGCTCATAACAAAATCTACAAATGCTTGGAGTGAGGTGGCTTAAATGTTAAATTATTGTTTGTTTGCTCGCTTGAACGACATTATTTCAGTTATTTCTAGACATTTGCCTACTTAACTTTCAAACTGAGATGTCCTGAGAAACCCAAATTACGTCCTAGAATTTGACCCCAGGCATTTTGAAAATTCCTCTTAATAGCATTGTACGCATCTGTTTATGGTACCGGACTTTTTCATAATCTCCTGTCAAAACTGGTTAGAACCGGATTTTCGTAAGCAAAAGCCGACTACATTGACAGATATTGTATTGCTTAACTTCGTTACCATTATGTAAACAGGTTTCATGAAATTGATACAAAATATGAAAATAAAAATCATTATTCTTATACAAGGCAATTGGCTTGCGGTAGGTCGGTGGTTTTAACCGGATGCCTCCATGCATCCGGGGTCTTCCTCCACTTGTAATTGGCTGGACGTCGCTATATGACTGAAATACTGTCGAAGCTCAAATAGTCATAGTCATAGTCAAGGCAATTCAGTCCTGGAACTATGGTTATATTCAAAGTTGATATATACGATTTAAACAGTTTTCGTTAAACCGAGGTTACAGCTAGGACGTACTGTAGCTATCATTCATGCTACAGTTTTTTAACCCTTTCCCTCATAGAGGAAACCATGAAAAGATCTATGCGAACAGCATAAAACCTGATCAGCCTGCGAGTAACTCGCAGGCTGATCAGGTTTTATGCTGTTCGCTGCTCCTCAGTGGTCTGGAAAAGAGGATTTTACAATTAAATTTGGTAAGGTTTGAGTTTGGCTTTCTGCAGATCAGGCTTTATGTGGTATCTATTGAATGCGCCAAAATGAGTCTATATGAGGGAAATGGTTAAAGTATATAATGGCTGAATTATATTCGGGGGGGTAGGTTTTTTTCTTTATAATACTGTGTTTTATCAGTGAGATAAAATCTATATCATTCACTGATAACCTCAATACTCTGAGTGATATAAGTCTGCAGATACTACTTTTTTATTTATAAAGGGAGATAATTGGGAAAATATATATATGTAGCAGTCGAGTATTTACTAATTGCCTCCCTTACATGACAAAAGATCTTGCTTTAACAGAATCAAAAACACAAAATATATGTAGTTCTATTCTTTCATTATTAGTTTGCATAAAATAATAAGAAAATATCAGAATTGTATTGCATCTCGATGAAAAACGTATTCCCCATTTCCACTCCAAACAAAGAAATATCCTCTACTGGGTTTCAACTGAAGTTATTCAAGAAATTCATATGTTTTAAGGGTGTTTTTTTTTTTCATTCCTCAATATTCTTATCATTAATGTTTATAATTATAAACCAACATTCAAGTTTACCATTTAATATTGTAACAATTCCATATAATATTCTAAAAAGGATAATATATATCTTTATGTGTATATAATATATTGTGAGTTTTGCAATTAAGCAATAAAGCAGAATGTCAATACTTTGGGTTTCTATATGTTTCTCTTTCCTCAAATAGTGTAAATTCTTGATAGCAACCTGATTAACTGATTTTTTTAGTTTACCGTTGCTGCGACAGTATTTCAGTCCTGTAGCGGTGTCCAGCTAATTACAGGTGGAGGATGACCCTGAATGCACAGAGGCATCCGGGTAGAACCACCGACCTACCGCAAGCCAGCTTGAAGGCTTCCTCACATGAAATTCAAATGACCCTGCTGGGACTCAAACCCATGCGGGTTGAAGCCAATGACCTTGACCTATGGTTTATCAAATTGTGTCAACTTTGGTGATGATATCATGACTTTCAAACGACCAATAGACAACTAAAAAGATGTTTACAGTGTGTCAAGTAACCAAGCCTTCTTTGTTTGTTTTTACTGGGTTTGACATCCCAGTATTTCAATCATTTGGAGACTATGTCTACTTGAGACAGATATAGTGCTGCCACACTGCAGTATCACGTTGTAGACATGTGGCATGATACTACACCCAGTCACATTATCCTGACACCAGGCCAACCAGTCCTGGAACTACCCTTATATGCAGAACGCCAAGCAAGGGAGCTATACCAGTACCATTTTTTATGACTTTGGTATGTCACACCAAGGGATATCACCCATGACCTCCAACTCCCGTGGATGCTCCACCCACTCAGCTACTGGAGATGTTAAGATTTATCAGTATTTTAAACTATTTTTTGTAATATTATGTTTAGTGGCTGTTCAGTTTAACTAAGATTTTCTCTTTCTCTCTGTCACAATAAATAATGATAAGAGCACTGCATACTGATGCTAACGCTCATCTGTTTCTTTTAAGAAGGGGTTGATAAATTAGGTCAAAATGGACCTAAGAGTTATGGCCCTTGATGAGAATGTAGCCCTTGTGATAGTGAACAAGTACCGTGTACCGTATACACGGTCAGATTAGGTGCAGCTACGTATAAGGCGCATCCTAACTTTCAGGGTAACTTATTTGAAGAAGAAAAAAATCACTTATCGTATCGTATGCGGCGAAATCTTGTTTTGAAATGTGAAGTTTGATGACAGAAGGTTTTATAGTTTTGAAGTTATGGCCAGGCGAGATTAAAGTTGTTCATGATGACAACGACAAAGACAACAACAACCTGAGTAATGACTCTACCTCAATGTTTTTAACAGAAAAGCTTAAAACGGCATGAAATACCCTATCAAAAGAATATCAAAGGCATGCTTTCTAAGGACCATAACTGACTTGCATCACTTTCAAAATGAAAAGAGTTACCTCCCCTTCTTTGACCCCACCCTCTCTTTCTCTCTCTCTCTTTCTCTATCTCTAAAAAACATAATATCAAACATAAATTATGTAGATATATTTGCCATTTAACTTTTTTTTTTCATGTGAGCAATACGTTGCAGTTCATGTTTGTATTAGATATCCATATTACATGCTCAACTTCTGCCAGTAAATAAAGAACAGTCACAAGATATGTTGTGTAATAAGATGCTCTCTGTGTGTGTGTGTGTGTGTGAGAGAATAGTCTTCTCCATAAATCACAGGACACTTAAACAATTAAATTCACTCTTATTCAATATTTCAGCAAAAGTTTGCCTCAAGAAAAAAAAATGAATTTTTAGCAAGTTCTACATAATAGACATTTGAACAGTCGCCATATATGAATAACAAAATGGCGACTATTCAAACATCTATTATGTAGAATTTGCTAAAAAAATCATGATTTTTTTTCTTGAAAAGGCAAGCTTTTGCCCAAATATTGAATAAGAGTGAATTTAATTGTTTATTGTATTTTTCCTCTGGAAAATCAACATATTTATTCAAGACACACTATATCCTCATCAAAGGTGTAGCTTGCAGTAAGTCAGTATGTGGGAAACATTAGTTTTGAATTTTTTATATCCCTTAATGACAAAAAACAACAACATCATTTTCATACAACAACGATCAATATAAAGTTCATATAAAGAACAATTTTCTTTCCCTTAGTGGTTTCCAGTTCATAGGGTCTGAATATCAGCCCCATCCCCAACTGAAAACAAGAGGGCCATGATGGCCCTGAAACGCTCACCTGAGTACCATTGCTACAACTGATTACAAGGTTTTTAAACAGACAAGAATTCTGATATAACTCAATCTTAAACATTTTAGCCCTGACAATACTACACACCAAATATATAAGCATTGGGCCTTATGGTTTTAAGAAGACTTAGTGCGGGGTCATTTATCTCCAA
>CM037786.1:61483157-61533157 GCA_021229015.1 Solen grandis | reverse complement strand
CAGCCTTCTCCCTCAGTGAAGCATTGTGGACGTGTCAGAACATGTTTGCTAAAAGGTGAGACAGTTAGAGTATGCTAGGCTATATTACATCTTACGTGAGGCCAAAAAAAAAGTTCAGTTTCTGGTTGCCTGACCAACCCTCTTTTTTAACAACCAACCCTTAAGTTTTTCTCAACCTTTCTTCCATTAAAAAAAAAAAATCCCTTTTTTTTTACCTTTTGTTTCATGGAAAAAAAAATCCCGACCTACTGACCCTCTTTTTTCTTTTGCTGGAGACCAGAAATGGAACTTTTTTTTCTTTTTGGCCTGACCTATATTGTTTCAACATATTATTTTTGGGGACTGAGTCTTAAGGCAGAGTGCTTAGAACATTCAACCTCTATTTGATGGGTTATGAGTTCAATCTCAAGTTAAGACATACCAGAGTTACTGGTATATCTCACATGCCATATGGATAGATCCTGGACTGGTTGGCATAATGTCAGAATAATGTGACTGGGTGTAGTGTCATGCCACTAGTCCAAGGCATTATATCGCAGGCTTATTGTATAGAAAAGAAATGAGAGAAAGATATTATATTACACACTTTGCTTCACACTGATTCATATTAGTGGTCTCCTGTTCAGACACCAGGGCCGTGTTCAGTTAACCATAAAGCTCGCATCTGTTACGACACTCTCTACCCTATGATACAACAGGGATACAAACGCTAACGATATGGACTTTGAAGGGTAACTGAATGCGGGCATTGATTATTAATAAAAGAAAATAAACGTTAATGAAAAAAAGAGAGTTTTAAACAAGACATACATGTAATTGCAGTCCACAGAAGCTTAACTCCAAGAGAATTCTTCTATTCACCTGCAATGACAATCCGCATGCTGGTAACCCACATCTTCAGGTATGTGTCAGATGCCCTATATATTGGTTGCTTAACCCTTTACCTCATGAATATTCATGTACAAATTTTTGAAATGATGAATATTAATTGACTTTACTGTAACTGGTTAGAGTGCTGTGTAGATTCTGACCTTTAATTTTGTATGAGCAAACAGTGGAAACCCTGATCAGACAGGTCCTGAACTTAACTCATTAAAAAAAATTTTTACGTAGGGACATTTTTTATTAAAACTTAACTTTTTGTTAGATTTTAGTTTCAATTATTAAGGATATGGTCAATTATTCAGGATGAAAACTTAATGAGATGTCTGTTGAATGTATTTATAAATATAAAAGTTAATTGTTTTCTATCACAGCGACAAGCTAAGACCAAAGCTAGTGACTTGAATGAGACTGGAATAGACCTGGAATTGATGCATCTACAGTTGCCAGGGGAGACATTCGCTGTCGATAAATTTTACAAGGTAAGTCAAAAAAGTCTTTTTACTGTTTGTTGCTTTGGCTTCTATGTTTCAACACCAATGTAATATTCATGATTGTCCGAGGTCACTATGAATCTTGCAAATCTTAGTTAGTGGGAGGTGTATAGGAACCACTCTTGTCGCATCCGGTCAAATACATTATGTCCCTCCCTACACTTGCATAACATTAACCCTTTCCCTCATAGAGGAAACCATGAAAAGACCTATGCGAACAACATAAAACCAGATCAGCCTGCGAGTAACTCGCAGGCTGATCAGGTTTTATGCTGTTCGCTGCTCCTCAGTGGTCTGGAAATGAGGATTTTGTAATTAAATTTGGTAAGGTTTAACTGTGGTTTTCTGCAGATCAGGCTTTATGTGGTACCTATTGAGTGCGTCAAAATGAGTCTATATGAGGGAAAGGGTTAAGACAAGTAGGGACAGTGTTAGTTCTGGTTGTGGCACTGTTTCAGGGGTTTTCTTAAGTGGACGCCCACTTGCCTGCGCCGGGTTAAAATAACTGCAGGCAAATGATTTTTCAAAGAAGATAGCCTGGCGGGCAAGTTTATTTATGTAAAATAAAATCTTTCATTTTTTTATTGTCTAAAGTATATCAGGGATAAAATGCTTGCAAATTGTCTTTAATACATATTAACTAAAATCCATCTTAATACTGCACATATTTAGTTTTAAACATTAACAAACACCAACTAACTTAAAGATCGGGCATCCTGTTTTCACTGGGGGCTAGTAGATATTCAAAGCAACTTGCCCCCTGGACAAGTGAAAGTCAGATCCTTAAGTAAACCCCTGTGTTTCACAGAAGTGGGGTCTATATTGGAAACGAGCTTGTCTTGTCTCATCCTATCCTGTACGAAGGTATCCTTTACGTTGCTTTGACAGAAAAACTGCTGCATTTAAAAAAAAATAAAATCAACACCTTATATGTAATTAGAAGGTAGGTAACTTTTTCCATTGAAATCATACATCATGTCATTTCAATTGCCGTAATTCCTTTGAACATTGATATGCATGTATTTGCATAAAATTGGTCTTATTTTGCGTTGAAGGGATGAATAAAGACATACAGGGATGAAAAACACCCCCTTGTTCTTCGAGAATTAAAAATACGCGTTTGGTCGGAAGGGATCTGACTGACAGAATCTCGCCAATTTCTCCTGTGTAAATCTATAGAAAAACTAAAGCCACAATATCAGTGTTGACCTGTATAGACAGATACTGATAAAAGAAACAAACAGATCCTCTACTCACATTACATGGAGACAAGATGTGATTCTCAGAGCATTAATCACCTTTAGTGATAGTTTAGATCATTTATTTTACAATGATTAGATGGAAAGCAGTATTGTGTGTGAAAATATTCTCATTGGCATCTTTGATGGTGTCCATGTGATCCTTATTGTTGGAGGAAACAAGAGTGCCTGGAGAATACCCAAGTATCCAATTGCTGCTTTGTGCATTTTTCAGGATCTTTTGTTTACTGATGATGATGAATATACTGAGATGGCCGACCCTGCAGAAAAACTTGAGGAGCTGCTTACAAGGTCGGTCCTCTTTTTTCTCCACTGTTACAGATTAATGTATGGTAATATGTGGTGAAAACCTTAAGTGCATGACATCCTTGACTCTATAATTTTTTTGATATGTATAGAGAAAGGTTTGTTTGTCGTCTGTCTGTCTGACTCTTCCACCTTGTCTGTCACAATTTTTTCATCAGGTGACGCATGTGCTTGTAGGAACACTTTGTGTGTCACCTGCTGTAAGCAGAGGTGATACATATGGATCACTTTTCCATCGTCTGTCCGTTTGTCTGTCTGTCCGTCACACTTTTTCTGTCATGCTTCAGCAGGTGACGCATGTGTCAAGGAACACTTTGTGTGTCACCTGCTGTAAGCAGAGGTGATACATATGGATCACTTTTCCATCATCTGTCCGTTTGTCTGTCTGTCCGTCACACTTTTTCTGTCATGCTTCAGCAGGTGACACACATGTTCCAGAGAATACTCTTGTTGTTACTTTTTTTTTCTTTTCTATTTTTATAATTCTCTAAATTGTTGAATTCACAACTTTAAGCTTTCTAGAATTCTGTATAAACATACTACATATATTTCCAGTAGGAGCTATTATCAAGAAAATCATTCCTTGACATCATTAACAAATATGCATTTATTTCAAATGCAGAATAATCGCTTACATAACCAAAAAAAAAAATCTGAAGTTATAAACAGATTGATGTGTTAATTGTCGTAAATATTGACCTTTATTTTGCGGCACAAAGGCATACACTACTGGCTTTATATTGCTAAACTCATTTGATTACCCCTTTATTAGGTCAGTAAATGACCTTAAAGCAAAATTAAAATTTTCATTTCATTTACACTGAGGTCTTTAGTATCTAAACTTTTATAGGTTTAATTAATATGTATGTGGAATTACTTTATTTCCAGGGTGAGGTCTAAGGACCACAAGAAAAGGGCGTTACGCCACATGTCCCTGACCTTGGGTGGGGGACTACAGATGGGAGTAGGCGTGTAAGTACTGTTTGAGACAATGTATGGGTAGAGGGGGTTTACTTTTAATGTAGTCATTTACGTTCTTATAACTTATACTAATCCCTATGGACAGTTTCTGGGCTGGACCAGTATTTTGCTACTGGGGAGGTCATGAAAAATCCTTGCTTGCCACCAATGGGTTTTGAACCCATAACCCTTGGATCCGTAGTCAGGTATGTTACCAATGGACCACGGAGCCCTTCACAGATCTTGTCTTTCACAGCAAAAAAATACTTGCTTCAGTCTTTTATATATTGTCTTTAAATGAATACAGTATTAAGTCTTACATTTTTGTGCAATCATATGAGAATCATGCTTGCTGCATTGAGTCCCATCCTTTCAGTCAATGCGAATGTCCGTCGGTCAGTTGGACATGTCCGGTATATTTCCATTTTGACCGACGAAAGCATCTGTTGTTGTCGGACACAATGTCCGATGAAAATATCCATACAGCACCGTTTCATTTTCGGAAAGTTACTTTCACTTTCATCGAAAAACGGTTTTCTTTGCTATTTTTATGTAATGATTATCGGCTGTCTTAGATGGCCAAGCAGTTACGATTTCGAATTGGTTCCCCGCAATTTATATACTAATATCTTTCTTTTAATATCTCTGTCTTTATTGGCCAACAATCAACAACACAACATGGCAGACGATGCATTCAAGAAAGATTGTATTTTTTCTTTTTATTAGCTTTCCATTATCACTTATCAAAGTCATATTTGTTTTAATTTATTATCAGGTTCAATAATTATCATTTCAATATTCATTATCGTAAATAATTAAATCTAGATTATGTTGTCAATGAATTTAGATATTCAGATGGTGCTATGCCGGGTCGAAAATTTCCTGCTAGTTCTAGCAACGAACCAAAAAAGAGAGCTCCTGACAATAACAGACGCTTTCACAGATAGTTTTTCGGCTGATTTCCTCATTACGTTCACACAACTTACAGAACTTTAGTTTTTGCATAGCATCTTATGATCTTATCAGTGCAAAAATAATTTATTGTTGTATTACAGTAATGGGGTAAGGTTTATTCCTCAATATGTAGTTATTTTGCAGGTCTCACATTTTTACATGTTTGTGAGTTTTGAAAAGCTGATTAGGACAGTGTATATGTAAAACAAAGAAAATCTAAAAATAGCCAAAATGTTTGAATATCCATTATATTAAGTGATAAATTAATATAAAATACTTGCAATAAAGAGACGGAAATCAAGATATCAACAGTTCTTACTAAATACTGTTTAAAACATTGCAACAGGTAAAATTATGTCGCAACAAGTAAAAATTGCTGCGACAGGTAAACATTTGTTGCGACAGGTAAAAAATTTGCGTTTACCTGTCGCAATGTCCTGTGACGAAGGAAAAGTTTTCGCATAGTCTGTCCTGTCCCACCCTACACTCACATTAAATGAGGACAAGATTGGTTGCAGAGGTATTAATCACTTTTAGTGATAGTTCTTGTTTCTCTTTGTCCACCTTGATTCTTTACTTTCATTGAAATACTTTCAGATATAATTTGATACGACCCTGTACAAAACCTTACACAGTAAAACTGGACAAGAAGACCAACGAGGAACTGAAGAGTCGCTCTAAAACATACCTAAAGGTTGGTTCTTTAATCAAGAAGATGCTAATTTAACCCATTTTCCCAAGTAGACGTGTTACGAAACATTGGGAAACTAAACTGTCACGTTTAAGTCTTCTCTGTAAAGCATATCACATTGTATCCCAAATCCAACACAGTCTGCACAGCGAAAACAAATCCATTGCTTCATATTCTATTTAAAGTTCAGTAAATGAATATTTATCAAGTCATAAATTTGTGCATGAATATACATGCGGGAAAGGGTTTACAAAAGTAATCTCTTTGTGTCTATCGTAAAACAAGTTTACACCTGTCCCTCCAAATTCTTCCTGGGTTGGACCAGTACTTTGAACCAATGAGAGGCCTTTTACAGATAATTATTTAACAATAACAATAGAATAGCAGAACCATTACAGGTTAATGAAATGCTACCTCCAATTTTATTCTTCAACTATTTTATCGTCATTGTTAAAATAATAGCAAGTTTGTTTTATTTTTTGCAAGAAAACTAAAAAATTTTGACCTCTATAAATATAAAAATAATAATGAATTAAATGTAAAAAACATAACCTTCAGCAAAATCAATGAAAATATTAGAAAACTTCCACGCTGATGCTCTTTGCTGTTTCATTGTAAAACGGAGCTTGTCTGTAAAATATTTCTCACTTGTTGCTATTTCAAGGACACGGGAGAGGTGCTAATGCCGCAGGATCTGAAGAAGTGTCAGACGTACGGGGGTAAGAAGATATACTTTGAGACCGACGAGGTTGTCGAGATGAAGAGGTTTGATCCGTCAGGTATGTGAGAGATTGAGATTGCAGAAGTATTTTCTTTTTTGAGAATAGGGCCAGATTTTTTGTGTGAGAAAACCCTCCAGTTGGTGAGCAATAGGTCTGTGATTCCATTTATGTTGCACACCATCCCCCGGTGGCTGAGTGGTTAGAGCGACCGCATTGGGAGTGAGAGGACATGAATTCAATCCCCATCCATGAAATTTGTAAAAATTGGCATTTTTATGGCTCACATGCTTGACACTCTGCATATAAGGGTAGTTTCAGGACTGGTAGGCCCGGTGTCATGATAATGTGACTGGGTGTGGTATCATGCCACATATCTGCGGCGTGATAATGCAGTGTGGCAGCACTATATCTGTCTCAAGTAGACATTGTCTCCAAATGACTGGAATACTGTTGGTGGGATGTTAAACCCAATAAACAATCCATCTCTGTTGCTCCTTGTGCATTCAGTGTTCTCTTTCCGTTTGTATTTGCTATATGGCAATATAATTGAAAACTTTATACCCTAAAACCTTTTGTCTATATTGACAACCGGGACCAAACATTTTAGCAATGTCATACATGTACAATTCTCATAACATACATTTGAATAAAAAAGCAGGGCCTTTCTAAACATGCAAAACTGAGAAAGGCATCGTAATCACATTTGACACGTATTGATTTTACAATTTTGATTCAAAAAATGATTTTCACAAAATTTCTTTTACGTGCAGGGTTATATTTAATGGGATTCAAGCCACGGAGCAATTTAAAGCTTTACTTCAAAGTGAAACCAGCACAGTTTATATATCCCGATGAATCAGTAAGTATTAATTTGGGAATTAGGTCATTAAAAACTATTTGACTAGCCTGACTTACATTCAAGCCATTTAGTTTTATTCCTTTCATTAGGTGTTTTCGCGCTAAACTGATATACCGGTATACTGCAGTACTGAGGAAAGTCAATATTGCACCGCGATACAACATGAACATACCAGTTTTTGCCGAAATTCTATGCAGTTTTGTTGCTTCCTCCATCTTTTGCATCTCAAATCAGAGATTTGCATAAGGATTAAAAGCAAATGCTGACATATGACTGAAAAATCCATGTCAGGGGAGGTAATTCTCAACAACCTTTGAAATGCGACATACTTAGTTTCAAAGCATTTGGGAATTCATTCAGCCTTCTTTTTATATACAGATATGGAGACCTTCTGGCATTCATTGAACAAAGTATGGCCTTTAAAGTGAGTTTAGTCTGACAGAGTAAAAATACTGATATAAATTAGAAAGCTGAAGACATATAAATGTCAATTCTTATTTTTAAGTCCGTATGTATAGTCTGTGTACTTTGATAACTGATATGCCATTTGGCTTGACTGCGTGTTTCAGACAGTGACTGGCAGTACAACACTGTTCACTGCCCTATTAAAGAAATGTATCGACAGAGATGTCACACCCATCTGTAAATACATACCCGGTAAAAACAGCCCTCCCAGATTTGTAGCTCTACTTCCCCAGGTATGTTATTATTGTTTATATACAATCAAACCTGTGTTACGACTTGAACTTTTAAATTGTTTGAATGACAGAAAAGCTTGGGTTTTTTCTGTCTATCTTGGGAATAGGACCCCAGCACCAAAATAGGAAAAGTTATTGACATATTTTGGGAATTTTTAAGAAGCAGAAAAGCAACTTAGTATGTGTAATTTATTGTTAAAGATGCATTATTTCATAAACACAATTATATAAGAAACAAAATGAATACAATTTTTTTTTTTTTTTGGCAATTGGGAAAAATATTACCCATTTTCAAATGGGAATGGGGCAGATGTTCAGCACCTACAGACAGACAGACAAAACCCTGGAGTCTTTACAGTTGTTTCAGAGTTTACAGTCAAAAGCATCAATAATTTTTTGTCAAAAAACAATGTTAAGCTAATTGCTGGTGGGAAGAAAACCAGTGGTAGAACCACCGACATACTGCAAGCTGAAAGGCTTTCTTGCATGAAAAGACCAGGAGTTGAACTGCAGAAGTGAGAAAGTATGTAAAGAGCTATATAATACAGCTATATAATAATATTCGAAATCCCGGGGATTGGCGTTTTATTTCGAGTAAGGCATGTATTCGAATAACCCAAATCACGTCGATCGTTGAGACAAAAGCCCATCCCACTCACTTTTTTCATGCAGTGAACGTAACATATAATGTACACTTTTTAAGATACATGTATGTTATGATTAAGAATTTTTTTTTTATGCATAAATGATTCCGATACATAGATAATCAATGTATACGTCAATAACAAATATACATACATACATGTACATTTATCAGGTCTGACTAAATCACAAGCGACTACATGTTCCCAATATCAACGCCATTTTGAAAACAGCAATGGATAATTGATATTCAATATACCAACATTCATCTTTTTCTCTGCATATATGCTTACTTCAATACATATATGAACATTCAGCATGTCTGACTAAACCACAAGAAACTACATGTATCAACGTAACATCAACGTCGTCTCGAAAAATGATGTAATCGTGGTCTGCTTGTTACACTTGTTTAAATTTTCCTTTACCAGCGTATCCGAAATACTACAATCATTACCTTTATGATTGAACTGGACTAACATCCAATCAATTAACAACTTATGCAAACTGTAAGCAGCCATCTCCACCAATTTCGGTAATTAATTGACGTTTGCGCCTTTCCATTCGTTTGTTTTTCAAAATGTCGCTGGTAATGAATGCTCGTCAGCGACTTCGGATAAGGGGTGCGAAATTCATACGAATTGATTGGCATGGGCCAAAAAATCTTTTCGGATGAGGCCAGGTATTCGAATGGCACAAATTTGAATAACCCAGATATTTTTATATAGAAATAAGAAAGAGAGTGATCGGGACCAACAACGTATTTCGAATGACGCCGGGTATTTGAATGAAAGGTGGTGGAGTAACCGGGGTTCGACTGTATATCAGCTGTGTAAATTCCCATAATTCATAGCAGTTCTAAGCTTGGTCATAGTAAATGGTACTGATAGGTCCTTCATAGGTGTTCAGCATTTATACAGGATAGTTCCAGGACTGGTTGGCCCTGTGTCAGGATAATGTGACTGGTTGTGGTATCATGCCAAATGGCTACGGTGTGATACGGCCAACATATGTAGACATTTGTCAACATATGACTGAAATACTGACAGTGGGACTTTTTGTGTCACCTGTGGTTAGCAGACGTGACACATAGGGATCACTTTTGTCGTCTGTCCGTCACACTTTTTCCATCACGCTTCAGCAGGTGAAACATGAGTTCAAAAGAACACTCATGTTTTTCATTTAATTTTTTTTGTTCTACATCAATTGGGAAACAAGTTCTTACAACTTATACTAATCCCTATCATCGGTTCCTGGGTTGGACCAGTACTTTGTGCTTGGAATTGTCATGAAAAATTCCTCATCCTAAATGGGGTTAGAACCCACAACCTTTGGATCTGCAGTTGGGTACTTTACCACTGGTCCACGGTGACATTAACCCAAATAAATAAATAAACAAAACCCAAATAAATAAATAAACAAACACTATTAATATTACTTGGTGACCCTACCAGGAGGAAGAGCTGGATGAACACAAGGTTCAGAGTCGCCCGCCTGGCTTCCATGTCATCTTTCTGCCGTTCGCTGATGATTTCAGAAAAGTCAAGTTTGAGGAAACACCAAAAGGTACATTATCTCTCATATATATTTCACAAAATTGTATTTGAAAGGTCACAGAGCCATGTGTTTGCCATCTGTCTGATAACTACCTTAACTACATTATAAGAATGACTATTTTTGTCACATTTGGTCCCATCCTTTTGTGTTTATAAAATGTTCTACTATCTTTATGTATTATTTGGTCAAGTCATATTCCATGGTATTTTTAATTTTAAATGATAAAAAATAAAAAAAATAAAAAATCTAAAGGTCATGGGCTTGATCCACAGCCGCAACATACCAAAGTCTTAAAAACTAAAATATGGGTATTGCTCCCTTGCTTGGCGCTCAGCATAAAAGGGTTGTTCCATGACTGGTTGGCCCGGTGTCAGGATGATATGACTGCGTGTGGTATCATGCCACATGTCTACGGCATGATAATGCAGTGTGGCAGCACTATATCTGTCTCAAGTAGACATCGTCTCCAAATGACTGAAATATTGTTTGTGAGATGTTTAACCCAACAAAGAAACAAACAGTTGGTGACAGTTATTCAATCTTTTGACAGCTACGACAGAGCAGCGCGAGGCCGCCAAGGAAGTGATAAAGAAGCTACAGTTTTCGTACTCCACGGAGAGTTTCGAGAACCCCGTGATACAGAAACACTGGCGGAACATCGAGGCCCTGGCGCTGGATAGAGACGCTCCGGAGGAAATGAAGGATTACACACGTAATGATACGCAGAGTCGCATAATGAAATCTTGTATAGCAGGGAGTGGCTTTGTGGCTATATGAGGAAAACTAGGGTTTATTGCACACTCACTTCAAAAAAATAGGGGCTTTATAGGAATCATGCTCGTCCTGTCCGGTCCCGTCCAGTCCTTTACTCATATTACATGAAGACAACTTGGGATACAGGTGTATTAATCACCTTCAGTGATAGTTCTAGTGTCTGTCACGTGTTGATACCATAAAATTGTTCAGTAACTTTCAACAAACATTGGGGATGGAATATACTGATTTACATGATACAGTATAGCGGTTATTTCTGCAGGTGTAATATTCTGCGATTTTGCCATAAAATTGGGTTGGTTTTTCTCTACAGGTTATTTTTCTGTGATTTCTTACCCAGGAAGAATTACACCAAAGGGAGATCACTTTATATTACTTCTCAAGTACTTTACCGTAAGCCATACCGTGCACAATTTAAAAGCATCTTTGGTATACATAAGTTAGTAACAGACGTGAGTCAATCCATTACTTGACTTTTAATTGTATGTTTATAGATTTGCAAATGCAATTTTCAGACAAGATTCTTCATTGTAATTAACTTTCATTGGCAATTCAGTCACAGAGCAAGCCCTTGGTGTACATGCGAAAATAAGCAGTTTGCATTGTTAGGCATGTAATTAGAACCCTGAGGCGGAGAAAATCTCCTTGTTGAGTGCCATTGATAAGGGAAGATTATAATTGAAAATGTCAGATTTTTACTCTTTGTCCTTTTTCATTCACCTCCTGTAACTAAAAAAACCATTCAACAATTTAGTGAAAACAACATTGGCTGGTTGTTACGTTTTAAGGTCTTCCCATCCTAATAGCCATATTCCATATCTTGCCACTGGATGGTTATAAGAAACTTTATCACTTTGATGACATTCAAAAATAAAATATTTCACCAAGAGTTTTCTCAATTTTTATTTAATTTGGGGGAGATAATCCGCATATAAGTTAACATTGAAGCCTATCGAAAATATGTATTTGTGAATATGAAAAACTGAATTTGAATTATGAGAAATACTCATGGTAGAAAGATGCATTTTATGATTTTTTTATCAATTTTCTTAATTTTACCAAAGGAAAATGAAGAAAATCACCTTTTTTTTAGTTTTCAGGGGAGATAACTCATGGCAACAAAATATCAGGGGGGGGGGGGGAGGAATAAAATAACTTCTGTCACTTGTCATAACATGTCAATTTGCCCCTAAGATTACCATTGTTTGACAATTTAAAAGCTTATATACATGTGTTTTGTTAATTTATTCGCTATTAGGATGGGAAGACCTTAAGGATAGTGATAACAGACACTTGTTGATAATAGAAATAGCATCACAGTGTATTTCATGTAGATCAGTATTTAATGATTTGAAGTTATCTAAAGAGTATCCTGCAAATATTTTTCTACTGTAAGTTAATTACCACAAATTTTATCTCTACGGATTTGAGTTTATCCGCAGAATAGCAGAAATAAATTTCCCGCGGAAAAAAAGCACTATACGGTATTACATTTTCATGTAGAATGCTTATGGACATTTCTTGTTAAATATCACAAGGATTGTTTTGGTCTTTTGAACACATTTCTGTGAAAATATCTATTAAATTTGATATAGGGTTAATTGCAACTAAATATATGATTACTTTATATATTCAAAGGTAGACTTATATAGATCAGACTGTGTTCAAGAAGAATTTACGATTTCTGTGTATGATGACCTAATCGTTATTTCCTTGTGTTGACCAGTACCTGATGAAAATCGCATGAGGAACAGAGCAGGGGAGGCCATTCAGAACTTCAAAGATCTTGTGTTTCCAGAGGGCTATAACCCAGGCGCCAAGAGGAAGGTAAGGAAAGAGTTATATTACATCCTCTCTTCTCAAACCGAGTGAGAACTATATAGGAATCAAGCACGTTGTCCCATTCTACTTTGTACCATCTTGTCACTCTTTTAACCCTTTCCCTCATATAGACTCATTTTGACGCACTCAATAGGTACCACATAAAGCCTGATCTGCAGAAAACCACAGTTAAACCTTACCAAATTTAATTACAAAATCCTCATTTCCAGACCACTGAGGAGCAGCAAACAGCATAAAACCTGATTAGCCTGCGAGTTACTCGCAGGCTGATCTGGTTTTATGCTGCTCGCATAGGTCTTTTCATGGTGTCCTCTATGAGGGAAAGGGTTAAATAAGTTCAGTATCTTTTCCCTTCCAGCTGGCTTGCGGTAGGTCGGTGGTTCTACCCGGATGCCTCTGTGCATTCGGGGTCTTCCTCCACCTGTAATTAGCTGGACGTGGCTATAAGACTGCAATACTGTCGAGGCGACGGTAAACTCAAATAGTCAAGTCAAGTCAGTATCTTTTCATATTGTTGGGTCCAGGTGGTACTGCAGGAGTATTCGTCACCTTAATGATAGCCATACCCTGTTTCACGTAGTGGACTGAGGGCTTACGCATCACATCCTGTCGCGTCTCGTCATGTCACGTCCCACCCAACACTTTCATTACATAAAGTTCAGTAACTCTTGCTTATTGTGCCTTCACATTTTTTAATAACGATTTATCAGGATAAGACTGGTCAGCAGACAAGGGCAGATAACTGTGTCATTGAAGTGTTTGTAAGATTTATTGCTGCCCTTCTTTGTCAAAGCAGAATGTGGATTTATTAATCACCTCCAGTGATGTTTCTATTTTTAACAGATAACAGAAAGCACTGAGGAATCACAAACTTTCATTGGGGACTAATTTTCGTCAATTTCTTATATTCAGTATTCTAGTTTTCTAGAACATACATCCATGAAATGAATATACCAACAAAATTGACTTTATCACAGTTCCATGAAATTCATATCATCACAGATGAAATTTGATGTTAATGAAAATTTATTATAATACACAGGATTTTCCATAGGAGGCGGCTGGCGGCAGATTTGACCGCCTCAAATCCTTTCCTGGCCGGCTCAAATCTGCCAAATTGTAAAAAAAAATGGAATAATTCAAAGAAAATGAAAAAAAAATAACAAGAAAACATAGGACCCTCTGCCCCTCTGCCTCCTACAAATTAAAATTAGCCTTCTACTCTGATTCTTATTGAAACCCCTGATTACAGTATGTTGTTTTATTCAAGTAAATGACACAAGATGAACTTCAGTATGGTGTTGTGATCTTGCAGGCCCCTGCTATGGATGCTGCTGCTAAGAAGGCCAAGATGGAGCAGGCAGCCACAGGTGTGGACCTCAAGGGTGAAGCTGAGGCTGGAAGGGTGAGAAGATTATCAGTTTTACTCTCAATTTTCTTTTATAAGCTGACCTGACTTGAAATCCACTAACAATACTCATTGGCAGATTTAAGGGGAGCGGAAGCGGTGTTTGCTCCCTCCTTCTTAAGTCTTAATCTACACATTCCATCATTCCTGTTTTATAAAATATTACATGTACTAAGTGGATGTGAACTATCAGCTTACTTTCTAATAGTATTTGTTAAGAAATGAAATGTAGCGGTAGCGGGAGGTTGTGGGTTCAATCCCTGTCTGTGACACACCAAAGTCGTAAAAAAGTAGTATTGGTATAGCTCTCTTGCTTGGCGGTCAGCTTATAAGGGTAGTTGCAGGACTGGTTGGCCCGGTGTCAGGATAATGTAACAGGGTGTGGTATGTCATATGTCTACGGTGTGATTCACTATATCTGTCTCAAGTAGACATCGTCTCCAAATGACTGAAATACTGTCCGTGGGACTTTAAACCCAATAAATAAGCAGATAAGAAATGAAATATTTGGGTAAATTTATATGAGAAACAAGAATATGAAATTCACCTTTTAGAATTTAAGTATTACTTAGTACTAAGCAAGGTTGGAAATTCAAGCCTGAGGTTCTCTTTGAGATGCTCAGGTTGACCTTTTATTTATTTTTTTATTTATTTTTTTTTATTTTTTTTTCTTTCAATCTGCTGTAACTTCTATGTCCTTCATGGGATTGCTTTGACAGTTGCTTTAGTGGATAGACCTTTACATTATGCAGTTGACCTGGACCTTTACATTATGCAGTTGACCTTGACCTTTGACCTACTTTTGATGAAAAAAAGCAAAAAAACACAACAAAAAACCAACAACAAACAAACCCCGACCATAAAACTATTAGATCTTATAACTGTTGTAGAAATTAGTTAAAAAAAAATTGCAGTGTAGCGCATGGTTTTGGATATCTTTTCTTTTTTTCATTCTTAGCTTGGTAAGCTGACGGTGGCTGTATTGAAGGAGAAAATGAAGCAAGAGGGAATTGCCTGTACAGTATCCAAGAAGGCAGATTTGATTGACGCGATATGCGCACATTATGGTGTAGGAATATGAACAGGAATTCACATAAGGCATTGGCAGAGCAAATCTGTATGATGAAAGACTTGGCGTAGATATTCACGATTTGTGTTATATTGATGCATTAGATTTGTTCGTGTGTAGAAGAAAATAGATGTAATTAGTAGGTATGTCTTCGTATAAAACGAGAGAGTTTGGAAAGATGCAAAATATATTCAGTAAAGATCTCCGGAATACGACTGGTCATGGGATCACAGTCAGTTGGTCGTAATAATGGGGTGGTCCGATTATAGCGTTTATTAAGGGTCCTATAAAATCATGGTCTTAATATTGAGGTGGTCTTAATATTGAGGTGGTCTTTATATAGAGGTTTTACTATATTGCATATGTGCTATTCATTCGAAAATAAATACCAGTCGATCAAAATTTGAGATGTGTTATGGAAAATATGGTAGAATATATGTTTTATGGTGAAGTGAAATGCGTTTGATTTGGATCCATGTTAAAAGGCAGCAATATTATCAGTGTTTATTGTGCATGTTTGTGTTATTGTAATTGTTTACTTGTTTGTGCTACTGTTATGTGTATTGTATTTAGTTTTGTGGTTGTGTTTGTACTTGTTTATGTGTGCTGTACTTGTTTGTGTATATTGTGCATTTGTAAAGGTTGGTTGTTTGTGCACTAAATGAGATTTGTTGAAGTTTGTTTGTTAAAGATGATATGTTTACGATTGGTAGTAAGACAATAGGATATCCTTGTATTTTATGACAGTTACTGTCACCGTTTTCATGTTTCCACACATTTATTAACCATGTCCTAACATTTTTCAATCTTTTTCTCTCTTTTTTTTCGGTATGAATATATCAAGTTTTTGTAATTATGTTTTTTGTGAGGTTTTGTGTGTCAGAGGTGATATAATAACATTTTGTAAAAATTGTACAAATTTTAAAATTTGTTAATGGTCATTGAAGATGTTTATGGCTAAGAAATATCTTTTTTATCATGAATAAAACATTTTGGTTTATAATTGTGATTCTGTGCTTTTGACATTTTTTTTCATTATGATATTCACATTTCTTTCAAAAAATTTTTTTTTCTCTTTTTTGCTTGATTCATTTACTGTAAACTTTATCATTACCTGAGTTAAGAAATTGTTTTATATGTTAGTTTTCAGTAGCTGTAATTGAGTAAAATAAATTAAACCTTAACAGGCTTTTCAATGCTTCTGGTTTTTCATGGTGTCCCTGTTTATTTTTTTCTGATTGCTAATTGCTCTTTTTTTTTCCTTGTGTGTGTGTTTTTGAATAAAACTCCGAGTGTACCTACTTTTATTGTGTCACCTGCTGTAAGCAGAGGTGACACACAGGGATCACTTTTCTGTCATCCGTCCGTCTGTCCATCACACACAGCAGGTGACACATGTGTTCCAAAGAACAATCTTGTTTAACTGGCCCTGGTTGCCCTGTTTTAGAATGTCCGCCTTGAAATCTGGAGGTCGTGGGTTCGATCCCCACCCTGACTTACAAAGTCAAAATGGTACTGGGATAATATGGCTGGTTTTGGTATCATGCCACATGTCTACGGCGTGATACTTCAGTGTGGCAGCACCATATCTGTCTCAAGTGAAATAGTCTCCAAATGACTGAAATACTGTTGGTGGGACGTTAAACGCAACAAACATAGTTTTCCTGACTATATGAAAATCACGTCCTGTCCTACATCATTTGCATAACATAAAGTTTGGTAACTGCTGTTGATAATGGCATTGATTTATCATGATAAGACCGAGAAACAGAGTGAGGCAAGTGCAGATAACTGTTTCAATGATTTTGTAAGAGTTACCGCCCTTCTTCTGTGTCAAATCAGTATCCTACGTTTTAACCTGCAGATCGTATGTGAATAATATCTAGGAAACCTTGTTAACGCATGGAAAGCGGATTTATAATATTTGATTCATTGGCAACACTTGAAATTTGATGCTCGTTTCTTTATTTCATTATAAACAGATAAAATAACGTACAATTACAATACATAAGTGTTCTTTGGAACACGTTACCAACTGAGTGTGTGACGGACAGACAGACGGACAAACGACGGATAAGTGATACAGCAGGTGACACAAAATACCCTGTTCTCTCAGCGCTATCGGCTCTAAGGTACATGTATTAGAAATGCGCTGTACCGTGACGGAGTGAACATGATTGGCCATCCCTATGTATTTTGAAAAGACCGAGTATCACGTTACTTCCTCGTTTAGGTCAAGCTGTTCTCGGCTAGAAAATAAACAGTGTTGATTGAAACTTTATTTAACGTCCCACTGACAGCACCTTGCCTAGTAATATTTACTGCACGTAGCCGTGGATTCAGAGTAACATGTGCGAAAGCAGCGCCACTCGTTTGCATTTTCTGCCTTTCAACACTCATTATTTTTACATCAGTACAAATACTCAAAATAGTGCACATTTTTATTTGTTCCACAGTCGACATATATATGTTTTGTAATGTAGGGTTTAGTTATTTTATATCCTTCCAATCAAATCTGTTATTACCCATGTCGTAAAAAAGTGTGCTGGTATAGCTCCCTTGCTTGGCGCTCAGCGTATTAGGGTAGCCCCGGTGTTGGGTGTGGTATAATGCCCTATGTCTACGGCGTGATACTGTCTTAAGGAGATATAGTCTTAAAATGACTGATATACTGTTGGCGGGACGTTTAACCCAATAAATAAATAAATTAACAAATCTGCTATTACTTTTGCGATGATTTTCTCAAAGATAAATTTATATATCTAACGTCTAACATACATATACATATCACGTACGTGACTTCAACGCAATGAATACATCAGAGCTACAATGCTTGATAATAAGAGCAGGTCCAAATTCCGCGCACCGGTTACGTCACGCTACGCTACTTTAACCACTGCCACCACACAAGTCACGTGATGATAGTTGAAACCATGTTACCAACACCTATAATTTCATTAGATTTTTTTTTTTTTACTTTTCTCATAATCATGAATGTTATTTTCGTGGAATATAACGAAACTGATATATACGACACTAAAGTCAAAAGCAACAAGAAATATCTTTAAAAAAGATATTCGGCGTAGGATGAAAGAAAAACGAGATTTTCATTCATGCATAAATATACTTTAATTAAGAAACTTATAAATGGAAATATATGCAAAACACATTTCAAAGACTCTAATGTTATGATAGGTTATAAAAGCATTGTTGTAAATAATTGTAAAAAAACATGTCTAATTTTGATAGTGAACAATGATGAATGGCAATGTTTTTAACAAGGTTTATTTTGCAAATAAGAAAATAGTCCACGAGATGTGTACAACAACAGGAATGTAGCAAAAAAAAGTACAGTTTTAAAATAATGTATATATATATTCAAAAACAAAATGTACAGTAAAGAATGGCTAGACTATTATACAAAAGACACGACTGACCATTATCGTAAACAGGCTTACCTGCACCATAAAAAATTGTAAAATGATTAAAATCAGAATATGAAATGATTTGATATAACAAATATTTCAGAGTACCTCCAAATGTTCTTATTTAAAAGCAGTGTAATGTTATAAATTATCCTATGAACTATAAAAAAATCTATGATAATCCGCTGCATAAAACCTAATTTAGTTCCAGGCTGATCATGTATAAATGAGCAGTTATCTGCTCGTTGTAGTTAGGACATACAATTTTTTCTTCACCTTTATTTTATTTCTTACTGACAAAAGCTTGTTCAGGTCTGATTTTATCAGTTGTAAACTGTATCAAAATAGTTTATACAGGCATATACATTAATGATCAGCACCTTAAAGCATAGATTCATTGATAAAGGACTTCTAGAACAGTCCGAGGAAAAGCGCGCGAAAGACCGACGCACAACAAATTTAGTACGCTCTAGAAATAGTTCAGTATTTTTTCTATGAAATATACTTATTTATAGACGGTAATACAAAAAATTATATCTGTAAATAGGCTTGTTTTCATATTTGTTCATATCATTATTGCATATGACAATTATGATATAAAAGCGTTATTAGTTGTTTTGGTTTTTGCGAATTAATTTTCAATGAGAGTATCTCGGCAGGCTGGAAGAATTCAATATACATAGTAATTAAGGGGTTTCATGTCATAACACGGTGGATTCTTTTTTGTTGTTTTAAATCATTTTCACAAAGTAGCATTCCTCAGTTGATGGAAAAGGATTGTATTTAACTTACTGAAATCACTTTCATGTTTACATCAAAAAGAAAAGTAATAACACCAAGCTGAATGATATATACAAGCTGCACCCCTTATTTACAGTAATTTTATAGTCCATAACGATGCGTTAACCAATAACAGGAGTCCTTTTATTCAGCTTAGAATTATTTACCGCTGTTAGCGTACATTTGATTGGTTTAAAATGCGAGTTGAAATCGAAATTATACAGCTACGCCGAAAAAAGTAAATCCGGTCTATATCAGCCGAATCTACTTGTGGTTATCGACAACTGTAAGGGGAGGTAACTACTGCGGCGGAGTTTGGAGCAGATCATTTAGTCATCACTCGGAACGTCTTCCTCTTCTTCGTTAGCATTTAATTTATACTTGCTTATTAAAGTACTACCTTCCTTTGGCCCAGTTTTATTTCCCACAACATAAAAATTGCTGTTCTTCTTGTTAAAACATATGAACCGAACGTCTTCCGTTTCGATTTCAATGTCTCGCACAATCTTTCCAGTATTTTGCGATATTTGCACAAGCTTTCTTTTCACGCCACTCTTTGTACAATACACACACACATGGCCATCTTTAGCTAAGTCAATACTTGTGGCAGGGGCATCCAGTTGAAACTCAAACATGGTGTCCCCTTTCTGAGTGAAGGAATAGATTTTACTTGGTTTCGGTATGGCTACATAAAACCTTTTCCGCTTTAGGTCAACCGTCATATGCTCTACCGCCAACTGAGTGTCCCAAAAGTTAGACTCCCTGTCTCCCAGGCTGACACTGTAATAAAACAGCTGTTTCAGAGTTCCATCGTGGCTCAACAACCCGAAGAAATTGCGAGTACTAAGAGCAAATTCTTTCTTGCTATACCTGGACAACACTACGTCACGAATCTCGCATTTCACGGTATTTACCAACGAGATTTCAGCAGGTTTCTTTTTCCCGCGCTTTGGAGTGCAGAGGTAGAATTCCATATAGCCACCGTTAGGAAAAGTAACTGCGAAATTATTCCTGTCGACAGGCAGGACTTGCTTCGGATCTCTCTTCAAGTCCACCGAGTGAAGAACGGCAAGAGTATCAGCGTTTATCACCTTGGCCATATATGATATCCAGGCCCGCTTACTCACTTGAAATAACAGCGCAAGTTTCTTGTCCATGGAGCATGCGGAGATGCACGTGATTTTGATATTAGGAGTATCTGGTTTTATTTCGGTTGATGTTATGAATTCCGGTTTCGCTTCAAGTGTTTGTTCTTCTGGCTGCGCAAAAAGGAGGGGCGGTAACTCTGCTAGGTCTGGTTTGTGACTCTGGGTCAGAACGTTTCCTAAAGTCTCTGTAGCATTGACCAGTGTCATCAAGACATCTTCTACCTTAAAACTGATTGAAGTACACAGCAAGTCATCTTTCTCCTTTTTTACCATCGTATCATATTCCTGTAACTGCGACTTGAGCCGCTGAAATGTTGTAAAGATTTGCGAGTTTGACCCATGATTCAACAGCGACTCCATTACCTTGCTGGAACTTTCTATAGCGGCCATTAGCTGTTTACATCTGAGTGCTTTTTCGGAATTAAGGTGTCCGTACTCATTTTGAAATGTTGTTATGTTCTGACCAACCTCCTCTTCAAGTTTATCAAACAGTCTCATTACCTTTGCTTTCATCGTTTTAATTCTGTTAGGAATTTCTTCAGATTCCCTCTTTATTCCATAGCTGTTCGCTCTCAGCGCCTCTACCATATCTTGTAATAGTTTTTGTAAACCGTTCATGTTCTCTTTCAACTGATCTGGCTTTTCACTTTCCAGCAATTCCTTTCCTGGTTCGTCAAAGTCCGTTATCATTTCGCAGGCTTTATGACTTGCAATTGCGCATGAGCTGCAAAGCATGACGCCATGATCAATACAGTAAAAACGAAGGGGTTCCGACTGATGCTGAAGGCAAACATTGTGTTTCTCAAAAGAGCTTGAGACCATATCGGCAACACTTGTAACCTTATCCATCGACACAATAGAATGGTTTCTCAAAGCCTTTGCCTTAGAATGATTCGCAACACATGTCTCACACTGAAATTCGCCACAGCGATTACAGTACGCGACTGCGGCCTCCTCCACACCATTTTCCGCGCAACTTCCACAATTTCGCATAAACTGTACTGTGTTTTTCGGACGTGTCGGCTCGTTTTTGAAACCTGCCTGAGGAAAACTATCTTGGAGGAATGGCAGCAGGAAGTGGTTGAGAGGCAGATCTTTGACCATGGCGTGTGGCCCTTTTCTAGTATCCGGCGGAACGGTATCGTGTTTACACACAGGGCACACAATAATGTCTATTTTCCCAGTCTTAGATGAAGATTGTAGGTCTGACAAATGGAACCCAAGGCAAGGCTCGCAGAATGTATGCAGGCATGCCAAGGCCCTTGGTGTTTCATATACACCGAGACAAATTGGACATATCAACGAATTTTCTATACGCAGTCTTTGTATATCCAGCGAAACATTTCCTTGTGCCATGTTTGTCCGATAACTCCATTAAGTTGAAGTTTAAGTCGTAACTTTAGTGTTTCTTTTCAGTTTTCCGCTCTGAGTAATTCTCCAATATGATATTAGCCTCCGTATTTGTTCATTGAAGGTTTGTAACATTAACACAGATGGGCTTAGTCTACAAAAAATATATGGCCACGGGTTAGAGTCAACTTAAGGACTGAAGAGCAATTTCAGTAAGCATTGTTGAAATCAAGTTTATTGTGACAACCTATACCAGTACTAGTATATTATCTTTATCAATTAGTGCATATCAATTCTTAAGAAAGGGTTCAACGTTAGACAGACCTACTTTTCAAAGAGTTGGGAAAGACAATCATGAACTGATCCTATTATAAATGACATGTACAACTTCATTATTCCAATACCTTAACGAATTTAAACAGTAGATCTACTTATTACTTTTAAAATGTATACATGTATGTTAACATTAAAGTACGCATTCAAAACGACTCAAAAGAAACTGTTCATGCGTCAGACAAAAGTTATCTATACGCATACCTTTCGAGTGTTAAGCTACATGGAAGGCCGGTTATGTATACAAGCAGTATCATTTACATTGCATGTACGAGTAATTAGAAAGAAAAATACTGGTTGTTCTTTTCCTCAGTCGTACCAGAGTTTGACTAGCACTTCGTGACTGTGTAGGTCAGAAAATATTCGCGAACCCCTATGTGATTCCAATTAACCAATAAGCTTTGGCTCCTTGGTCAGCCTTATTTACTTTTTTTTGTGCCTCTGTACTATATGTTTAAACAGTTTCAAGAACAAAAATTTAAATCTTACATATCTTTGATAACTTTGATAATCAGGATTCCAATAAATTTGGGAAATGCCAGAGCGGGAGACAGCGAGTAAAAATGACAGAAAATTCACCGCTGGGAATTCAAAACGAATTAAACAGGCAAACCTTATCGTGCATATAAAGGTATTTTATGACAGTGGGTAATTGTGTTTAGGACAATAATTCTTAAGTTTGTTTGATGATTTTGACAAGGTCCCATCGAAGTAGCTGGACTGTTTACACACTGTGTCGCTGTTTTATCAAGCCACGACAAGAGGTATGATTTCGTGGACCAAAGTCTTTCATCAGCTTAAGTAAGGAACTGGACTATACTTTAGATCAAGTAAAAAAAAATATTGGAAAATCAAATATAAAGATCATTCAGCGTAAATAAATGCATAAAATCCCGGCGTATGGTTATATATTTCTGGTGCTACCATTTTATGATGATCATCAAATTAACGTGTTATTGTTATAACGATGACCGCAGATTGAACCCGCAACCTCACGTTCCTCCTCCGATGGCAAGTTTAATTGTTTACAGGAAACACATATTTGTAGTAAATCTGTCGTATCCGTTTACTAGGTATCGCCGCAATATTGCATGGTTCACAGTGATTACGTCACGCTGTACTGATCAGGGGAAGTAACTGCCTGCGAAGGAGTTATGGTATTTCCTTGTAACCGTACATATAGGGTAGTTAATATGGCTGCCTGACATAATCATTACATGACAGAGATAATGTCGGTGGAACACAAAATCACAGGGGGGGGGGGGGGGGGGGCGAGAACCTGACAGACACAGAAAATACAAACCGAGTTATGAGATTTCTAACTCACAAGGTTACACACACACACACACACACACACACACCGTCTGGTATAAACATACCTCACTTAATGCGGTTTTTACCTCGATTTGTGTGTAGATTCTTTTGTCAAAGCGAGGATTATTTTCCAGGCATGTAATTCAACATTAAAACTAAACATTATTACAGCCCCACAACCAAACCAACACTTATAAAAACAGCAGTCTTAACCCAAATCCCAATCCTAACCCAAACGCAAACACCGAAATATATACAAACCGAGGTAAGAGATCTTTACCTCACAAAAGCACACACACAGGTGGTCAGTTTCCGTGCAGTTTAATCCATGTTGTTCTGTTTCTTTTTCCAACCACTGTAAAATATAATATGCTGGCATGCTACAAGTTGTATATGCTGCTACCGATGAACCCAAGAAAGCAAACGTTGGGGCTGCCAACGCACATCTCACTGGGGCCATCACGTGACTTTGTGCAGGGGGAGAACCCCAGATACTTGCTTTAATTATCTTTGACCATGCGCCAGTGTTTTCACTACACGCGTTATCTAAAGAGTTTGCTTTAAGATGATACTTGTCGAAAGCAATAAAAGGTGATATCACGACTTCGAGATTATCACGACGTACATAAACGCATTTATACTCTTGAAAATAAATGAATACATGTACTGCAGAAACATTAATTTTCGCGCGGGACTAATTTCCGTCGATTTCGTGGACGGCTTTCTCCACGAATGTAAATCCCCACGAAAACTGTTCATTCAACAGAACTATAGTTTCCTTGACTATAAATCCAAGAATTTAAGTTCTTATGAAACTGACTGCATTGCAGATTCAACGAAATTTAATGCCACTGAATATGTTAGTGAATTACCCGTGGCTGTTCTACAGAAATTAGAAACATTTTTTCCGGTTGCAATCGCTCGCGTCGATAAGGATGAACATATACATAGACTTCACTTGAGGATTCTGGGTAGGGCGGGGGAGGGGGCGCACCCGGCGCGCGCCCCCTCTAAAACTCCCCGACCATACATAGATGTAGATCCCCCCCCCCCCCCCCCAAAAAAAAAAATACTCACAAGAATGCGCTACTGTAGAATCATTAATTTTCGTGAGGAACTACTTTTCGCTGGTTTCGTGTATAATTTAATCCACGAATATTTATCCCCACGAAAACTATTTATTTCATAGACATCGTGTTTTCTAGAACATGGTTCCATGAATATATGTACCAACGAAATTGATTTAATCATATATTCCACGAAATTTAATGTCAACGAAAATAAATGATTTTACAGTATTTCAACCCCCAACCCCCTAACCTGAACTCCTCGATCCGGCTCTTGACTTCATAAATGTACATAGTCAAATGTAAGGATTCGTTATTTAAAAGAAAAAAAACATACGAACAGTGCAAAAAAGGTACGGCGAAAAAAAAAAACTTTGTTCGTTTCCACTAATATCGCCGGAGGAAAAGGCCGGTAGGTGTCGGCTAAACTTTTTTTCTTATTTTCAGCTTTTTTTTCCCCCAAAACAGCGTTTTCAAACCGTAATAGCCCGAAAACTACGAAAAAGTCTAGGGTCGGTACAAAAAAATAAGGTCGGTCGGGTTTGTGGAAACAAGTAACTTTCTTAATTACGCCCAATTGGTAGTGTATTTTGCTTAACCCTGACCCTTAGCACTTACACTTGCATAGCTAAAACGTCGTGATTTGTATGAAGCCGGACAATGTTTATTGGTAAACAAGGTGCTATTAATAGTGTGGCCATGTTATGGTTCAGTGGATTCGAAAACTCCCGTTCTACAACTGGTCAATGATATATCAGAAGACTGTAGCTCTTCACTGACACTGTGTTAGTTAATTCATGAAGTTTGATCAATGTATGTCATGGTCAAGTAACTACTGCGTGTAGTAAAAAGAAAAACACAGCGAAACTGATAACCGGATTGGTTGAGTTTAAATTCTCCTAACTCGTATAAGTAGTAAGTGATTTAAGTTTAGCTGTGTCTATACTCTATCTAGGAGATGAAGATATTGTGAAAAATGGAAATAATAAGGAGGCGCAGGTTATCGTGCTGCGGTCGTTGTTTACTATTTGTTGCAGTAGCGTGTGTTGTTCTTACGCTGCGTATCGCTTCCTTCGTAACGTTGCAATATTATCCAATGGTAGACGGCAACATGGAAAAATGCTACAATCAAAATCGAAATGCTACCAATCACGTGACGAGACATATCCATCAGATATTTTTTCATATTACGGACAAATACATTCCAACTCGGTTTTTACAAGCACAGCGAACATGGAAGCTTTTCAATCCCGGGTTTCAGATGACACTGTGGAACAAATCAATGGTGGACGATCTCATCAATACAAACTACCCGGATTTAAAGGATCTCTACCATAGTTACGGACACTGGGTGAGGAAGGCTGATGTAGCAAGATTGGCCATTTTGGACACACACGGAGGCATCTATGCAGACTTGGACGTGAAATGTGCCCAGTCAATGGAATCTCTTCTTGTGAAGATACCCGAATATGTTGGAGTTGCAATGTATCAGACCAAACCATTCGGGGTATCAAATGATTTTATTATTGCAAAGCCTGGTCATAGGTTTTTACGACATCTACTTTGCGGCTTACCGGCAGCCAATCATGACTATCTTCTTCCTTACGTCACAACGATGATGTCAACGGGACCTGGGTATGTGACGTCACGACTTTCAACATATGACAACCCAGAGGAAGTGATGGTTATTGACCATTCTGTCATGGCGTCATATCTCCGCCATATCAGTGGCGCCTCCTGGCATCAATGGGACGGCAAAATTTTGTGGTGGACATACGTACATTTAGCTCAAATTGCCAAGGTGGCTTTACCTGTTGTTTTCATAATGATATTGTTGTGTGTATCATATACGCTGTTGATAAAGTGTATGCCTAGACCCGAGTCAAAACTTACGCAATCCTTTTTCATATGTAGGATCTTGAAATACTGTTCATGCTGTAAACACAATATGAAACGAAACAATGCTCAGAATAATCCATAGATATACATTTACACCATTTATCATGCTCATTCATGCATCTATATGCCTATTATAATATGTCTGCGTGTAATTAGACTCTGGGCAATTAAACATGGACCTTTTACAGTTGCCGCAAAGATTGATAACATTCCGATTAAATATCGGTTCATTATTGACAAAATGTAAGACGAACTGACTATTTGTTAGTTCAAATAATAATAGATACATATGATATGCTTCCCTTTACTGTTTTTTTTCTTCTAAGCAAGTATAGTTTGAGAAATACCTAGCAAATATCAGAAAAGCATTGTTTGAAGTCTAGTTTAAGTATTTCAATTAAATGAGTTGGAGTTAAACTGACAAGACAAATGACAAGCAAATGACCCCTATCCCCTCTTTTTTTATTTTTTAATTTATTTAAAAAAATTTCTAAGCAAGCATAGTTTAAGGAATACCTAGCAAACATCAGAAAAGCATTGTTTACAGTCTATTTTAAGTATTTCAATTAAATGAGTTGGAGTTAAACTGACTAACTAATGACAAGCAAACGACCCCCATCCCCTCTTTTACACACACACACACACACACACACACACCTTGATTCAGTAATCCATCCGTAATTAAATTAAAATCATGGTCCCTCAATTGCTAAAGAATAAGAATTTAGTGTAGATGCAAGCATTCATTGACTTGGGAGTTATAGCCTCTTTTGATCAAAGTCTATAAGGCTTACATCTACTATAAAATCCCCATGATCATTTGATGGGCCATGATCACATTTTAATGACTGGACCATGATCACAATTTAAAGATGGAGGGATTGCCTTAATGATAGGCTGAGTTGATTTGTCTCTTGATGTTTACAATATGTGACGAATGGACTTTTTGTTAGTTTAAACAACATTAAATTGAATGCGTCATTCACTGTTTAAAAACGGCATACAGAATTATTTGGTTTTGTATTATTTTCCTTAATTCAATCGTACATGTATACAATCAAATATTGGTTTAAGATCGTTGCTAGTCCTGAACAGATATGTTATCGTGACATTAAGAGCGACTAAGATAAACATCATTTGCACAACACCTGAGCTAGACAATTTCAGGTAGTCCATCCACCATTGATTTGTGATAATGGTCCATTAAATGATCGTGGAAATTTTATAGTAAATGCAAGCCTTTATAGACTTTGAGTAAAAATAGCCTATAACTCAAAGTTTATGAAGTATTTTCAAGCATTTGGATGACCATGATTGTAATTTACTGATGGGTGAATTACCTTAAAGCAGTATTATGTTCTTTTTGATTTTTTTTTTGTATAGACTCACCAGAGTGTGGGAGATTATCTTAAAGCTGTGTAATCTTTGACACAGAGATGAACTGTTAATCATAAAAAACACACACAAAAACACAACATTATTAAAAATATTGAAATGCACTTTGTGACATCAAAACTAGAAAAATTATATGATACCCCTATTGAAGACCTTAAATGTTCGCCATGTTTTTACACTTTAGGTTGATATATAGTGCTTATAATATGGCCGCCAGCTTTCAAATATGTCTAAACTTTTATGCTCCTTGAACATGACATAATAGAGCAAAGAACTCACTTTCAGGTGCAAATAACTCAAAAAGTAGAATGGTGACCTCAAATTTTCCCCATAAATTTGTTTCTAGTGTAATTTTCTATATTCCTGCCATGTTTTAAAAAAATTATCAGGGATAGTTTTAATTTTCCTTCTTTGTCTGTATAGAAAATAACTGCATTGTGCACGTATGCCTTTAAGCAAAAAAACAACAAAAAAACAAACAAACATTTTATTAAATGTAGCTGTATTCGTTTGTTAAGCTTTAGAAATAAATTAACTTTTTATTGAGTAAAGATCTTATTAATTAATCTATATTTACCATGGTGATATGAAATGATATCAATTCACATTGATGTACATTTACACATAAATAGATCCAAAACCATTTTCTCCTTGAGTGTAAAATGTTTTGGGCAAAAGGAAAATTTACCTTCCAAAATGACTGTTAAATAATGTTTTTATAATTATTATTATGATTATTTGTATGAGAGATTCATTCGAAAAAGGTATATGGCTTTTCCCTTCTATTTTGTTAATCTGATATTTTGACATGTCTTCGTTTGTTAAAACTATAGTTGCTAGTTTTGTATATATAAGAAATACCCCTACTGTTTGATGAAATTCTTGACTTTCACGATGTTTGATTTAAGAACGCTAGCAAGAAGTCATTTATAAGATTGTTTTACATAATTCTTTACTTCATGAATATTCATGTATAAATTTAAGACTTGATGAATTTTAATTGGTTGAAAGGAGCTATAATATCCGAGTCTGCTTTGTTTACCAATGCTGAAATAGTATGTATACATGTACATTGTATATAGCAGATGGGCATTAACACGCTTTTTTGCTTATAAAACAACTTTGATTGTCCAGATGGGGTGGTTGAGATACAATAATAGGTCAACTAGGCTCTAGTGCCGAAAAATATGTCGTGGGGTTTAGAATATCTCATGACCTCACTGTACACGAAGTACTAGTCCAACCCAAGGGATCAGTATCGTATCTTCGTTGACGTGAAAGAAGCATTTATACGCTCAACGACTGTACTTGCCTCCATTAAAAACTTCATTTTCTATCCATTTCATTTTCTTACAAAACAAAAATATTGCGTTTAATTATTTGCACAGTATACATACCTATAAACGTGCATCTAAGCAGCTTCTGTGTGCACGTATAAAACAAGTTGTGTGTATTTAGATGCCGGAACCCTGACAACATATATACAATATTAAAGTTTTGCATCAGCAGGTATTGATTGCATGAACTACACGCCAGTCGATTATGTTGTTCTTGATTTTTTGTCATGCGCAAATCGATTCATCCGTCACCAAGGTCACGAAGGTGTTCAACAAGGTTGGTTTGAGTGTGTACGTTCGTATGGGTCCTTGTTCATCTACATTTGGTTGCGATAGTGTGTCATTGTAGTGTTTCAAAGACTCTGTGCAATATATAAGACTAACATGAATTATAATTCATTGCATATAACTTTCAATAGGGTTCATGACTTTCCCAGACGCAAAGTACTAGTCCAACACAGGAACCGTCAAGAGGGATAAGTAAAGTTGTAAGAACTTGTTTCCCAATCGACGTGAAATAAATTATTAAGAAATAAATGATATATTTGAAACCCATGTTTTTGTTTTTCGTTGTACCATATCCAAGATATAATAACGAAACATTTTAAGGCACAAAATACAACATTTAAAACTATCCTTGCTTTTTTACGTATTTTTCTTTCTTGGGTTAACTTTTGTCCGATGCAGGTAATCAGGACGTCCGCCTCATAACCAGGAGGTTGTGGGGTCGATCCCCGGTCGCCACAAACCGAAGTCGATACTTGTAAAATTTTCTTGATTTGCGCCCAGCAGATATGGGTAGTTCCAGGACTGGTTGGCCCGGTGTCAGGATAATGCGACTAGGTGTGGTATCATGACACATGTCTAAGTCGTGATACTATATCTGTTTACTGTAAACAAAGTTCCAAAAGACCTGGGCTACTTCCGGTTTGACGTTAAACCCAAGCAAACAGTACAGTTCTTCAATCTGACTAGTCATCTTCTATATATACGCCATGCTACATTAGGATCTGAGGACGACCCGTTGACGTTCGTGTTCTAGATATTTCTGTCTCAGCCAATCAGATCGTAGCTTGCAGAGTTTTGTAAGTGTTCAATATCTATATTTAGCACAGTCAATTAACGTCACCTTAGCGACGTCTATAGAATCCGTCAACGTCGACATTGAAAAGAAAATATAGGCGGCCATTTTGTTTTGTTATGAAAGATATTTTCCTGACTTGACGTCAGAATAAACAATACACAAATTATAAAATAAAGTTACTAGTTCAACCAGGGTGCTTGACACACTCTTGTCTATTTTTAGCCAATGTCATCGCGGCCTTATGAAATTAACACAGTAACAACAAAATTCGAATCGGCAGAAAGTGTATTCAGTGAGGGGCGTTATAAAAGTTTTAGAGAGAGAAATTGTATGCTGCAATTTGATAAGAGCTACCAGGGATTCTGTATACAAATACCTGGAGCTACATTACTGAAGACAAATATGAGATACAATTTCGAATCATTATTTAGAAATGTTAGGTAACGAATCTTAAATCAGGTTCTCTTAATACTGAATGTATTTATGTAGAGACTTTTAAAAACACTGCAATCAGTGAATAACATGTAAACATTTAAATACACATTTCCTAATTCAAGGAGAGAGAATAATAGATAATTGTAAATACATATGAATGAAAAATATACAGGGAGAGCAATCAGTTGTGAGTTTTAAAATTGCATGGCATTAAAGTAAATTTACATTGTCATTTCAATGATTTATTTTCGGTAATCTTTATCTACACACACATTTTTTTTTTTTTTTAAATTAGGTCATTTATGCATTTGTTTTATCAGACATATAAAAATTCTCTCTGCACTACAGCAAACAGCAATTTTCATAAGAGGCATACAGTATACTTAAACTATGCAACTTCCCGGCCACAAAGTACTGGTCCATGAACCGTAGATATGGTTTAGTATATGTTGTAAGAATTTGTTTCTAGACTGATGTAAAGTAAATAAGATTAAAATAAACCTAAAAAGGATATCTTTATCTTTTTTTTTATTGTGTAGATTTCAAAAATTTAAATTCCAAAAATTACTTTTAAACATATGTGTTCAATTTTAATTTTATTTTTTTAAGAAATTTTATATATAATTTACATCACACACACACTTAATTATAACACAACATGCTTTTATAGTTGTTTAATGATATTCTAGATAAGATTACATATAATTTACCTTTATTCCAATTCTATGTCTGCTAACTGCAATCTGAAAAAAAGTAACAATGATCATTTAATGAATGTTATAATAACATGCTCAAATTATCAAATGAATTTTTGACAGAAATTTTAACTCATAATTCCAAATTCAACACTATGAGGTTAAATAACTTCATATTTTTGTAATATTCTAAAATATTATTCTCCACAATTATCATTCAATGACTAGTTTCAAGTTTTCATCACAACTGTCACTGTAAATGAAATTTTTTTAAACCAACTTATATAAAAATCTTAACGTATATTTATAATTGATTTGATGTTTGTTGAAAATATTTTCAGTTCACATGAAAAACATTATTTTTCCCCGATTTGATTATATTGCCTTGTGACATTTTTTTAAGATCACCTCATTTTTTCTTAATGTCTGTTGTTTAGTTAAAAGTATACATTTGCATGCCTTTAAAAAGAACATCCTTTGATGAACTTTGTTTATGGTATTTTTATTTTTAATCTTTTATATAATATTTATTAATTCATTTTTCTTGACCAATGCATTTTTTCCTTTCATTTTTAACTTACCCTCAAAATGACACTCCAGTGGCAAATTACACCATGATTTTGTCATCAAAAACTTTGATTTTGGCCTGAAACAATAATGTATTCTTTAAAAATATTAGTTTTCCACTGAACAGGTAGACAAGAAACCATGGAATGAATTATCAAATTTGGCTATTCTTCAAGAAGAAAAGATAGTTCAAAGGGGAATTAACAAAGCATCTGAAAAAAGGCCCATTTTCCAAACAAAATAGGGATGGAAGAGGGCATTTTTGGTTAGGAAAAAACACAACTTGACTGAATAAGAACTACGATTTTTTTTCAACAATAAAATATGTTTTAAATTCAAACAGCACACTGGTATTTAATGTGCAGTCTTATGCACACATAATAAAGTTTACTGAAAACTTTAATTTTTTAAATATTTCAGCAATTTATTTTCTAAAACCTGTTCATTTTATTGCAGTATAGAGCTAAATATCTAAAAACAAATTTATTTTTAAATTAAAGATATCATCAGAAATTAATTAAATATTGATTAAGAGGGTCATTATTTTAATAACCATGAAATAAGATTTTAACTTTTTTGGCTGCCTTGGAATTTGTTAATATTTAGAAACAGTTGAAAACGCTTTTGAAACAACCCTCCTTCAATTTTGACACAAGTAGCAGATTAACAGACTAGATTGTGTATTGAATTAGCAAGAAAAAATCAAAATTTTACCACTGTTTCTATCTAAATTCATAAAAAAGAGTTCAGAATCTATTGTATAATCCTTTAACTTGTTGTCAATATTGATTTCTACTAGGTCGTCTGCATTTGCACTATGAAGACGATGTGTTTAAATCGTTTGAAAGGTTTCTCGATAAAAATCTGAATCTGTCATGAGATGGAAAAGTATATATTTAAATTATAGGTGTCAATCAAACTATTACAACCACACATTGTTTACATTTTAATGAATAAATGTGCGACGTAAATGTCGCGCGCAAAATTGCTCAAAACATGAAAGCTGATTATCAAAAATCTAAATTAAATTCATAATAAAATATAGTTCATTGTAATAAACTAGTTCATCAAAACATACTCTACCTTTTTAGTAAATCCTTTGAGGATTTCATTGAGAATAAAGCAGAATGTTTTAGTCCAAAAATGAACGCTAGCTTTCAACAAGGACTGAAAAACATTTTTCTGTAGCACTGCAGTATTCATCAAGAAACAAACCAAGACATATTTTAATTGTTTTATTTACATTCTTTTTTATTTTACATGAACAGCAAATGACATATTGCATATTTCGTTTTGATATTTTCAATCAATCATGTATGAATTATACATCCTTTGAAAGACGTTCTCTGATTGGCTGAGATATAAATAGATGTTACTGGAAAACCAGTCTCATAGGAGAACACTTCAAATGGGTCGTCTTCAGATCTTACCGTAGGAAGATGTACTTTAGTCAGATTGTACAGTTCTTATTCAGCGATCAACGTCAGATACAGTGTTGCTTCGTTGCGTTAAGCTGCATGGTGTATAATACCCAGATACACATTGTTATGAACCCGGGTCTCTCCTGGGCTTGCTCAGTACGAGGTTTGCCATGTCATTTGACCGAGTATCGAACCTACGACAACCCGCGTCAGACGTTGAAATCAGAACCACTCACGGAGGACGCCGTGGTCCAGTAACATACCGACTACGGATCCGAGTTTTGCTAATAACGTTTGATAGAAAAATCGAAGAGCTCAAGACACCGAGAGAATTTTGTTTCCTGGCATTGTAGGGTTTTTGAACATTTCATAAATGCTAATAACTTATTCATATGGCTAGTTAGGCATGTCAGACGTTGCAATATTCAATAACTATATATGTGTTGTATAACTGTATATTTGTATTGTATAAATGCATTTATATATGGTATAATCAGATATATATTGTATATAGTTACTTTTTTAAATTAAGGGTTTGTTTTTTGGTAATAAGGATTTCATTGGACCGTTATTTAATCGAAGATTTTTCCTTCCATGAACTGCAAAAACGTGGCATTTTGGGGACCCAAGGGACCCGAGTTCGATTCCAGCTCGGAGCAGTAGGGTTTTACTTGGTAACAGAGTCAAAATATTCTTATTCCATATACATCTTCATAAGATAGCATCTGGGAGGCAGTCCCTTTAAAATTAGATGGGGCCTCTGTGGCCGAGAGGGTAAAGTCGCTGACTTAAACACTCACTCAGTCCCTCACTGCGTGGGTTCGAATCCCGGCAGGATCATTCGGATTTTTCATGTGAGGAAGCCTTCTAGCTGGCTTGCGGTAGGTCGGTGGTTTCTACCCGGATGCATCCGTGCATTCGGGGTCTTCCTCCACCTGTAATTAGCTGGACGTCGCTTTATGACTGAAATACTGTCGAAGCGACGGTAAACTCAAATAGTCAAGTCAGGTTAAAAGTAGATGATTTGCTAATGACGTCGATTAGCATGGTACCTGATCGCAATGATACTTCAGTACCGTGACGCCTTTATTATCATAGGTAGCTTAGTAAATATGGTTTTAGTATTCGAAAAGGCTGGATAAAATCACACCTACAATTAATGCTTAACATTTTATTTTATACTAAACATTTTTTTTATCAATTTAAAGCGATAGATCAATCGTCATGGATATCTCTCATTTCCAACAACATTAAACTACATGAAGTTTTTATGTGAATATTTCCATGCTTTTTAAGGACAAAAAGGGAGATAATCAGTCAAAAAGTTCAAAATATACTCGGATGAAGACTCACAGGTTCCTGTAAAACTCATGTGAACGATGTCCCACGTTTTTAGATACGCCATAGCACACGAGCATTCGATGGGCGTCCCAGACAGGGACAGACGTGTCAGTGTCGGTATTTGTGACACTGACGCCGGAATTAGTCTTAGCGACGTAAAGTCCATATTTAGGTAGTGTAAGCGAGGATTGTTTTGAAAGGCCTCATCCGAAATATATTCCAAAGTGTTGTTTGCCAACCGGATGGACCCGAGATTGCTGAGTCCTCTTAGATCATTGTTTTCAATGGTGGTGATGTCGTTTCCAGAGAGATGAAGGTCTGTTAACGTGGACACTTTGTTTATTGCGTCAGGGATTCTGTACAGTTTGTTGTCGTTTAGAAAGAGTGTCTTAATCGACGTGTTCGTTGGTATCTTGTTGTCTTCTATGTATCTGATTGAATTTCCAGTGACCCAAAGAGTGGCGAGGTTTGGTAGCAATGAGAGGAAACCCGGAAACGTTTCCAGATTGTTGTTTTCCAATTGCAAGGTTCGCACGTTCGTAAGATCATTTCTGCAGGGTTCGAAAATAGGAGAGGCTTTCTCAAGATCTGAGTTCTCGTTAAATCGAAGTTCTTGCAAATTCATCAGGTGACATATTGCCGATGGAATTTGGGAGAGATGAGATTTTTCAATCGTTAGACTCAGCAATGTACTTTCGAAGCCATGAAACGCATTTAAAGGCAAATAATGAAACGGAATATTTTCTAGATGCAGATGCTGAAGCTGTCTTAGCAGATGCAGTTCATGAGGCCACTGGTCAAAATAGCCGAGGCTAAAACTTAACCTGGTCAAAGACCTTCCTATTTTTGAAAGCATCATTGCATCAAATGTTGTAATCGGGTTTTCACGCAAGTCAAGAGATTTAAGCGCTGTTAATTTACTAAATGCCTTTGGCATTGCTGTTAAATTGTTTTTGATGGCATAGACATTTTCGACTGATCCCTCAACACCACTGAAAGCGTCAATATCGACTGAATTCAGCCCATTGTTGTTAATAAAGATGTTAACCGTGCCGTTCTCTGCAATCGCTATATTCTGAAATGCAGCAGACGGGATACTGTGAATATGGTTGTCGTTTAGCCTGATACTGACGTCCGAAAAATTATTTTCGGTTTCCGAAAGTACCGGAAATGACGTTAAATTCCCTTGGCACGTGATGTCACTCTCAGTACACTGACAGCCTGGTGAGTTGTGGCAGACGTTGGCAGACAAATCCGGGGCTAACAAAAATCCATTGCAGGTGTTTGGTAGCAGCAGCAGTAGAGAAATAGCTAACACAACCCTCTGAATAATAAAAAAAAATAGGTTATGAAAGAAATTATTGTGTAGATCTATATAAATACATAACATATTTTAAATATTTCCTATTTATTTATATGTACGTTAATTGACGACCAAATCAAGTCAAAATCACTATTACCTCTCTCATTTCATATCGTTCATGGACTTTTCGTGTGTTTCCAGATATATCAAATTGACTTACAGAATATCCAAAAGCTATATATTTGCATAACAGCAAGTCGATGGTTGACCTGGTTTACACAAAATAAAAGTTGCTTGTGATAATATATGTGAGCAGTTAACCAATCCATGAATAGGAGAGGCGAGGCTTAGCATTTCACTGCTTAGAACTGGAAAAGTGTGTTGAATGCTAAAAGGGACCTTCAACCTTATTTTTATTGGCGATGCGCTTGAGTAATCGCCTCTATAAAAACGCCTTTCTCTTTTTTAATATGGGTAAGACTAGGGAGTTAATTTTTCGGCCATTGATAGGAGTTGATTTTGCGGACATTGATGGGAGTTGCTTTTGCGGACATTGATGGGAGTTGATTTTGCGGTCATTTGTGGGAATTGATTTTGCGGACATTGGTGGGAGTTGATTTTGCTGATATTGATGGGAGTTGATTTTGCGGACATTGGTAGGAGTTGATTTGCGGATATTGATGGGAGTTGATTTTGCGGATATTGATGGGAGTTGATTTTGCGGACATTGATGGGAGTTGATTTTGCGGACAATGGTGGGAGTTGATTTTGCGGACATTGATGGGAGTTAATTTTGCGGACATTGGTAGGAGTTGATTTGCGGACATTGATGGGAGTTGATTTTGCGGACATTGATGGGAGTTAATTTTGCGGACATTGGTAGGAGTTGATTTGCGGATGGATGGGAGTTAATTTTGCGGACATTAATGGGAGTTAATTTTGCGGACATTGGTAGGAGTTGATTTGCGGATATTGATGGGAGTTAATTTTGCGGACATTGATGGGAGTTAATTTTGCGGACATTGGTAGGAGTTGATTTGCGGATATGGATGGGAGTTAATTTTGCGGACAGTGATGGGAGTTAATTTTGCGGACATTGGTAGGAGTTGATTTGCGGATATTGATGGGAGTTAATTTTGCGGACATTGATGGGAGTTAATTTTGCGGACATTGGTGGGAGTTATTTTGCGGACATTGTTGGGAGTTAATTTTGCAGACATTGATGGGAGTTGATTTTGCGGACATTGATGGCAGTTGATTTTGCGGACATTGATGGGAGTTAATTTTGCGGACATTGGTAGGAGTTGATTTGCGGATACGGATGGGAGTTAATTTTGCGGACATTGATGGGAGTTAATTTTGCGGACATTGGTAGGAGTTGATTTGCGGATATGGATGGGAGTTAATTTTGCGGACATTAATGGGAGTTAATTTTGCGGACATTGGTAGGAGTTGATTTGCGGATATTGATGGGAGTTAATTTTGCGGACATTGATAGGAGTTGATTTTGCGGACATTGGTAGGAGTTGATTTGCGGATATGGATGGGAGTTAATTTTGCGGACATTAATGGGAGTTAATTTTGCGGACATTGGTAGGAGTTGATTTGCGGATATTGATGGGAGTTAATTTTGCGGACATTGATGGGAGTTGATTTTGCGGACATTGGTAGGAGTTGATTTGCGGACATTGATGGGAGTTAATTTTGCGGACATTGATGGGAGTTAATTTTGCGGACATTGGTAGGAGTTGATTTGCGGATATTGATGGGAGTTAATTTTGCGGACATTGGTAGGAGTTGATTTGCGGATATTGTTGGGAGTTAATTTTGCAGACATTGATGGGAGTTGATTTTGCGGACATTGATGGCAGTTGATTTTGCGGACATTGATGGGAGTTAATTTTGCGGACATTGATGGGAGTTGATTTTGCGGACATTGATGGGAGTTGATTTTGCGGACATTGATGGCAATTGATTTTGCGGATATTGATGGGAGTTGATACTGCGGACATTGAATATAAAGTCGGAAAATGTGCAAGCACATTTATATAATTTTCATTAATAATATTTCATTAATATGTCATTTTCTTAAATTTCATTATTGACACCAATAGTGACAACTACAAAGCGGCGTAAAGTGACATCAATATGATGGAATAGAAAAAGTTACATGATAAATGTCCAAGCATTTAGCTGATGGTTTTGATGATGTTGATGGTGGTGATGATGATGATGATGATGATGGTGATAATGTTGTTACAATGATGAAACATTTTCCTGTTTACTATTTCCTTGATTCATTCTTACGTTCCACTTGCATCATATCTTTTCTTGTACATGTATGCCCTCTCTGACATTCAATGGATGATATACAATGTATAATGAGAATACATAAATAGATAAATGTAAGAACGAGAACAACGAATGAACATCTCTCTTTCTCTCTCTCTCCCCTCTCTCTCTCTCTCCCTCTCTTATCATTCGTCATATATACATACCAAAACCGTCCATGTAATCATTGTATCCACGTCTGTGTCTTTGCTTGTCTGCGACACGTTCAACCTTAAGTTTCAAAAAACAAAACAAAGAATAAATACCGATAAATACGTTTCCAAAATGCCGAGTGAATATAAAATGGCGACGCTTCAAAGATTTAACAAAATTTCAGATGATGCTGATGATTAAACTTTGAACGGAGAAAGCCTGATAAAATCTTAAAGAGAGGATAAGATTTTTTTACAAACATACCTAAAGACGTATTAAACAAAGATCGGCAATTAGTGTAAATTTCACAAAAGCATGTAATAAACCCAGTCGGAAATTCTCGGGTAATTACGTCATACTTCATCACCGAGGTGTTCCGATTGGTAACAAATTGTTCAATTCTCGCGAAGTCACGTTTTCAAATATCTCCTCTCCTATTGAAAATATGTGAAAATAAATTGTATCTTACAAAAGAACATTACATTACCATCAACATGTTACATCATGTACATGTATTTGAATAACTCAAGGAATAAAAATAGTTCATGTAAAATATAATAGTACCTGCCTGAGAAAAAACATATAAAATTGTTGTTTTTCTGCTACACTTATTGAATTTAAATCATATTTATTTTTTTTAATAAATCAAACTTAAAATAATACCTTGCGGTAGAGAAATGATTCTTTTATAATATGATTACATATTCCTTATGTTTTTTCCATACTTTTTTTGAAAGTTTGCAATATTCACTGATCTGCTGTGTGCTATTTTCTAGTTTTACAGGAGTTTCCTATCTCTGTTTAATATATCTTTGGTATACCATATTCCTTATCAAATCTAATATTCTCCCCCTCACATATGTCTATCTACGAGCCGTACACAGAAGTTTCACATATATCTTCACATGCCCCGTGAAAACATGAAGAGCAAAATACTCATCAACTAAGTTAATACAATGCGGACACCAATGTTTCAAACTACGGACATCGGGGATATCAGTGTAACAGAAGCGGATAAAGCAAACGGTGAGAAAATTTACATACCTGACAAGAAATCCCACAACATAAATATGCACGTGACACAGTTTCTAATCTTTTGTCTGGCCCCACGGTGATACGGAGATTTTTAAGTCAAAAAGAAAGACTGATCTGCTAGGAAAAGATAAAAGAACTAGCGTACATTATCAAGCATATAAAAATTAAGTCAAACTTTATAAGTGGGCCTTTACATGTTGTAATCGCTCTCTTGCACGCGCGACAAATCTACATAAACCCAAATATTTAAAGACCTCTTCAAATAATTAGAGATAATAAATAAGGAAAACATATTGACACTTACAATGCAAGTAAATCCAATACAGAATACTTTTAATATTTATTACAAATTATATCGTATGATGGTGATAGGGTATTAATAATTTAATAAAAGATAACTTTAAAATAATCAAAAGGATCATATATACAGATTTTGCATTTGTACTTTTGAAAATCAAATGTAAGTTATCTAAAAGGGGGATCTATTAAATAGTCATGCTTTACGGTGCAAAGAATTGGATAAAACACACATTAAGCTCATATGAACTGATAAATTACCAAGAACATGATATACTATAAGTGTTAGAGAACCAGGTGTAATTTGGACCATGTATTTATGATGTTCATGCATATGTATTATCTATGCATATCCGTATATATTTATTCTGATATGAATCATTAATATTCTAAATGGGTACACACAAATTGATATGAGGTATGAATCATTTATATTCTGATAATTTTAATATAAAATCACGTGAGACTGTCGTGTGTTTAATGGATCATATGATATTGAATTCTCTCGACAGATGTATCTATCTCTCTATCTAATTGTCTCCTTCTCTCTCCCTCTCACTAATCACAAATTAAACGCGCGCGCGCGTGTGTGTGTGAAAGTAGTTGAGGATTATGTGTATTTGTGAACATGTAAAACTGTGTGTGTGTTTTTGTGTATTTGAACCATGTGAATTTGTGAACATGTAAAACTGTTATTTGAAATCCTGATGAGAGATAATATGTATTTGTAATAGATACATACGGTATGAGTAAACACATGTCAGCCCATGAGGCTCGCTAGGACGATAAACTGCTGGGTCTGTGTTCAAATCAAATCAATTATTTCACTTAAGTAAAAATAGCCGGTTATTTTCTCGGAGAATATTACTGTTTTATCATTCCAAAATTTTGATAAAACGCCAAAAATGCAAAATAGTTGTTCAATTTTTCTGGTAGTTCGGTAATTGTTAAGTTTTCAGAAAATGACTTATGTCAAGAGTTATCTACCTTTGAAGGTATGACCATAAAGGGTCATCTATCTCTTTAATTTAAGAGGGCGTAGAATGTTCATTAAATACCATTTGTATGGAGGCTATTGATCATTTATGATAACACAAATCAGAAAAAAAGTCTCAAAAAAGTGTTCTAACTGATTATAATATGCAAACTGGCGACGTTTCACCGATAATGCAAACGTTTCCCTTGCATTTCAGACGATGCTGATACTAGAACTTAGATACAGAAGTATGTTAAATAAAATCTTAAAGTGGATCAAGTGGATAAGGTTTATAATTCAGGTATACTCTTCCATTTTTTTTCGTACAGAAAGAAACTTTAAAACATATTTTCATTTAAAACTCTTTAAATTAGGCCTTAAAATTGTTTGTTTTGGTGTAAGATCGATTAATAATTTCACTGAGTGAACAGAAAAATGCATCTTTTTATGTTCACGAATAAAATTACACATCGATCTTTCAACAAAACAAGCATTTTTTTCTTTTTATTTAATGCTTTAAAGCCAAAAATTAGCTTTTTTTATTCACAAAAGACGTCAAAATTGGCGGGATTACATCGCGTGCGTGACGTTCTTTAAAACCCAGCACAAATGACGCTCCGATCAGTTTATAACGTAGGATCGGGCTCAAGTCCACTGATATTTCTCTATAATCCACCGAAAAGCATTAAATAAAACAATTATTTCTGACACTTCATGACTGTTATTTACTGCAGTCATAATATACTAGTAAAAGTATTTTTATTCAGGCATAAAACTTCAGGTATGTATATTAACATATTGATTTTACAAGCAATTCATTTCAGTTTTCTTATCAAATTGCATTATCGTTCCGTATCTCCCGCATGTACGTTTATCTACCTAAGAGTTTCACTATCAAACTTGTCACATTTCCTGAGAAAATATCTATCAACTTTGTTACAATGAGGACCAAGCGTTTCAAACCACGGTCATCAGTGTCACAGCTGCGGGTCATAAAAAAGTGAGAACGACTTAGATACCTGACAGGAAAACCCATAACAAAGATATTCACGTGACACAGTTCTCGATCTCTTGCCTGGCCCCTTGGTGTTACGGATACTTAAGATCGAACTTCAAGGAATAGATAAAAGAAAATGCGTGCGCGTCAAGTTCAAGGGTCCAACTTATTAGATATTGGGCCTTCGCACGTGATAATTGCGCGCGCAGGTGTGTACGTGTGTGTGTGTGTGTGTGAAAGATTTTTATGAACTCAAATATTTCTTCTTCTTCTTCTTCTTCTATACTAATGGCTAATAATCATTATCTTATTATGATGGCCTTGCGAGGGGGTTAGTAAAAGGATAGAGTACTAGGCCTCCCAAGTTATTCAGTACATCAAGGAAAACCGAGCACCGTGAATAGATCGGTGCAAAACCTAACACCTTAAAATCTAAAAAGTACGTGTTTTTTTTACAATATATACATGGTTTTGGTGCAATTTGACGATTGTTAGTATGTTAAAAAAAGAAATTACTTAAAAGCCTGATGTATGAAAACAAAGACCTGTTAAGCATGTTATTATAGGCCTTTGATTAAAGTCATGGTGCAATGGAAATATTTAAAAAGCGCTGCAAATAATTAGAAATTGATTGATTGATTTTTTGAGTTTACCGGCGCTGCGACAGTATTTTCGTCATAAAGCGACGTCCAGCTTAATTACAGGTGGAGGAAAAACCCGAATGCACTGAGGCATCCGGGTAGAACCACCGACCTATACCGTAAGCCAGCCAGAAGGTTTTCTGACATGAAAATCCGAATGACCCTGCGCCGTAACCCGAACCCTCGTGCGGCGGTGTGGGGCTAAGTGAGTGTTAAAGTCAGCGACTTTACCTTCTCGGCCACGGAGGCCCCGCAAATAATTAGAGATCTTTACAGATTGATATCAACAATTCAACTGAACAGCTCTACAGCTGAATTAATGATCTCATCAATTCCGGTTTAAAATCTCCAGATCATTTCGATTGCAGAGCTCTTCAAATCAATTTTTGAGACCATTAATTAAATGAATGATATCATAACAATGCAGTAATAAAATATCATAGTTTTAAGCATTCTTGGGTTATATTTACTATATGTTATGTATATTAAAATATCAATTCCTGTACGTGTATTGTTTATTTGCTTACTTTTGATTTAAACAAAATTTATGTAAATCTTTTAAAGTGTAAGAGAGAGAGAGAAAGAGAGTTTAAACTTTATTTATTTTACATCGATTACGAAACAAGTTCTCACAACTTATATTAATCACTCTCGATGGCTCGGGTGGCAGCGTATGCGGTCATTATTGTAGGAGGAAACTGGAGAACCCGGAGAAAACCCACTTGTTTGGACGGGCGACCACTGTACCTTCTCATAAACGTGACCAGGAATCAAACCCGGGAAGCGCGTTACCACTACGAAATCCAGGCACCCAGAGAGAGAGAGAGAGAGAGAGAGAGAGAGCAGTGTGCTTTTTGTAATCCTTCCATTAAAAAAAAGAAGATTTTTTTCTTTTTTCGAATGTGGTAACATTGTGTTTATTGACATCACTTGAACATTTGTTTTTACTATAATGTACAAAAATGCGACATGATAACACTAAACCAATGGGGCTGTAATTAATTAACGCCTTAGGCATTCAGACGCTACTTAAGACCGATTCGGATTAAAGTGGTGACGGATGCTTTATCAGCAGGCGTCTCGGAGGCAGCAGGGCCCGTCTGGGTGAGTGGTTGGGTCAGTATGGGGCTCACAATGGGGATTTCCACTTCTGAGCAGAAAAATTAACCCAAATCATTGCAATCGAAATACAGCCAAGAAAATTGCATAATCAGGCCATCTGGGACACCGGACCCCCCCCCCCCCCCCACACACACACACACCACACACACATCTCCCTATTTCCGGTGAAATTACAATCGAGAACAAGAAATAAATGAATTGTAAAAAATGAATAAATAAATAAATACAAAAAAATAGATAAATGAAAAATAAAATGGATTTTTCTTTTATATGAATTAAATCAAAGGAAAGATACCTTATTTAACAAAGAGTATATGCTTGTATATTATTTGTATATATTTCCTACCTGTTGGGTTTTCATACTGAATTGTTTACGCTGTCCGTCAGTTTGCACATCTGCAAATTCTGTCTGTACAGCAGTGATCAGCTGTACATTTACATTGAGCTGTTTTATATTTAGCCGAATTATTGGTCTCTGATTTATTGAATATTAAAATGTTTTTAATTCAATTAATTATTGATATCTTCAGATTTATGATGGATTAAGTATTCATTTGATTAAATCGATCGAAGAGCTGTACAAATAATTTGTAGGTATCATTTATGGGATTCAATGGTTATGATAAAAACTGCAATTGATGGTATCTACAAAATCCTTTGCCTATATTAATATTTATATAGTGAAATCAACAATTGAATTGTTGAAATTGAAAACTCTTCAAAGATTTATTGAGATCATTGATTAAAATGGTGATATTATTGATACAATTGTAGAGATCTGTTATTATATGTTATTAGAGCTCCTAAAATATTTGAGTTTAGGTAGATTTTGTACCTAAATATGGATAGTTTAAGCAATTTGTTGTTGTTGTTGGTGGTGGTGGTGGTGTGTGTGTGTGTGTGTGTGTGTGTGTTAGAGAGAGAGAGAGAGAGAAAGAGAGAGAGACAGACAGACAGACAGACAGGAGGTTATTTATATATGATATGGGGAAACCTGGGATACATGCTACTTCAGCATGATCTAAGGGAGATCTACGAATAGGTTAATTAGATCATAAAATCTAATTTTATTCATTCATTTTCCTAAATTATGTGTAGTCTAATGATGATCGTGCAAACACGTGAACAATTAATTCAGCTGTGTTTCCTGTAATGTATCAAGGATTTATAAACACGTTTTGCTGATATTGAGTGAATCTTACGAACGTGTGTTTGTGACAACACCGCCAAACCCAACGAAGGGAAGCTACTCTGATACAACTACAAAAGGTAATATGATATTTTCCCAGATGTAACCAATTAATGTACAAATTTGGCATCGTCAGTGATATACCTTCATAAGTCAAGGTAAAGGGATTTTAATTACTTTCTGCTTTTAGATATTCATTTTAATGGTAAATCTCGTATGTTTCAAAGTTTTTACTTTAAAAATAACTCTGCAGCAGCATCTTTATCAATTTGATGCTAATTGAGTGATGCATGCATGCTGACAGAAGTCGCAGAGGTTAACTGATGAAATATTTAGGAAAAGAAATGTATCCAACTTGCACACAATCGTTGCAGTGAGATATTGTAAAAGTAGGTAATAGGAGATCACTTGAAATGGATAAAAGAAGAAGAAGAAAAAAAAAAGAAAGATTTGTTTAAATACTAACACTTTCATGAAGACTTAAGTAAGCAATTGCAAGTTAGAACTTACTGTTTCAAACTCTTTTTTATATTTGATGCTTTCTTAAGCTTTAAAGATTTTTTTTCTGAGATAAATTTTATAATGAATGTACAATGTTTATGATCATAATTGCTCTGGTATCTGTCACAGGCCGGCTACAGATAAGGTTTTAGGTCAATTGGGTACGTACTCATCAACTTTTCATGGAATTGGGTTTTCACAATTTCAATTGAGTAATGAAAATAAGGTTATTCCATCAAAATTTAGTCAATTGCTTTTTTCCCTCAACTTAATTTTGGAATTGAAATAACAGTACATGCTCTTACTGGTATATGCGCCTGCTGTTCTTGTATGCAACAATGTCCATTTAACAATTATCATATGCAGGATTTATCGTTAGCTCCGCAACAATTAAAATTAAAAACATCTATCATTTTTGATCTGCCTGATTCAAAGATTTAGCACTTTTAACTATTAAATTTAGACACAAACTATTTACTCGTTAACATGTTCGGTTAAAATGGAATTGGATGCTATCAATTGTACCGCTGTCATGCTTTTTTGGTTTGTTTGGTCCAAAGCTTTGCCTAAAATACCTCTGACAACCTCATTGCCACTACAGACAATCTCAACTTCCAGATTGTCAATTATTGCATGATAAATGTCTGACATTTGGTTTGCATGCAGTGTTAGGTATCTGCTCAGAGTGTTTTTTTTAAACGTTTACCCTTTTTTTTCCTGCCTTGTGTAATCATATTTGAAGCAAACGAATAGAAAAGCGTCAGATGAATGAATAAGACCGACTGGATTTATGTTTTATTTGAATGGAACCCAAAGTAGGAAATTGCCGGAAATCGTTTGCAGTCTATTTTGCAGATTCGCAAGTAACCAGTCAAACATATACGAGTATTTGTAAAGATCACTCGGTTCCATAATGTTGCGTACCAATACGTTTTAATGTTTTGGATATTTGAGTTACCTAATTTTTAATTGCTTTTTGATATGCTAGAATTTTAAAAGAATTGGGTTTTTATCTATTTTATTTGTGTAATTACGCAAATACACACCTTATCTGTAACCCTGTGTCAGATGATATGGAAACAGTATCAGAATCTGAAATTCAGAATCTGAAATTATACATTGTAGATCGCAATATTGGGTGTTACACAGTGGAATGGAGAGCTCTGCTCTGTTGTTGGTGGTGGCTCTTTAAGGCAACTTTGAATGCCCCTACTGAGCCAGCAGCACCTTTTCATTGAATCACAGTTAGACAGTTTCTACAAAGAATGTAATCTTATAATCATCTGAAATTAAAATTTGGTATATTTTTGTTTATTGGTCTTATATATATATTTCACTGCACATATCTCATGTAATGTGCCTAAATTGAAAACACTGTTGTGATATATAGATGTTAGTTTCAGCTCTTTTTTTCTTTTTCAGAATTTACTATAAAGTGGAAGCCAGTCAGCAGTGAAAGGAAATAAAACTAAAAATGACCAAACAAGGTAGGATATACTTCAGCATGATTTATATATTTTATGATTTTTTAAATATTTGTTTTCAGTGGTGAAAAATTCCGTTTGCCATGGTGAGTGAACATTAGTGTAAAACAAGTTGAAAAAACAACAACAACTGAACAATTCTTTGTATTTTTCTTGATTTTTTCAGTACCGGTATTAGGAATTTTACATTCCTGCTTTTAATGGATTCAAAAGGGGGCCTTTGTAGTCAAGTGATGATAGTTGCTGACTTACTATCACTTACTGACCTAGACCCATGTTGATTTGAGTTTTCATGTGAAGAAGCCGTCCATTTGGCTTGTGATGGATAGTTGGTTATATTTGGGTACCTCTTATGTACCTGCTCAGTGCTGTCTTCTCAATCTGTAATTAGTTATGTGTCGCAGTATTTGACTGAAATTCTGTTGCAGCAACAGTAAACTCAAAAATAAGAAATTATAAGGACATATTCTGTAGTATGATTGATTATGCATTGATTCTAAGAACAAAAGTGTTCCTTGGAACACACGTGTCACCTGCTGAAAGACAAATTAAGTGTGACAGACAGATGGACAGACGGTCAACAGAGAAGTGACCCCTATGTGTCTGTCACCTCTGCTTACAGCAGGTGACGCAATAAAAATCCTCTGGTCCCAGTGGCCTAGTGGTTAGAGCGTTAACCCCAGAATCGAAAGGTGGGTTCAATTACCAGCTGTGACATACCAAATAGGTAAAAAAAGGTACTGGTGTAGCTCCCTTGCTTGGTGCTCAGCAAATATGGGTAGTTTCAAGACTGATGGCCTGGTGTCAGGATAATGTGACTGGATGTGGTATCATGCCATATGTCGATGGCGTGATACCGCAATTTGGCAGCACTATATCTGTCTCAAATAGACATAGTCTCAATCTGTAAAGATCTCTAGTTATTTTCGGGGACCTCCATGGCTGAGAGGGTAAAGTTGCTGACTTTAACACTCACTCAGCCCCTCACCGCATGGGTCGAATCCCGGCAGGGTCATTTGGATTTTCATGTGTGGAACCTTCTAGCTGACTTGCGGTAGGTTGGTGGTTCTACCCGGATGCCTCAGTGCATTCAGGGTCTTCCTCCACCAGCAATCAGCTGAACGTTGCTATATGACTGAATTATTGTCGCAGCGATGGTAAACTAAAAAAATCAATCAAGAATTCAAAAAGAGAATCAATCTTTCTGATCTTTTATGATGGAATGAAGCACTTTGCATACAATATAGATGGTGTTCTAAATTCCATAATGACACTCACTTTACTTTCTTATTTCAGATTGGTTCAGTCAGCTGAAGAACAGCCTAGAAAAGATGGAAAATTTGAAACATTTCTAGCAGAATTTGCCGAATGCACCTCCAATGATGACCGAGTAAAGAAGCTGTACAGCATACAGGAGGTACATAAAATCCTGAAAGTTGAGCCGAAGAAAAAGCCGAAGAATGCCGAGGACTCCATACGGTTGCGAGACGAAGGGAACAAGATGTTTCAAAAACGGTCAAATATGAAGGCCTTTGACCTGTATAACAAGAGTGTCCTGAATGCCCCCACCTCAGGGGATACGTCAGTGTTAGCCCTGGGGTTGGCCAATAGGTCAGCAGCTCTCCTCCACATGGGACAGCACAGACTCTGCCTACTGGATATACAGGCTGCCCTGGACGCTGGGTACCCGGAAAACTTGAGGTAAGTAGTGATATTCAACTCCTGTCTGTTTTAGGTTGATGTCAGTTTTTTTTATTAAGATCGATGAATGTCCGTTGTCTGTCCGTCCGTCGTCCACAGTTATTTTGTTTGCACTCTAGCATCTTCATTTCTTAAGCAATCGTCTTCAAACTTTATGACAATGTTTATTACCATAATATTGCGACCAAGTTCTATTATGGCTGATATCGGCCTATTAGGACAGGAGTTATGCCCCTTTTAATATTATAAAATGCCAGTATTCAGTTTGTTTGCACACTAGCATCTTCATTTCTTAAGCAATCATCTTCAAACTTTATGACAATGTTTATTACCATAATCTCTTGGCCAAGTTTAATTATGGCTTATCACCTATTAGGGCAGGAGTAATGCCCCTTTTAATATTAAAAAATGCCATATTTTAGTTTGTTTGCACTCTATCATCTTCATTTCTGAAGTAATCATCTTCAAACTTTAGAATAATGTTTAAAGCCATATTTTTTTCGGCCAAGTTCGGTTATGGCTGATATTGGCCACTTAGGTCAGGAGTTATGCCCCTTTTAATGTTTAAATTTGTGTGTTTAAAGCCATAATTTCTCAGTCAAGTTTGACTTCAAATTTCAACCACAGGCACTGTTTAGTTTGTGGAATTATAAATGATCTCATGGATTATGTATTCAGTACAACTATGCTATAATTTAGTTACTTGCAATGAAGGCAGTTTTTCTCAGGTGAGCAATGTAAGGTTCAGTCATCTAACCAGGAATTTTTAAGAAGCAGAAAAGCAACTTTGTAATTGTGTAACATATTGTTGAAATAATTTTCTGTCATAAAAACAATTAGATAACAAACAAAAAAGAAACCTCATTTGAAACCTTTTTAGCTCACCTGAGCACAATGTGCTCATGGTGAGCTTTTGTGATCACCTTTAGTCCGTCGTGCGTGCGTGCGATCGTCCGTTGTCAACAATTTGCTTTAAACAACATCTCCTCATAAACTGCTGAAGGGATTTTGACCAAACTTCACAGGAATCATCCTTATGATGCCCTCTATCAAAGTTGTACAAATTATTCAGATTGGTTAAAAAAGTAGGTCACAGGAGCTAAAAATAGATTTTAAAAATGCAAACTTTGAAAATCTTCTTCTGCAAAACTGCAAGGTCTAGAGCTTAGATATTTGGTATGTAGCATCATCTTATGGGCCATTACCAAGATTGTACAAATCATAGCCCTACGGTGATAAATGCCCCCGCACCAGGGGTCACTTGTTTTACATAGAGTTATATAGGAAAATCTTTAAAAATCTTCTTCTATGAATCCATTAGGCATAGAGCTTAGATATTTGGTATGTAGCATCATCTAATGGTTCATTACCAAGATTGTACAAATCATGACCCTATGGTGATAAATGCCCCCGCACCATGGGTCACTTGTTTTACATAGAGTTATATAGGAAAATCTTTAAAAAAAATCTTCTTCTATGAATCCATAAGGCCTAGAGCTTAGATATTTGGTATGTAGTATCATCTAATGGTTCATTATCAAGATTTTCAAAATGGTGGCCCT
>CM037786.1:61453232-61483057 GCA_021229015.1 Solen grandis | reverse complement strand
GGCAATAGAAAATTTTGTTAAAGTTTTGATGCAAGTTACCCAGTTTGTAATTCAAAAACCCTTATGGTATTGATTTAAAAAGTTTGATTTTGGTTGAGTGGCTAAACCCCCAAAGGTAGATAACTTTGATGGAATAAAAAAAAATTAACCCCTTCAAATTTTAAAAAAATTTTTGGTTTAAAAAGTTTTGCTGCAATCTCTAGCTTTATTTCAGTATCCAGCATCAATGATTTGAAACTCTTTAATACTTTTAGGGATCAATTTAAAAAGGTAGAAATTTTGATGGAATATAGTGGAAGTTAGGCCCTTTTTTAAGCTCACCTGAGCACTTGGTCGGGGGAGTTTTTGTGACCGTTTTTTGCCCGCGTGCTGTCCTCGTCAGAAATTGCTTGTGAACACTCAGAGGCCACTTTTTGGCCCCAATCTTCATAAAAATTATCAGGATGTTTGTCTACATGATATCTCGATATTTTTGAAAATGGGTCACGTGTGGTTAAAATAGGCACCAGGTAAAAATCTTAGAAAACCTTGTGAAACATTTAGAGGCCACAGTTTTGGCCCATTTTCAAAAAAGGGTCAGGGTGTTTGTTTTACATGAATCTCAGATGAGTTTGGAAAAGGGTCACATGGGTCAAAAACTAGGTACCAGGAAAATCTTGGAAAAAAACCTTGTGAACACTCTAGGGGCCCACAGTTTTGACCCAACTTCTTTAGATTTGGTCAGGATGTTTGTCTCATGATATTTTGGATGAGACAAAAATGGTCACGTGGAGCAAAAACTAGGTCACCAGGCAATTTTAGAAAAACCCTGTAAACACTCTAAAGGCACATTTTTACCCCAAACTTCTTTTAATTTTGGTCGGGGGTTTTGTCTACATGATATCTTGGATGGATCAAAAAGGGGTCATGGGGGTCAAAAACTAGGTCACCAGGTCAAACTTAAAAAACCTTGGAACACTCTAAGGCCCAGTTTTAGCCCAATCTCATTAAATTTTTGGTCAGGTTTTGTTCATGATATCTTGGTGATTTTCGAAAAGGGGTCATGGGGGGTAAAAATCAGGTCACCAGGGTCAAAAATAATAAAACCTTGGGAACATCTAGAGGCAAATTTTCACCCCAATCTTCATTAAATTGGTCGGATGTTTGTCTACTGTTTTCTTGGTGATTTGGAAAAGGGGTAAATTTGTGTCAAAACTGGGCCCACCAGGTAAAATTTTAAAAAAACCCTTGTAAACACTCTATAGGCCAAAATTTTACCCCAATCTTCATTGATTTGGTAGGATGTTTGTCTCAGATATTTTTGGTGAGTTTAAAAAGGGGCAGGGGGTAAATCTAGGTCCCAGGTCAAAAATTTAAAATTAAAACCCTTGTGAATATGTTTGAGGCAGTTTTTTTGGCCCAATCTTCATGAAACTTTGACAGGATTTTCGCTTTTGCTGGAGAATGAGTTTAAAAATGGGTCAGTTTGGTCAAAAATAGGTCCCAGGTAAAAATATGAAAAACCCTTGTGAACACTCTGAAGCAAAGTTTTGGCCCCAATCTTCAAAAATTTTTGCCAGGGTGTTTATCTAATGATATTTTGGATGATTTTTAAAATGGGGTAGGGGGTCGAAAACTAGGTCACCGGGTTTAGATCTTAAAAAAGTGTGAACACTCTAGGGGCCCAGTTTCGTCAAACCCTTAATGAAAATGGCGGGGATGTTTGTTTACATCAATTTTGGGATAAATTCAAAACGGGGGCCATGGGGTCAAAAAGTGGGTCATCGGGCAAATTTTAAAAAAACTTGTAACATTGGGGGCTACATTTGTACCGTCTCATTAAACTTGATAAGAATGAGACGCATGAATCCCTTGGGGCAAAATAGGTAAGATCAAAGTCTAGGCTTTGTCAAGGTTTGAAAAAAAAATTTAGATGCACATTTTTGTCAAAGCCTAACACAGCAATCTTATCAGGTGAGCGACAAGGGGCCTCTTGGCCCTTGTTTTAACTTGAAAATTTTTGGGTTTCTTAAGAAAGAAAACACTCAAATTATGGCCCCCTTTTTTAAATAAGAATTTAAGTTTAAGTTTTTCAAGCAAGATGCTTTCGTGCTTTAAAACTCGAGTCAGGGGATGGGATTTATTTTAAACCTTTAAAAGGGGTTTATATATCAAAGGGGAAACACTAAAAATTTTGACCCCTTTTTTTAAATTAGAAATTTCGGTTAAATTTTCATTTAAGCTACTATCCGCTTATATCTCGAAATTGTTTTTTGTATTTACTAGAAAATAAGGGGGGTTTCAGGGGCATCAGAAAACCAAAGGGTAACATTTGGGCCCGAATTATATACAATTGATTCCCCTTTTCTAATTTGGGATACTTGGTTAAAGTTTTCATGCCAGTGTTATTAGTTATGTTAGAACTATGCAGGGGGTTGATTTTAGACTAATAAAAATTAAGGGGTTCAACTATCAAGGTTTTTCATTTTTGACTTTTATTATGTAAGGGTTGTGAAGGGCAAAAATTTGAAACAGATTTCATTGATTTATCAAAAAGCAATTTGAATATCGAGCATGTGTCCTCTGACAACTCTTGTTTCTAAATGAAATACGTGGAGGCATTGCTGTTAACATTATCTTAATGAAAATAACTTTTTGTGTCTCCTGCTGAACGAGATACGATGAGATCACTATTTTTTTGTCAGTCTTTTCATCTGCCCGTCGTTGTCCATCATCTTTTTCCGCAGCTTCAGCGGGTGACATGGTTTAAAGAACACTCATTTTCATGTATACTTTATTATTTGTTTCTTATTCCTTATGGATTTTTTAAAATCACACAAAAACCTGCTTATTAAAAGTTATGCCCCTTTGTAAATTTAAAATTTTCAATGTTTGGATGTTCGGGAAATTGAATATATGTTTAACATAGAGGGTCGGGCCCAGTTTGCCCCCCGTAAGGACAAATTAAAAATTTACATTTTGCCAGTTTATGTAAAGACAGTTACTTTGTCTTTGTTTGATCCTCACAACAGGTAAGCCACTGGTTTAAAAAAAATAAAAAAATTGCCCTTCCAAGTTGTTTTTTGGGAAAATTTTGTTGGGCTTTAGATTTTTTTTAAATGTGCACAAGTGGATTAATGTAGCAGTGGTATATTGCAGCTGATCCCCTGGGGTTGGACGGGAGGACCACATGATCCTCAGCGGGCCCCCTGGATTGCCCCTGGGGCTTTGGTCCCCCGGGGGGCAGCAGCTTCGCTTATCTACACTACAAAACCCGTGACCAAACTGGGGCTGTATACTCCGCTGGCCTGGTCCTCACAGCCTAGGGGATTTTATTAGTATTTTTTAGATTGTTTAAAAAAACAGTTTGATCCAAGCAATGGTGTGGTTTTGGGGGGGGGGTCTGTTTTTTGTATAACAGGGGTTTTTCCCCCTCACATCTAGAGGGAAAATTTCCCCTTCTCAGCTTGGGCCCTTTTACTAAAATTTTTAAATTTTAATTTTATTCTTTTGTGGTTGATATTGATCTGCTAAAATTTTATCTCCATGATTTTTTGCCACCTGAGCTGTGGGCTCATTTAGCTTTAGGATCAAGGCTGTCTGGGTCCCTCGTCCAAATTATTTCAAATGACTTCTCCTCCCAAACCCTGGGCCCCAAATTGATGAAAATTGCCCGTGTGTTCCTTGCATGAAGCTCTACCCCAATTGTTCAAAGATCCAACCCCCTTGCATATCTGGGGCACAGGAGCTAAAAATAGATTTTGGTGTGAGCATTGTCTTATGGGCCTTATCAAGTTTTTTCAAATCATGACCCTAGTGTCGAAATTGGCCCCGCCCCAAGGTCAATTTTTATTTTACATAGAATTTAAAAAAGAAAAAATAGAAAAACTTCTTTCAGAAACCCCAAGGCCCGGAGTTTAGATATTTGGTGTGTGGGATTTTTTTTTGGCCCCAAAACCCAAATTTGTTCAAAAAAGTGACCCTGGGGGGTATTGGGCCCGCCCAGGGGTCATTTTTATTTTACATAGATTATATAAGAAAAAATAGAAAAATTTCTTGTTGGGAAAACCACAAGGCCTGGAGTTTAGATATTTGGTGTGTGGGATTTTCTTATGGCCCAATACCCAAATTGTTCAAATAGTACCGGGGTCGTAAATTGGGCCCGCCCCGGGGGCTTTGATTTTTCATAACTTTATAAGAAAAATAGAAAAATCTTCTTGTTTGAAACCCCAAGCCTGGAGTTTAGTACTTGGTTTGTAACAGGGATAGTAGACCTCAACAAGTTTGTTTTAAACCAGACCCTAGGGTGAGTAACATGCCATTTAACATTACCAATTTTGATCAAATATGGCCTGGGGTCAAAATTTTCCTTCCCAGGGGATTTGATTTTATATAGACATTTTGAGCAAAGATTCAAAATTTGGAGGCGGTACGTTTTTGTGTTGAATTTAGATGACGTACTTACTTCTGCAGACTGCATAGATTATGAATTCACTATGACTGTAAACAATAAGGGTAATAATTGGGGCAAGTTTCTGGTGAGTGATTTCAGAGCCATCATGGCCCTTTGTTTTTATTTTTTTGCCCCCTGAAAAAATGTCAACAAACAGCTGCAAAAAATGGGGCCCACCCTTGATTGCAAACATTTTGTTCGAAAACAAATTGTCTTTTCAATGGGCAATCTGCAGATTTAGCACCTGCGATAATTCACCTTAAAAATTGTTGTGAAAATGTCTGGAAAGGTATTTATTATGCTCCCCCAAAAGGGAGGCAAAGTTTCTGCTTTGTCCATCCCTCCATTTGTTTGTCCCCTGTCATCATAATATTGTCCAGGTGAACCAAAACTAAATAAGTATCAAAATTAAACTTTATATTAGATAGATCTCAATGAGGGGAAAGGGAGTTATAGGAACCCTATTTTGTTTTTTTTAATTCAGGAGTTATTGCCCTTTTTAATTTTTCATACTTAAAATTTTTTCCAAACAAAACACAAAAATAAAGAGGTATCAATATGAAATTCCCTAGGTGGTAGATTCATAAGGAGATGTGCTTGTAAAAAACCATAACTATGTTTTTGCATATTTTAAAGGGTTTAATTGCCTTTTTTAAAGCGTAGTTCGGGGCATCCCCTGGTTCTACCAGCATTGTTTTTGTTCCTGATGCTTTACATGAACTTAGCCAGTGCGAAATAAAAATACTCCCAGTGTATTTTTTTAAGTGGGTCAATGCACGCACAACTATTGAAATAGAAAACAGAATTTTAGGGGTTAACCATGATTTTTTTATTTTAACAGTAATCTCGGCCTTCCCTTTCCCTATAGAGGAAAACCTGAAAAAACCAAGCAAACGCATAAAACCCGATCAGCCGTGAGTAATCACAGGGTGATCAGGGTTTTTTGCTGTTTGCTGCTCCTCAGTGGTCTGAAAAAAGAGGGGCTTTATAATTAAAATTTGGGATGGTTTAACTGTGGTTTCTGCAGATCGGCTTTTGTGGAACTATAAGTGCGTCAAAATGAGTCTATTGGGGAAAGGGTTAAACTCGCAACTGGCATACAGGTAAATTTCCTTTTAGTGAAAAAAGCGCGGGGTTTAAAGTATTTAAAATTTTGCATACCGCCTAGCTCTTCCAAAAATCTGAGATACATGACTTGTCCCTTATTCGGGGGTTCTATATAACGGGGCATGAAAACTGCGTGGAAGAACAAGATTATCGGTTACTCATTTTGTGCGATACAGGGAACCATGCCCAATTTTTGCTCCCTTTGGCCCCCTTTAAAACGACCCATACTAAGTCAGCAAACCCTTTCCCATGGGCAGATTTTTTTTTTACCGCTTTTTTTACACAGTTATTATAAGATATTTTTTTTTTTCTCATTTTTTTATGAAAGGTCTAAACAAACTGTATTGAAAAAGACTGATAATTTTTTTGATATCTAAAAAATATCAAAATTATAATGTTGTTAGAAAATAAAAATAAAAATATTTTGAGTTAGTGTTTTTTTTTCTTTTTTATACTTAGGGGGGGAAAAACATAAAAGAATAAAACTGCCAAAACAAACAAAATTGAATGAAGTGTAATTGCTTACTTATACAGTTTTTACAGCACATGTCACGTCACTTCTGAAAAAGTATATTATGATGATCCTCGGCGAAAATAAAATCTTTTTTTCACTATACTAGTCAAAATTGCAGTATTTTTTAAAAATGCATGACTCGCCCTTTTTATGTATATAATTAAAAAATAAACCATATTTGACTTCTAAAAAGTGATTCCTAAACAGTTTTTTTAATTTGATTAGTTATTCTGGAGGTTTTATTCAGCATTTTCCTTGATATGCAGACAAGTGCTAAAGTTTATTTATCATCAATGAATTTACATTCACGTAGATAGTTTCATAATACGATGAGTTGCTGGGGGGCCCTTTTGCCCGGTATATCACTGGGCGCAACAGGAGTTTATGACCCTCTATATGGCATCACGCTGGTCGGGTTTTTAAAGATGGGCATCTTTCAAGGATTTATAACCCTGTGTTATAACTTTTCCCTTTTAGTCCCCTTTTTTAACCCAAATTTAAAAAATTTTATTTGGGTCTATTTATTACAATGTAAACAGTCTGATCCCTGTTTTATAGTTACTGAATCCCAAATCAACATTATTTGATAACAACTTTTTCAAAAATACATGAATGATAATAATCAAGTTTACTGTTGTTGTTATTTGGGGGTAATGGGTTAGAATATTAATCTCATATTTTCATACTTACTAAATGAAACACTTCTTATTACCGGAGGTTGTAGTTTATGGTCAAAGTATTTTGAGATATAATTAGAGTGTATTTTAATTATAAGTAGGAATTTCACTTCAAGTATTTTTGAAAAATTATTGAAAAAACGGTAGCTGACAACAGTCCCTCCCCAAAATTTTTTTCTCTCGTGCTTCGATTTTTATATTTTTTTGAGCTTAAATGAAGAATGCGGCATACGTCAGTAATTAAATATGATTTATTTTCTTTGATTGACAAGGAAACACGTCAGGTTTATAAGTTATTGAAATGAGACAATTTAAAAATAATGGTGAAGAAGGTAATCTGCTAAGTGAGCAAAATTGTTTTTCACACACTATATTTAGTTAACTTTCTTCATATTATTGTGAAATGCATATTTGTAGAGGGTATTGGGGCGTTATGGCATACAACAAACATGATTTAAATTAAAATCCATCACTTGTCCGGAAATCTGGATCACAATAACTTAAAATCCACTTAAGGATAATATTTATGATACTTGGTAATATGAATAGATGGAAGAAATGGAGATTCTGCACATCTCTTTATTTTTTTTTTTGACCTTATTCTGGTTGCTATGGTAACAGAAAGAAAAAAATGAATTTTTTAAAAAATCATCTCCTTAAAAAATTCTGCCAGATTTCAAAATACAGTGGAATTTCGGTGCTCAAAACCTGAAAAACTGGAACACCTTTCCCTTACTCAAACACATTTCACAGTCCCGGCATAAAATGTTTTTAATTCTATATTGTTCGACCGGGGATAATTAAAATTGCTATGTATTTAAACCTATCGTTGAACCTCCCACCTGTGATGTTCACTGACAATTTTTCGCTGGGGGACTTAATTGGCAACCATGGTGCAGCGTGTTTTTCACAGATTGTGATATTGGCTTGATCAACGATTCAATAATTAACACATCAAAGTGTAATAAATGACATAAGTTAACGTTGATCATATTACAAATTAAAGAAGGGAAATTTTTTTAATTGATTTATGGGAATTTAATTGATTTGTTTTTAGTCATATGCATGGTTATTTACATTACGTTTTTTCTTTTTCATTTTTTATGCAAAATAAACAAAGCAGGAAACTTGCGACTTGCAGTAGGCCCATGAATGGGTACATGTACGTATACGAATTATATGTCATCATTGATTTTTGTGCTTTGATCTTGACCTGCTGTTTTTATAGCTTGACTATTCGAAGAATATGAGAGCATTGTAGTCGCCTGGCGTTGGCGTTGCAGCTTTTGGTTAAGTTTTGCATGCTAGTTACAAAGACATAATCCCAAAGATGACAACCAGAAAAGCGTGTGTAGGAAATCTCATAAACCTCGACGCCACTGCGATATTGGGGAGAAAATCGGGTGCGCTTGTACTTTTGAATTTTGGGGAAAAAACTCCTGTACGAGTTTTGTTCCAACCCATTTAAAAGTGGTAAACAACATTCTGGCTATCTTTAGCATTAAGTAAAAAACCACAAGATTCTACAGCACAAGGGCACATGAAAAGCATGGTATTTGGTCGTAAGACACTTTATAGCTGGTTGTAAGTTACATTGCATACGGCAGATTTTAAAGTAAAATAATGACTGTTTAAATCCGAGATAGTCAATATAAGGTACCTCAATTAATTGATTGCCTATTTTATGAAAAAGTGAAATTATGCTCCAGCTTTTTAATTTTGATGTCGCAATATATTTTTAATGCATTTTTCCTTTTCAAAAAGGGCTTTTTTTTTTAAGGAGTGAATTTATTATTTACAAGGATTTAAGTATAATCATATATTCCGGTCCCGGTTTTTGTATGGTTAGAGCTTCCCCCCCGGGAATCGAAAGGTCATAGATTCGATCCGAGGCAGCGACATACCAGAGTCTTATAAAATTGTACCGATAGAGATTCCTTGCTTGACGCTCAGCATAAAAAGGGTTTATTAGCCAGGACTTGTTTGCCCCGGGTCAGAATTAAAGTGACTGGGTGTCTATGGCGTGATGATGTTGTGTGGCAGCACTTTAAACTGTCTCAAGCAACTTGTCTCCAAATGATTTAAATACGTCTGTGGACGTAAAACCCAACAAAAACACAAACTAGCATATATTCATTTTTTGGTAGAAGAAAACAACAGTGCTCTAAGTCATTATAAAATATTGCATGGCAGCAATCCCTCTACGCTTTTATGTCATAATCTGATACAAAATTGGGCATAATTAATTAACATCAAAGTGAATTATTTTTTAGTAACAACAAACGCTACGTTCGATGAACGCCATGCCCTCGCAGGGGCCTAAGACCTTGGTGTCAAGGTCAGTGACGGTCAAGGCACCTTTTGAGTAGATCTTATCAAGGTGCATGCACGTGTGAAGTTTAGAGGCTGTTAAGTTGTTAGGTCAAGGTAAAGTTTTGTGACAAACGACATACGTCAGACAAACGACAGACAGACCAAAAACATAATGCCCCCAATTTATCGATGCAGGGGCATAAAATAAATGCTTGTTCTAAAAAGGTGATAAAAAAAATGCCTTTTGTATTAACATAGTCTGTCTACAGTTCTATCAGATAGCTGACAAATATCAAGTAAATAAAATATTTAAAACAATTATTATTAAAATAACAAATTAAATACACAATTTTAATTATGTTAAAAGGACTTAAGAATAGGACAAAACACCATAAAAATTTGTTTTATTTAATATAAACTAGACAAAAATAACGATTTGTTGTATTGTCGGTGTTTGCTATCGTTTAGTAACACTAAACGGACTTTCCACGGTATACACCTGCCCCACTATCGTTTGGTGCTGATATACGATATTTCATGAGTTGTTATTTTTGGGTTTAGGTCTTTGCTAGTAACTAAAAAAAATTATACTCAAAAACCCAATTATGGTTTTGACTTGAAGGTTTATAAATTTTTGGGGGGCATCGACAACCAAGGTAGATAACTTTTGATGGAAAATATTACAATTAGGGCCCCTTTTTAACTTAGAATTTTGGGTTAAAGTTTTACTGAAAAGGACTTTCAGCTTTATTCGTACCCAGGTACGCATTGATTTGAATTAAAACATCTTTAATCATTATGGGGATTATACTACAAGGTAAAAAAACTTTTGATGGAATATGTTCAAATTAGGGCCCTTTTTAACAAATTATGGCCACTTTTAACTTAGAAATTTGTTAAAGTTTTACGGAAGTATCTCATGCTTATACCAGTACCCGGGCATGCAATTGATTTGAAATCTTTAAAACGTTGGGGGTTCATATTATAAGGTAGATAACTTTTGGGAATATATTACAAGTTATGGCCCCTTTTTTAATTTAAAAATTTTGGTTTTAAATTTTTTCTTTAAAGGCACTTTCTGCTTTTACCTCAGTTCCGGGGCATGCAATTGTTTTGAAACCCCTCTTTTAAATGTTTGGGGGTATTAAACTTTTAAGGTAGATAACACTGAGGAAATATTAAAAATTTTTGGGCCCCCTTTTTACTGAAAATTTTGGTTAAAGTTTTGCATGAAAGGTACTTTTTTTTAATATTTCAGTAATCGGCTTGGGTTTGATTTGAAACTTCTTTAATATATTCAGGGGTTCATACTAAAGGCAGATATTTTTTTGAATGAATATAATGCAAAGAGGGCCATTTTTGACTTGATTTTTTGGTTAATTTTTGCATGCAAGCTTTTACCCGCTTATCCAAAATTTTTTTTTGTATTGACTAGAAAGTTTGGAGTGTTAGGGGCAACAAAAACCCCAAGAAGGATAACTTTTGGGGACTAAATTTTTATAAAAATTTACACCCCTTTTCAAAACATGGATATTTGGTTTTAAGTTTTGCATGCACAGTGTTTTTTGCTTATGTCTCAGTAAAAGGCAGGGGAATGTTTTAAAATTTCTAAACTTTTAAAGGGTATTGACTTTTAAAGGTACACATTTTTGACAATTTTATATACGGGGTATATAAAGGGCAAGAAATGAGATAGATTTTTTTTGATTTACCTAAAAGCATTTGAATGTCGAGCGTGCTGTCCTTGACAGTCTTGTTGTTTTATATATGTTTTAAAAGAAAAACAAGATAAGTGCTTTTTATTTTTTTTTAATTTTTCCCTCTATTTTTTTTTGCTGAATTAAGACAAATAGATATCTACTTTAATTGTTTGTTCTAAAGGACCATAATAATCAATGGTTTTTTTGAATACATGTACGATGTAAATCATAAAAAAACACGTTGGGTCGAACCCCCGTGACTAGAAAAAATTTTTCCTTTCCCCCCGCTGTTTGAGTCACCAAAGTTTGACTGTACTTTAGTACAGAGTTCCTTGGGTAACCCTTTTCCCCAAGATTGCAAAAATTTATTCCAACCCGAAAAAAACATAGCTCTAGGGCGGAGAAATTTGCTTTATTATAAAATTAAAACTTTTTAAAAAGACATTTCCTCTGAAACTGTTTGGGTAGAAATTTTATAAAATTGGCAGGGACATCACATTGGGTGAACTTTTACAAAAAGGGAGAAAAAAACTTAAAAAATCGGTTTTCATGGCAAAAACAAAAAAACCCTGAAAAAAAACATCTTTTTCAAAATTTTTGGCCAGATCTCAAATATTTTACGGTAGTACGATGTTCCTTTGTAAACCCCTCCAAGATTTCAAAAATTATTCTGATTAGTAAAAACACAGGCTGCCAGGGGCAGGGCCCAAATTTTCCTTATTGTAGGAGTGAAAAAAAATTTGAGACCTGCCTCCAAAATGCAGGCCAATTTTTTTTTAAATTTTTTTTTTCACAGGTGTTCCTTGGTAACCTTTTCAAAAGTTTTTAGTTCCTACCCTGTTTCACCGGAGAGGACTATTTGGTTTAATCCCTAAAACCCGGATTTGCAATTCCGCAATAAATTAAAAAAAAAGTTTAAGATAATATTATGAAATAGATGGCAGTTGGACATTCTGCAGTTACCTTGTTTTTTTTTTTTTGGCCCTTGGGGTTGTTTGGTAATGGAAAAATTATGCACTTCATGGTCGGGACTCATGTGTTGTGTGCAAACCCCGTTATTTTTTAAAATCTGATTCAAAGGGGAAAAAGGGAAATCACATATGAGAGGTATAATTCTGTACATGTTTTTTTAATTTTCAAATGGTGTTAAATTCTTAAAAAAAGTTGGGTCCAAATGATGACAAAAAAATTCAATTCTAGTGTTTATAGATCTTCTTAATAAAAATAAAAAAAAAATGAACTTTAAAACACACACCACACACAATTATAATATACAGTTAAACTTTCGGGTTTTAGAAGATTTCCTTTTTTAACCTTTTCCCCCAAGAGGGAAACCCGAAAAAACCCATGGGAAAAATAAAACCCGATCGCCTGGGGGTAACTCGAGGTGATCGGTTTTTGCTGTTCGTGCTCCTCAGTGGTCTGGGAAAAGAGGATTTTATAATTAATTTTTGGTAAGGGTTTTAAATGTGGTTTCTGCAGTCAGGTTTATGTGGGTACCCTTTTAGTGGGCAAAAGAGTATATTGAGGGAAAGGGTTAAAAGAGTAAATTCTTAGGGGTTTTTCCTTCCCAAATAATTATTTCAAAACTTTCTCATACACTATCAATTTGACCGTAATAGAATTAAAACTACTGAAAAATAATAAAAAGCCCCCCCCTTGAAATATCCCCTATTTCTCTTCAAAACATGTATCAAAATTCAGTTGTGTGAAGGTTTTAATGGAAATATATGGTTTCATGGTTTTTAAAAGGTATAGGTAGCACGCTGGGCAGCTGGGAGGGGATGTACAATGTAGTGACATATGGAATACTGTTCAGTGTTTCTCAAAATAATCTCCCCCCAGTCAATGCACTTCTGGTATGTCTACCCACTTTTTGTATGTATCAAGGGACCATTTAGACAAAAAAGGGGAACAGCAGTCTTGCCCCTCGTGAAAGTTCAATAAAACCTTGTACAGTTTTTAACAACGTAAGTTTGATGACGGCTTCCTACCCCACCTGATCATCGTTTATGTTTCCCGGCCATTTCTAAAATGTTTATGCCATTTTAAAATAAATACATGCGAACCCCTGGGCCTCAAGTTTGCTTCTAAAAACTTTCTTGGGTCTGGGTCAGCGTTTTTTTCCAAATGTACACAGAATTTTATAAAGGGAGCAATTTATTAAATCTTCTAAAATCATTTTTTAAAAATATGAAGTGGTAAATGTTACTCAAAAATTCATAACATGGCAGATAAAAAAGGAAAAACGTTTAAAATTTTTCACAGACGTCGAAATGACGTTATGCCACGCCGACACCCTCCCCCAAAAATTTTATGTAAAAAAAAAGAAGCAAATTAACACTGAAATAAAAATATTTATTGTTAAATTTAGCTGCCCCCGATTGCATTTATGGGGTTTCTAGGGAACGTTAACATTCGTTCCCATAATTTTTTTTAAAAAAGTTTCGTGGTTCTATTCGTAGCAAATAAAAGTCACTTGGTGAAAATTTTTAAAACGGGCCGATTTTCTCCCGCAAAAGTAAAAAAAATTGCGTAAATTATAAAATATTTGTTCTTTTTTTTATTGAAAGTTTTTTTTAAAATTTCCATAAACCTGCAAAATCGCCATTTTGTAAACATTTGATTCGGGATGAAAACCAACTTTTTACCCCCCCTGAAACATTGGTTCAAGCGAGTAATTTGCCCGGGGAAACCCGTGCCGTCGTTTTTTAAAATTTAAAAAACGACATTCCCCCAAAAACCCAGGGGAAAATTTAAAAAAATTCACGGAATGTTCTTTTTTGGAACCTCTTTTATGTTGTTCAAAAATTTTGATTCCATGCAAAAATTTGGTTCCCCGGGAAAAAGGGAAAAAAAAAAAAAAATTTTTTCCCCCCAAAAAATTTTCTGGAAAGTTTTTAAAGTTTTTTTGGGACAGATGTTCCTTGGGTATGTTACCAAGATTGTTTAAAATTTTTTTGATCCTTTAAAAAAATGGCCCCCGGGGGGGGGGGCCCCTTTTTTGCTCAGGCAAAAAGTGTCCGTGTCCTGCGTCCTTTGCGTGGCCCGCTAAATTTTTTTTTTAAAAGTTTTCTCCCCCAAAACCCCTTTGGGCCCTTTTTTAAAAAATTTTTTTGCAAAAAATTCCTTGGCGGGCCCCCAAACCAAAAGGGGTTTTTAAAAGGGTTTCCCCGGCCCTTTTCATAATTGGGGCACGGGGGGCAAAAATGGGTTTTTAAAAATAAAATTTTAAAAGACTGCTTCCCAAACCAAAAAGGGGCCCCAGAGCTTAGTTTTTGGGATGTAGCATTGTCAAAAAACCATTCCCCGATTTTTCAAAATCAGGGCCCTGGGTGAAAAGACTCCCCCCGGGGGGAAACTTGTTTTAAAAGTTAAAAGGGAAAAAAATTTTAAAAAAAAAATTTACCTGAAAAACCAAAGGGCCGGGTTTAAAAATTTTTTGGGTTTGTGCATTTTTAATCCAATTTCCAAGATTGTTCAAATCATGGCCCTACGGTGATAAAAGACCCCCCCGGGGGCCCTTTTTTTACATGGGTTATATGGGGAAAAATTTTTAAAAACTTTTTATAAAAACCAAAAGGGGGCCCAGGGGCTTGATATTTTTTGTAGCATCATTAAAGGGGCCCTTCCCGGGGGTTTTTAAAAAACATAGCCCTACGGTGAAAAAAGACCCCCCCGGGGTCATTGTTTTACATAAAATTTTTAAAAAATCTTTTTAAAAACCTTTGGGCCTAGAGCTTAGATATTTGGTTGTAGCTTTATTTTGGGCCTTAAACCAAGATTGTTCAAATCAACCCCTCGGTGATAAAGGCCCCCCCCCAAAGGGGTCACTTTTTTTTAAAAAGATTTTTGGGGGGAAAAAAATTTTAAAACCTTTTTAAAAACCAAAGGTTTGGAGCTTAGATTTTTGGGTTTGTAGCAAAATTAAAGGGGCCCTTACCGGGATTTTTCAAAAAAAACCCTCGGGGATAAATGCCCCCCCCAAAGGGCCCCTTGTTTTTACTTTAGAGTTAATTTTAAAAACTTTAAAATTTTCCTTAAAAAAGGACAGAGTTAAAAATTTTTTGAAGCCAAAGGGGCCTTTAAAATTTTTTTAAAATTAACCCCATTTTAAAGGGCCCCAACCGGGATTTTTTAAAAAATTTTGGCCTTTTTCATAAAAAACCAAAGGTTAGTTTTTTGGGTGGTAACCCCCTTTTTACCTTTAAAAATTTCAAACCCCAAAGGGGGAAAAATTGGGCCCAGGGCCTTTTTTCCTTTTTGGGTTATTTGGGAAAATTCAAAATTTCTTCTTCCCAAAAAGGCCCGGGGTTTAAATTTTTTGGTTTAGATGTTTCCTTCCCGGGTTTTTTTCAAAAAAAAGTCCTTTAAAAAGGGCCCCCGGGGCCCGGGGTCATTTTAAAAATTTAAATGGGAAAAATTTAAAAATTTTTTCCAAAAATAATGGGGAAAAAAGTTATTTGGGGGAAGAAAATTCCGGGGGTTCTTACCAAGTTTTTAAAAAAAATTTTGGGTGTTTCCCAATTGAAAACATGGCCCCCAGGGGGCAAAGGGCCAGGGTTTTTCCTTTTTATGTATTTATTTAAAATTTAAAAATTTTTTCTTCCAAAAAAATTCCTGGCTGGATTTCAAAGTTATTTGGCAAGATGTTTTTTCTTTTTCCCAAGATTGTTCAAATTTTTTTGATCCTTAAAAATACATGGCTGCCGGGGGGCAAAGCCATTTTCCTTATATGAATATAGTAAAAATTTAAAACCCTTTTTAAAAAAAAGTACTGGCTGGTTTTTAAAAAAGTTATTTGGCACAGATATTCCTTAGGACACTCTCTACCAAGATTTAAAAAAAAATTTTGATCCTTTGAAAAACATGGCCACCAGGGGGCAGAGCCTTTTTCCTTATATGTTTATATTTACAAGTTTGAAAAATTTCTTGCCAAAAAATACTGGCTGGTTTTAAAAGTTATTTGGCACAGATTTTCCCTTGGGTATGTCTACCAAGATTGTTCAAATTTTTTGACCCCTTTGAAAAACATGGCTGCCAGGGGGCAAGCCCATTTTCCTTATATGTATATAGTAAAAACTTCAATATCTTCTCCCAAAAGTACTGGCTGGATTTCAAAGTTATTTTGCATAGATGTTCCTTGGGTCACTCTCTAAAGATTGTTCAAATTATTTTGATCCATTGAAAAACATTGATGTCAGGGGGCAGAGCCCATTCTCTTTATATAATATGTACAAATTTGAAAAATCTTTTGGCCAGATTTTCCCTTGGGGCACCTCTCCCAAAAGATTGTTCAAATTATATTGACTTTAAAAAAAGGGCTGCCAGGGAGCAAAGCTCCTTTTCCAAATTTTTTTTTATTATTATGTATTAGTACAAATTTAAAATTTTTTTTGTCCAAAGTATCACTTGATTTATGGCTGGCAGAGGACAGAGCCCATTTTCCCAATATCATAAGATATTTGCTGTTTTTTTTTCCTACCTCAATACCGGGTTCCAGGGAGTGCCCCGGGCAATCATGGCCATCTTGTTTGATATTTTTTAAAAAACCTTTTTAACCCCCCTATAATAAAAAAAAAAGAGGGTAAACAAAGGGAAATGATTATACTTTGAGGTGAATAAAATGAATATATATTCACTTTAAAAGTAAAAACGAGCGTACAAAACACATATTTCCCCTTTCTCTCAATGAGATTTAAAATGGCGCAGATAAACCTGCCCCTTCTCGCGATAAACATGATGTTTGCCCAAAACAGAGGGTTGTTTGCCCCTAGTTTAAAAAAACCCTGATTTTTATACCTAGAAAATCATAAAGAAATATTCTAAAGTTACTTCCCTTTGCATTTGTTTATTTTGCCAGGGCAACAATTGAGGGGAAAACTTACTACCTTGACTTTTTTTTTTAGATGTGATTAAAAAGTTAATCACTTTTTGAAATAAAGGGCTATACATTATGTCCCTTTTTCTTTTAAACAATTGTTTACAGTTTTGTATGTTTGTCTACGATGGGGGAAGCTGGGTTATGGGGCCCGGACTCAAAAGACAATGTGTGCTCTTAAAGGCCCCTGAGGACACTGTATCTGGGGTCTTGTAAGTCAGACTGGGGGCGTGTTGACTATGTGTAAGTCAGACGGGTCATGTTGACTATGTGTAAGTCAGACTAGGTCGTGTTGACTCTGTGTAAGTCAGACTGGGGGCGTGTTTATTCTGGTAATCAGACTAGGTCATGTTTTACTATGTAAACAAGTCAGACTGGGTGTGTTGACTATGTGTAAAAAGTCGACTGGGTCGTGTTGACTCTGGTAAGTCAACGGGTCGGTTATTTTTGTATAAAAGTCAGCTGGGGCGTGTTGACTATGTAAACAAAATCGACTGGGTCGTGTTGACTATGTATAACAAATCAGACGGGGCATGTTGACTATGTATAAAAGTCAACGGGTCATGTTGATTGTTAACAAGTCGACTGGGTCGTGTTGACTATGTATAACAAGTCAGACTGGTGTGTGACTCCTGTAAGTCAACGGGTCATGTTTATGCTTGTAAGTCAGACTGCGTCGTGTTGACTCTCTGTAAGTGAGATTGGGCTGTTACTGGTTGTCTGGGGGCCTAGCCCCTGATTTTTTATGTTTTCATTTTTCCTCGGATGATAACAAAGTTACTGTCTTGATATGACATCATCATTTCTCTTTTTTCTTCTCTTTTTGAAAAAAAAAAAAAGTGGAGCATTTTCATGACCCCTCATTTCCATCAGAGTTAGTTAAAGGGTTTTTTTATAAAAGTCAAAAATATTCACAAACTACATATACTTGTTCCTGTCAAAAAAGATTCATTTCTAAAAGGGTGGAACCCTGAAAAAAATTTTTGCACGTAATTTCCTTTTTTAGTGTAGAATTTTCTGTGTTTTTTTAATATTTTTTTAAGGTTACCTGATTGTGTTAAAGTGTAAACTACAAGATTTAGAAATTTTGATGTTTATTTGTTACCATTTTTTCTTAATTTCAATGAATGTTTTTTTAAAGGGGTGTGAAGAGAGGGTTTTCACTCGTTTTGGTGTCAACGGTGAGATCAAGGTTTTCGAGGTCCGGCGGTCCCTTCACTGTATCTATGTGTCTGGAAAAATTGTACCCGACTGGGGCGGAGGTCAACATGCGGCCCCTTTGCACTGGCGGGCCAAACATGGGGTGTACTACGGGAAGATGGAGTGAACCCAAAATACTCTCCTGGAGGAAAGGTAGTCTCATGATGCATATACAGTGATCTTTAATAAGGCTGCTTTGAGGGTCTAAGTAGTTATCTTGTAGAAGTGGAAAGTGTTGCATGCCGAGGGCCACGAATCTCGTGGTAATAACACTTTAACAACGAATAAATTATGAAAAACTACTTAGCAAATCTAATTGTCTTCAAAAACTATGACTTTCATCCAATTTCTTCAAATGACACATTTGTACAACAAAAACATCACTCAATAACAGTTTAATTAGGTCACCAAATGTCATACTATGGCAGCCATTTGTAATCAAGGAAGGCTATTAAACTCGCTGTAGACTGGTATACAAGGCCAATTTTAATTGAAAATAACTAAATTAGATAGTAATGATGGAAAATTTTAGTGGTTTCATACCGAATTCAGGGTCTGGGACACAGTCTAATCAATTTTCATAAAATATAGTACTTCAATCCACAGTTTGACAGTTCAAAATTTTAACAGACGACGGATGTCAATGTGAAGGATTTATGTTATTTTAGGATTATGTGAGTGAAAATTACTGCTGTTTTTAAATAAAAAGGTTAAAATTACAATGTATATTATTTCAGTATTTACTTACCCAAATTGGCAGCATATTGTTGGAAAATATTTCTTTTGTAAGCGTGAAGAAATTGGGTCACGATTGTTTATTTTTACAAAGGCTTGGGGCGCTTTTCTAAATACCGCGAGTTTAATGATACCGCGAGATTAATGGTCCCGAGTATAATTAGATGAAAACATAACCCTTTGCCTCATATAGACCTGCTGAGGTTCAGTAAAGGCAACTGTTTGCTAACAGTTGCCAGTTGGAAACCTGCTTACATTCTATACACTGCGATAAAACGGGTCAAATCACTCATGTTAGCGACTAAAAATAGATTTTAAAAGTGAAATCTTCAAAAATCTTCTTCTCCGAAACCACAATGCCTGGAGCTTAGATATTTGGTGTGTGGCATTGTGTAGTGAACCGCTACCAAGTTTGTTCAAATCATAACCCTAGGGTCAAATTTGGCCCTGCCCCCAGGGGTCACTTGATTTTACATAAATTTAAAAGTGAAATCTCGAAAAATCTTCTTCTCAGAAACCACAAGGCCTGGAGCTTAGATATTTGGTGTGTGGCATTGTCAAGTGGGCCACTATCAAGTTTGTTCAAATCATGACCCTAGGGTCAAAACTGGCCCTGCCCCAGGAGTCACTTGATTTTACATAGACTTATATAGGAAAAACTAGAAAAATCTTCTTTTCCAAAACCACATCTCAGAAACTACAAGGCCTGGAGCTTAGATATTTGGCATGTGACATTGTCTAGTGACCACTACCAGTTTGTTCAAATAAAGACCCTGAATTAAAAACTGGCTCTGAAAACACTGAAACCAAACAGGCAAAATTTTGATAAAACTTGCCTATGATGTTCCTTGCATGAAGCTCTCCCAAAGTTGTTCAAATGGTTCCAGGCTATTGCATATCTGGGTCACAGGAGCTAAAAAATAGATTTTAAAAGTGAAATCTTAAAAAATCTTTTTCTCCGAAACCACAATGCTGGAGCTTAGATATTTGGTGTGTAGCATTGTCTAGTGGACCAATTTTTGTTAAAATCAGGGCCCCTGGGTCAAAATTGGCCCCGCCCCAGGGGTCACTTTATCTTACATAGACTTACATAGGAAAACTAGTAAAACCTTTTTCTCAAAAACCACATCTCAGAAACACAAGGCCTGGAGCTTAGATATTTGGCATGTGCATTGTCTAGTGGACCACTACCAAGTTTGTTCAAATAAAGACCCTGAATTAAAAACTGGCTCTGCCCCAGGAGACATTTGATTTTACATAGACTTATATGAGAGGTGATTCACGAATTTTGAAACACTTTGTAACAGCGTATAATTTAAACTGATATGCATTATACTGTAACAAATGCTCAATATGTGATCCATGCATGTTGTATATGAGTCTACATCGCTTTGGCCATGACTGCAAGGTTTTATTTATAACTGTTGGTTCTAATTTTTTCTATTCATCCTTTAATGCTCGTTTAAGACCTGCCAAAGTGTATATTTTACGTTTTTGTAAACGTCGTTTTAAGATACCCCAAATAGCAAAATCCATTGGTGCTGCATCAGGACTTTTGGGCATCCATTCTTCAGGCGTTACAAAGTTGACGAATCAGTTTTTACAAACTTAAGTTTTGAACATCATTTGCTCCTTTACGGTAATAACAAACCCGACGACGACCATAACTGCCACTGAGATAAAACATTGCCTCATCTGTGTGACAAAATTTTTCCACTGGTTGTTATTTAAACGTAAATACAGACGCCGTGAACGTGACGTCTTTTCTTAATTTGATTTGCATGAGTTTATGAACTTTGCATTTCTTGCAAAGTTTACATTGCAGTACACATTTAATAATTTGGTTAATAGTAGCCTGAGATACACCTAAACATGCTATTTCTCTCTGGGTTGGAGGATTTACCCTTTGAATAAAAAGGGCGACTTTACTAACGACAAACATCATTACTAGTAGGTTCCCTACGAAACTCTCCGGGTTTTCGGCTTTTTAGTTTTAGGTTTTCGAGATTTGCTGATGGAATTTTTATTCTATGTATTGGGACAAAGATACATCATGCCCCTGCCCCTTTAGCTCCTTTTTTATGCTTCTATTTCCTTTCTTCAACAGTATTCTATAACACCCTCTAAACTTGAGTCAATTTTATGTCTAACCCATGTTGAAATCACAACTATGTGTAACATATAGTGTAGTTTGCTATTGAAAGGATAAGATACAGTTAAAATCATGAAACTTGTGCTGCAGGTGTTCACGGAAACAAAGCTACAAAGTGTTTCAAAATTCATGAATAGGAAAAACTAGAAAAATCTTCTTGTCAGAAACAAATAGGCCTAGAGTAAGTTTATATGGTGTGTAACATTGCCTAGTAACCTCTACCATGTTGTTTAATCATGGCCCTGGGGTCAAATAGCCCTCCCCTAGGGTCACTTTATTTACATAGACTTAAATGGGAAAAGATTAGAAAAATCTTCTTGTCAGAAACCACAAGGCCCTAGAGTTTGAATTTTGTGTGTAACATAGCCTAGTAACCTCACCGAGTTTGTTCAAATCATGGCCCTGGGGTCACAATTGCCCTGCCCTAGGGGTCACTTCTGCCATGGTTTATGTATTCAGTATGAGTCTTATAGAATCATGAAGACACTGTTTCTCAGGTGAGCGATTCCGGCCATCTTGGCCCTCTTGCTTAAATGTTATATTTTTAACATTTTATACCATTTTTCTTTTTTTTTCTTTTATGCTATATAACCCCTTTAAAATAGAATAAAATACAGTTAAACACCTACATTAAAACATAGAAAAATTTTTCTTTTAGCTTGTTTGTGCTCTTTAATTCCCCCCCCCAAAATGGGCCGAGACGCCTTTCCCCCCTAAAGTGAAAAAACCCATTGCCCAGTGTGTAAAAAAATTGTTTTGCCTCTTTTTTTTAGCTCACCTGAGCACAAAGTGCTCGGGGTAGCTATGTGATCACCTTTTGTCCGTCGTCCGTGCGTGCGTGCGTCCGTCCGTCGTCAACAATTTGCTTTAAACAACATCTCCTCCTGAACCACTAAAGGGGATTTTGACCAAACTTCACAGGAATCATCCTTATGATGCCCTCTATCAAAGTTGTACAAATTTATTCAGATTGGTTAAAAAAGTAGGTCACAGGACTAAAAATAGATTTTAAAAACTCAAACTTTGAAAATCTTCTTCTACAAAACTGCAAGGCCTAGAGCTTAGATATTTGGTATGTGGGCATCATCTTATGGGCCATTTACCAAGATTGTACAAATCATAGCCCTATGGTGATAAATCCCCCGCACCAGGGTCACTTGTTTTACATAGATTTTATATAGGAAAATCTTAAAAAATCTTCTGTAAATCCATAAGGCCCAGAGCTTAGATATTTGGTATGTAGCATCATCTAATGGTTCATTACCAAGATTGTTAAAATCATAGCCCTATGGTGATAAATGCCCCGCCCGGGGGTCACTTGTTTTACATAGATTTAAATAGGAAAATCATTAAAAATATTCTTCTATAAATCCGAAGGCCTAGAGCTTAGTTTTTTTGGTATGTAGCTTCATATAATGGTTCATTACCTCAGTTGTTCAAATCATAGCCTTACGGTGATAAATAAACTCCGCACCAGTGGTCACTTGTTTCACATAGAGTTACATAGGAAAAGACCTAGAGCTTAATCTATAGATTTGATGTGAATTATTGTCTAGTGGTCCGTACCCACATAATTCATATAGACCAATCATAAAAAAAATATTTGCAATATTACTAGTTTGAGAGATTATGACTAGATAAGGGTTTAAAAAATTTGGCCCTTGATTGAATCACTTTTACTTTAAATTACATACTTGATATATGTTTTATTTTAAAATCAGTATCTACGTTTAAAAATAAAATGATAAAAGACTAAGGAATATATTGTGTCAATTGTATATTAAAAAAATGTTTTCTTTAAGAAAGATATGAAAGTACAGATAATCGTATTGTTGGTAATAAAAACACATTCGGTCGTTTTAGGTTATAATATTATTAACCAATGAAAAATTAACAATTCAGCCCTCCATTTCTGGTTTCGGTTTGGTAGGTATACGATTCTCTTCAGAAATTTCAACGAATTATCAAAGATCATTAATCTAATAGACCTAAAAAGCGATTAAAAAAGTAGGTCAGTAGGTCAAATCTTAAAAAAATCTTGTTTACACATTAGAGGCTACAATTTTGATTCAATCTTCCTGAACTTGGTCAGAATGTTTGTTTTGGTGATATCTTGAACCAGTTCTAAAATGGGTCAGGTTGGATCCAAAAGTAGGTCAAGTAGGTCAAATCTTAGAAAAACCTTGCTTACACACTGGAGGCCACAATTTTGATTCAATCTTCCCAAACTTGGTCAGCACAAATGTCCTCAGGTGAGCGTCTTTAGGCCATCTTGGCCCTCTTTTATTGTTATTTTCAAAGACTGTAGAACTTATTTTGATTCTTTTTGCAATAGATGCAGTCAACAATTTGGGGAAATTTGATATATACAGGTTTTTTAAAATGACTTACCTGGTATTAGACAGTATGATTGCCGGACTTATTTGTACAACGGGTTTGGTACAGAAGGTAGCCAATCACAATGAAGAATTTGGAATGACTGATGCCATCTGTTGTCATGACGACTTGATACTTGCCTCTGCTTACGACCTGGATAACGGACAAGCTTATGTGAATGGTGAGTATAACTATACAATCCAGGAAGTTGTAGGGTGTTTAGAGTAGTGGTTAATGAACTTGTTTTTCACCAATGCAATCCCAGGTCAGGCCCATGTATTTGAAAGTAGGGGTCCCCGGGTTGGACACGTGGGTTTTCTGCAGTTTTTCCGGTTTCTTCCATCATCAAGAACCATGTGAAAGCCTCCAGTAGTGCCAAATGAAAAGATTTGTCATTCCATAATAATTCAGGATGAGACTGTATTGTAGGATGTTGCATGTTGTTGATTTGTTTTGTAGTGAAAATTTGGGTTTAATTGTAGGTCAAAGTTGAATGCTATAATAGCTATTTTGGATACATTTGTGTGAACCTGGATAAAGTGATCTCGGGACACATGTTCTTAAAAATTGAAACAATATTTATACTTAAGTATGATTTTAATTCTGAAACTCCAAATATGGCTTTTAAATCCAAGGTAGATTTGATTTGGATATTAATTATTTTGAGAATGATATTTCAGTTTAACCTATTAGAGATAGCACTTACCCTAAGTATTTTGGAGAAGTAAGGGCCATAACTAAGATGCATTTTGGTTGAGAAAGTCTTATTTGAAATCTCTTGAAGTTAACAACTTATAATACACCTGATACAAAAAATTGCTCAACAGATTGACCTGAGGTTGTGTCAATCTGGGCCTAAGATCATTTACTCAAGGTCAAGGACCTTCCTATAGCCCTAAATTTGCCAACAGTTAGGTGATTTTTTTTTCTTTCATGACCAGGTCAAATGCTTTTAAACAGTATAACAAACAAATGAGTGATTTTTTATTTAAGCTAAGTCAGTCATTGATAACATGTATCTCAATACATGAAAAAACTAATTGGAAATTGTAACTGAGTATATCTGGGATACATAAGAAAGGTCTGTTAAGTCTAACTGGTTTAGCTTCAGAATCTGAAGCTGCCTTTGGGACACAGCTTGACTGCCTAGTTCAGGTGGTCACTAACACAGGTGGTCATCAACACAGGTAGTCATTATAAAATGGATGGTCACTAACACAGGTGGTCATCAACACAGGTAGTCATATAAAATGGATGGTCACTAACACAGGTGGCATCAACACAGGTAATCATTATAAAATGGAAAGGTCACTAACACAAGTGTATGTACAACGTATTCCTTTTGCCAGTTTCGACGTCACAGACACACAGTATATTGCCACTCTGGTACTGAGGATTCCAAACGAATCCTGGACATTTGTTTTTCTGTGGGGAAGGATGGCTTGGTCACCATGGTAACAGCAGGAGTGACCTTCAGGGCTGGAAGCAGGTCCCTAAGGCAGGGTGAGGTGGGTGTTAAACCTATCAGGATAATGAATATTTTTAATTTATTTGGAGTTAATGTTCATTGATTTTACAGATAATTTTATCTACAAATAATATCAGTCAAATGTAAAACTGTCCATTAAGCAGATGTAAGGTTTACTAGAAATTGGTTTTTAATCGTAACTTAATGGTGAAAATAGTGAACAAGTCCCCGTACTTTGTTCTTTTTTCATCTCATAGGGAAACCCTTTAAAATGAAAAAGAAAACCTCTAAAAAAAACAATGAGATCTTAACCAGTACATGTACATCAAACTTGTATTCAATAACCATGCTGTGGATATTAAAACTGCATATATGAAAAAAGGTGCAAATTAGGTTGATGTAAATTCTGACAACAATAAGTTCCAAGAAATTTGTTCCTAGAACTCAAAAATCAGATAATTGCTACATAGTAATTTTATCATTTTAAATTACTAAAAGCTAATATGAAAAAGTCCTATGCTTAAATATTTTTTATTAACTTTCTATCCTACTAAAACTCCTTTCCTAAATTTTTAAAGTTTTTTTTTTTTTAACTCAAAGTCTAAGAACCTTTGTACCAACTAAAGCATATTTAGTAACTTTGAAAAATTAAATCATAGTATAATGGACAAAAGGGGGGTAATTCAAATAAAAAAGACAAAATTTTTCGCCTTTGTGACAACAAAATGTAATCCAAACAACTAGTACTAGTTATTCTTTTACTGCACCTTCATTGGCATGTAGTCAGAAGTTGTGGTTCTTTTATCATTCCTTCATCTAAAGGGGTCACTTCAGGGCATTTGATTTTCATATTTCCATAGACAAAGAGAACTTCATCCTAATAGTTTTGTCAAAAACTACTGGTGATTGGCTAGATAGTTACAATTGACAGGCGTGTCAGGCTGTGGATTTGTATAGGAGTACAATTTTTTCAACCAGTTTTTTATACGCCCATCTTAAGATTGGGGCATATTATGTGAACACTCCGGCGGGTGGGCGTGGAACATTTGTTGTCCGGGCTCTAACTTCAATACCGTTAGTCCAATCCTTTTTAAAAAATTTTCACACATGTGCATGGCATAATATCGCAGATGGTTCAATATCCAGCATTATCACGTGAATGACTTAGAAGTTATGGCCCCTTTACGTACACCAAAATACTTGAAATTGTGATTGTCCAGGCCTAACTTTAATACTGTTAGCCAATCCTTTTCAAACTTTACACACATGTGCATGGCCATAATATCACGGATGAGTTTGATATCCAGCATTATCGCGTGAAAGACTTAAAAGTTATGGCCCCTTGACGTACACAAAATACTTGAAATTGTGATTGTCGGGCTCTAACTTCAATACCGTTTTCCATTTCTTTTCAAAGTTTTCACACATGTGCATGGCCATAATATCGCGGATGAGGGTTTAATATCCAGCATTATCGCATGAATGACTTAGAAGTTATGGCCCTTGACGTACACGAAATACTTGAAATTGTGATCGCTGGGCTCTAACTTCAATACCGTTAGACCAATCCTTTTTTAAACTTTCAACATGATTGTTTTAATAAGTAACATTCATTAACAAATGGGATTTAGGAGACAATAGCTTTTTCTCTGAGCTATTTCTGAGAGTCCCCATACGTGATGGGCGTATTTTGTGGCAGTCCTGACCCTTGTTAATCATTAGAATGGGGTGCATCGTTGGGCGGGTTGGGCAGGCAGATGGGTGGGTGTCAGACAAGTTATTTCCATTGAATATTTTCCTGTTAGAAAAGAGAATGGTTTTCACATTTGTTGGGAGATACCTTATGGGAAAAGGAAGATTGGGATTGATTTTCAGGTCGTATTTATCAAGCTCACTATTACTAAAAAATTGAAAACCTGGGTTTTACATCATCAATTGAACATCCTTATACATTTCAGGAATGAAGATATGCCATACCCGTGAAAGTGATTGGGAAGCTTTCTCAAGCAGCAGTTGACTCGATGCCGAGTCAGATGCAGAATCCACAGAGTTGGAAAGTGAAACTGGAAGTGCACCTGGTTCCCGACGTGGCAGTTTGACGTCACAGCAGGGAGCTGGATGGTTGTCATGGTGCTCTTTGTCTGAGGATTGCTGGGAATGGGGATTCGATATACATGTAGCTGCCCGGTGTGGGGTTATTTAATAACAAGAGTGTAGTCCTGTTGAAATAAGTTGTGAGAGAGATGTAAAGAGATATTGATCAACTTTATTACTTAAAGCAATAATTTGCTAAGGGGAAAAGTGTGCTTAATGAGAGCTCTTTTAGAGGGACAGAAGAGAAATAAATCACTGATATTGCAGCTGCAATAATGCTGACACAGTTTTGGGAAAGAAAAAACAAAGTTGTGTTTGGGCTATCTCATGCTTTGACAGGCATGTGGAATAAGTGTTGAAGATTTACATTGAGACTTATTTAAGACACAAATATATTACCACATGCAATATCATTACTAGAGTTGCCATGGAAAGGATACACTTGGTCTACTTCCATTTTCATCTGATCTGGGTCTGCTCTGTTAGGAAATTTGTCAATATGTTCCAATGAGGTAAAAGTGTTAAAATATCTTGTTAGTCCTTAATTTTTTTACACATTTGATTTTATTTTTATGGACCCTCATACAATAAAAATGAATGTGAAATTTGATTTTCTGTTAGGGAATTCCATTTTTTTCCATCCTCCATACATGTACTTACCTTTTGTTTCTTGTTCATTATTTTTTAACCAAAAGAAAATTAAATAAATTGACCTGATTTTTTATGCCTCCTTCTATAACTATGATTGATTTTGTGGTCCATTAACCTAATAAATAAGAATTAAAGGCCTTACAAAGTTAAGAAATTCATCAGTATGTAAATACCTTATTAGTTCTGTTTTGATCAATAGATTACACAGAAAATGTGTAGAATGAGACAACAGATTTATGTTTATGTAAATTTTACATGTACCAAAATATAGTACATGGAAAACTTGGATCATGTTTGAAACAGTCAAGCTTAATCTTAATGTCAGATATGGAAGTATTTATAGCTCACTTTAGTGCAACATGAGAACTTGGCATGGAGCCTTTACGAAACTTTATCCATGCTGAACTCAGGGGTTTGTTCTAGCTTTGCCCACTTTAACATTTTCCAGTTCCCAGTTTGCTCACTTGCCAATTCACTGCAGCCAGTATACACTGTATACAGTGAAGCTTGGCGATGACGCCATTAAATGTATCCAAGTTTGTTGTTGAGCACAGACTGTTTATTAGTGGATTGCTTGTTTTATATTTTGAAAGTGTGGGTAAACTTGGCCAAATGTCCAGCAATCATTTTCATATTTATGCAATTACAGTTAACATTATTTGTTACTTAAAGTAGTTCTTTGAGAACGTGTAAGGAAACCATTTAGGCCTGAGAAAGTATTATATCATATCATTTCCAAAAGCTGTAAATACTGGTAAATGTTTACCAGGTTAGATTTGTAAATTAAAAGATCTCAAAAAAAGTTTAGATGTCTATTTTGATTATTGTAAATCTTTGAAATTGAATAAACATACTAAAAAGGTCTAAAGATCTTGTTTACCTATTTGATACCCAGTAAATGTATTACTGAATGTATGTAAAATCTGGGGTATGGGGTATAGAAAGTTGTGCAAACCCCAGGACCATTACATGAACACAGCAATCGCTAATAAACTAAATATTATTTTTGATTTAAATATATTTACATGTCAGAATTAACGCTGTATTTTGTAGATGTCAAATATAAATATGTGATTCTGACCAACCCTCTGCATACTGAAAAACGAGTTATTGAAATGGCAATGCTACATTCAAATTCAAAATTTATATTCAATTAGTTTATTGTCAATTACTAATATTATTTATGATAAAAGCAGGACCATGAAGCTCATTCTTATAACTATCAAATGGATGCGAAGATAAAGCAGCATGATTTTTTTTTCTCTGTTTATTTTTCTTAAACTTTTCTCGCACATGCACTTTTTTGCTTGATGATATATATGATTATATTCAGTACCATAATTAATTGAAAACAAAGCGCCATAACCAATATATTTTGTTACTATATGATTTGTCCAATCTTATTTACTATGTAAATCTTGGAAATAAACTATTGAATTGAATTGGGAATAATGAGATAATAAAAAGGGTTCAATTAAAATTCTTTTGCATTTGTTAATGGTAAATGTTTGTCACAGCCTATCAATCAAAAGTTAAATATATTTCTTATTGATGACTGTTCACATGATAAAACAAATAGTTCAAAGCCTCAATTAATCCACTAACTAACCCAGTTCAGTTCATTTTTTCTGGGCCCCTATGAATCAGTATATCACACTCAAATTTCGTACACATTTTTTCCATCATATAATCAATGAAGATTTTGCTGATGAGATTTTTGTGTCACCTGCTGTGAGGTGGCCCGTTGGGATCACTTTTCCATTTTGTCTGTCTGTCACACTTTTTCTTTCACATTTCAGCAGGTGACATGTGTTCCAGAGAACACTCTTGTTTACCTGGACACTGTAGGATTAGGGAGAAAAAAAAAGGTTTTGGTCTCCAGCAATAAAAAGAGGGTTGGTAGGTCTGGATTTATATTTATTTTTATTTATTTTTTTACATGAAACAAAAGATAAAAAAAAGGGAAATATTTTTTTAAAGCAGAAAGGTAAAAGAAATTTTAGAGTTGGTTGTTAAAAGAGTGTCAATCAAGAGACCAGAAATGGAACTATTTTTTTTTTTTTTGGCCTTAGTGAGGATTAGCACCTTGTTGGTACTCCCACTTTACCAACTTTTATCTTACTACAAAACCTATAAAGTGGGCAAAGTGAGAACACACTAACTCTGGTTGCCATGGCATCCAAAAAAGATTTTAATAGAACCAGGGTATAGAACCAGGGTATAGAATTTAATTTCATTAGATACAATCACCTTATGATCCTTTGCCAAAATTACAAAACAAGATCCTTTAAATAAAAATTAGGCTCCCAGGCAATGGGCTAATTTCCTCATAATAAAAAAAAAAAAAATTATAGAAAATTTTAAGATTCCTCTTCTCTGAAGCATTGGACTAAATGGTAAGCATTTCATTATACCCCATCAAACAAATGTTTTAGGGAATATATTGAAATCAATGTGCCGGTTTGCTGGTCTGTCAGTCTGTCATATCTATTTTTTTCCTCTTCCATACTAACTTTTTGTTCTTT
>CM037786.1:61407816-61453132 GCA_021229015.1 Solen grandis | reverse complement strand
ACTTTAAACGACATTTCCTCTGAAACTGTTGGATAGAATTTGATAAAACTTGGCAGAGACGATCAATTGGGTGAACTTTCACAGAAGTTGCTGAAATAATCTGTAAAACTCTGGTTGTCATGGCAACAACAAAAAATAAAAACCTGAAAAAATCATCTCTTTCAAAGTTTCTGGCCAGATCTCAATATATTTTACCGGTAGTACAGATGTTCCTTGTGTAAACCACTACCAAGATTGCTAAAATTATTCTGATTAGTAAAAACACATGGCTGCCAGGGGCAGGGCCAATTTGCCTTATATGTATGGAGTGAAAAATATTGAGACCTGTTCTCCAAAACTGCAGGCCAATTTTTTTTAATTTTTTTTGACACAGGTGTTCCTTGGGAAACTCTTTTACAAATGTTTTTAGTCCCCTACCAGTGTTTACACCGGAGGGGACTATTGGTTTGCATCCGTAAACCTGGATTCCGCAATTCCGCAATAACTTAAAAAAATTGTTTAAGATAATATTATGAAATAGATGGCAGTATGGACATTCTGCATGTTACCTTGTTTTTTTTCTTGGCCCAAAGTTGGGGTTGCTTTGGTAATGGAAAAATTATGCACTTCACTGGTACGGGACTCATGTGTTGTGTGCAACACCAGTTACTTGTTTAAAATCGTGATTCAAAGGAAAAGGCAAATCACATATGAGAGGTATGAATTCCTGTACATGTATTTTGTAATTGTCAAATAGGTGTTAAGTTCTTAAAATAGTTGGATCCAAATGATGACAAAAATCTCTACAATTCTATGTGTTTATAGATCTTCTTAATAAAAATAAAATAAAATGAACTTTAAAACACACACACACACACAATTATAATAGTACAGTTAATCTTTCGGTTTGAGAATGATTTCCTTATTTTAACCTTTTCCCTCATAGAGGAAACCATGAAAAGACCTATGGGAACAACATAAAACCAGATCAGCCTGCGAGTAACTCGCAGGCTGATCAGGTTTTATGCTGTTCGCTGCTCCTCAGTGGTCTGGAAATGAGGATTTTATAATTAAATTTGGTAAGGTTTAACTGTGGTTTTCTGCAGATCAGGCTTTATGTGGTACCTATTGAGTGCGTCAAAATGAGTATATATGAGGGAAAGGGTTAAAAGAGTAATTCTTAGGGAATTTTTCCTTCCCAAATAATTATTTCAAAACTTACTCATACACTATCAATTTCGACCAGTAATAGAATTACAACTACTGCATAAATAAATAAAATGCCCCCCACTTGAAATATCCCCCTATTTCTCTTCTAAAACATGCATATACAAAATTCAGTTGTGTGAAGGTTTTAATGGAAATATATGGTTTACATGGTTTTTAAGAAGGTATAGGTAGCAATCGCTGGGCAGCTGGCAGGTGATGTACAATGTCATGTGACATATGGAATACTGTTCAGTGTTTCTCAAAATAATCTCCACCACAGTCAATGCACTTCTGGGTATGCTCTACCCACTTTCTGTATGTATCAGAGTACCACTTTAGATCAAAACTGGCAACAGCAGTCTGTGCCGCTCGTGAAAGTTCAATAAAATCCTTGTACAGTTTCAACCAACGTCAAGTTAGATGACGGCTTCCTACCTCTACCTGCATCATCGTTTATGTCTTCCCGGCCATTTCTAAAATGTTTATGCCATTTGAAAATAAGTACATGCGATACCCATGGCCTCAAGTTTGCTTCTAACAACATTTCTTGGGTCTGGGTCAGCGTTTTTCCAAGCTGTACACAGAATTGTATAAAGGTGTAGCAATTTATTAAATCTTCTAACATCATTTTTTAAGCAAATGATGAAGTGGTAACTGTTACTCAAAAATTCATAACATGGCAGATAAACAGGAAATGACGTTGAAATTTGGCACAGACGTCGAAATGACGTTACTGCACACGCCGACACCCTCCCACATATTTTCATGTAAAAACAATGAAGCAATTAACACTGAAGTAAAAGTATTTATTGTCTAAATCTGAGCTGCCCCACGATTGCATTTATGGGTTGCTACGGCAACGTATAACATTCGTTCCCATACAGTTTTTATAAAATCGTTTCGTGGTTCTATTCGTAGCAAATAAAAGTCACTTCGGTGAAAATTTTAGAGACGGGCCGATTATAGTCTCCCGCAAAAGTAAAAAAGTTGCGTAAATTATAAAATATTTGTTCTTTTCTTTATTGACAAGTTGTTTTATAAAATTACACATAAACCTGCAAAATCCGCCATTTTGTAAACATTTGATCTCGGGATGATAACACAACATTTTTAGCTCACCTGAGCACATTGTGTTCAAGCTGAGCTAATATGACCGATGAATATCCGTCGTCCGTCGTCAATCTTTAACTTAAAACGACATCTCCTCCTAAACCACTGGGACAAATTTAAAGAAACTTCACAGGAATGTTCTTTGGTTGAACCTCTTTTATAGTTGTTCAAAGAATTTGATTCCATGCAGAACTCTGGTTGCCATGACAACGGAAAAAAAAACACATTTTTCTCCTCAAAAATTACTGGCAAGATTTCAAAGTTATTTGGCACAGATGTTCCTTGGGTCATGTCTACCAAGATTGTTCAAATTATTTTGATCCGTTGAAATACATGGCCGCCAGGGGGCGGAGCCCTTTTTAGCTCACCTGAGCACAAAGTGTCCGTCGTCCTGCGTCCGTGCGTGCGTCCGCGTCAACTTTTCGTTCAAACGACTTCTCCTCCTAAACCACTTGGCCAATTTCAAAATTATTTTGCAGGAAAGTTCCTTGGCAGACTCTCTACCAAAGTTGTTCAAATGGTTCCAGTCCATTGCATAATTAGGTCACAGGAGCTAAAAATAGATTTTAAAAGTGAAATCTTAAAAAGACTGCTTCTCCAAATCCAAAAGGCCTAGAGCTTAGATATTTGGTATGTAGCATTGTCAAATGAACCATTACCAAGATTGTTCAAATCATGGCCCTGAGGTGATAAATGACTCCGCTCCAGGGGTCACTTGTTTTACATAGAGTTATATAGGAAAAACTTTAAAAAAAATTCTACTCTGAAACCATTAGGCCAAGAGCTAAGATATTTGGTATGTAGCATTGTCTGATACACCATTACCAAGATTGTTCAAATCATGGCCCTACGGTGATAAATGACCCTGCGCCAGGGGTCACTTGTTTTACATAGTTATATAGGAAAATCTTTAAAAATCTTCTTCTATGAAACCATTAGGCCTAGAGCTTAGATATTTGGTATGTAGCATCAGCTTATTGGCCATTACCAGGATTTTTTCAAATCATAGCCCTACGGTGATAAATGACCCTGCGCCAGGGGTCACTTGTTTTACATAGTTATATAGGAAAATCTTTAAAAATCTTCTTCTATGAAACCATTAGGCCTAGAGCTTAGATATTTAGTATGTAGCATTATCTTATGGGTCATTACCAAGATTGTTCAAATCATAGCCCTACGGTGATAAATGACCCCGCACCAGGGGTCACTTGTTTTACAAAGAGTTGTATAGGAAATCTTTAAAATCTTCTTTGAACCGAAGACCTAGAGCTTAGATATTTGGTTTGTAGCATCATCTAATTGGCCATTACCAGGATTTTTTCAAATCAAAGCCCTACGGCGATATATGACCCCGCACCAGGGGTCACTTGTTCTACATAGAGTTACATAGGAAAAACTTTCAAATATCTTCTCCTATGAATCCATGAGGCCTAGAGCTTAGACATTTGGTATGTAGCATCATCAAATGGTTCATTACCTAGATTGTCAAAATCTTGGCCCTATGGTGATGTCTCCAATGCCTATACATCAAGACCCCTCAGGTGAGCGATATAGGGCCTTACGGCCCTCTTGTTCCTTATATGTATTTAGTAAAAACTTCAAATATCTTAATTCTCCTCCAAAAGTCCTGGCTGGATTTCAAAGTTATTTGGCATAGATGTTCTCTCTACCAAGATTGTTCAAATTATTTTGATCCATTGAAATACATGGCTGCCAGGGGCGGAGTCCATTCTCCTTATATGAATATAGTACAAATTTGAAAAATCTTCTTGCCAAAAAATACTGGCTGGATTTCAAAGTTATTTGGCACAGATGTTCCTTGGGTCATGTCTACCAAGATTGTTCAAATTATTTTGATCCCTTGAAAAACATGGCTGCCAGGGGGCAGAGCCCATTTTCCTTATATGAATATAGTACAAATTTAAAAATCTTTTAGGCCCAGATGTTCCTTGGGTCACTCTCTACCAAGATTGTTCAAATTATATTGATCTGTTAAAAAATATGGCTGCCAGGGAGCTAAGCTCCATTTTCCTTATAATTTATTATTATGTATATAGTACAAATTTAAAATTTCTTCTTGTCCTAAAGTACTCACTTGATTTATGGCTGGCAGAGGACAGAGCCCATTTTCCACAATATCATAAGATATTTGCTGTTTCTTTTCCTACCTCTAATACCTGGTTCTCAGGTGAGTGACCCAGGGCAATCATGGCCATCTTGTTTGATATTATTCTAACCTTATTAACCACCCTATAATAGAAAAATAAAGAGGGTAAACAAATGGAAATGATTATACTTTGAGTGTGAACTAATAATGAATATATTATTCAGCTTTAAAAAGTAAAAACGAGCAGATACAAAACACATATTTCCCCTTTCTCTCAATGAGATTTAAAAATGGCGCAGATAAACCTGTCTCCTTCTCGCGATACAACATGATGTTTGACCAAACAGAGGGTTGTTTGACCCTAGTATTAAAGAAACCCTGATGTATTATACCTAGAAAATCATAAAGAAATATTCTAAAAGTTACTTGCCTTGCACTTGTTACTTGCCAGGGCAAGCAATTGAGTGGAACTCTACTACCTTGACATTTTATTTTTAGATGTGATTATAGAAAGTTAATCACTTATTGAAATAAAGGGCATATACATTATGTCCCTTCTTCTTTGCAAACAATGTGTTTACAGTTTTGTATGTTGTGTCTACAGATGGAGGGAAGCTGGAGTTATGGGACCTGGACTCAAAAGACAATGTGTGCTCTGTAAAGGCCCATGAGGACACTGTATCTGGACTCTGTGTAAGTCAGACTGGGTCGTGTTGACTATGTGTAAGTCAGACTGGGTCATGTTGACTATGTGTAAGTCAGACTAGGTCGTGTTGACTCTGTGTAAGTCAGACTGGGTCGTGTTGATTCTGTGTAAGTCAGACTAGGTCATGTTGACTATGTATAACAAGTCAGACTGGGTCGTGTTGACTATGTGTAACAAGTCAGACTGGGTCGTGTTGACTCTGTGTAACAAGTCAGACTGGGTCATGTTGACTATGTATAACAAGTCAGACTGGGTCATGTTGACTATGTATAACAAGTCAGACTGGGTCGTGTTGACTATGTATAACAAGTCAGACTGCGTCGTGTTGACTCTCTGTAAGTCAGACTGGGTCATGTTGATGCTCTGTAAGTCAGACTGCGTCGTGTTGACTCTCTGTAAGTGAGATTGGGTCGTGTTGACTAGTGTTGGTCGTGGGTCCTAGCCTCATGATTATTCATGATTTTCATTTTGCCTCGGATGATAACAAAGTTACTGTACTTGATATGACATCATCATATCTCATTTTTAGCTTCTCTTTTTGAAGAAAAAAAAAGTGGAGCTATTTTCATGACCCTCTCATTTCCATCAGAGTTAGTTAAGGTTTTTGTATAAAATTGTCAAATATATTCACAAACTACATATACTTGTTCACTGTCAAAAATGATATCATTTCTAAAGGGCTGGTAACCCTGAAAATAATTTTTGCACTGTAATTTCCATTTTCAGTGTAGAATTTTCTGTGTTTGTTTAATATTTTGTTAAGGATTACCTGATTGTGTTAATTGCTGATAAACTACAAATGATTTAGAAATTGTTGATGTTTATTTGTCTACCATTTGTCTACTTAATTAGTCAATGAATGTTTTTAAAGGTGTGTGAAGAGAGGGTTTACACATCGTGTGGTGTCAACGGTGAGATCAAGGTTTTCGAGGTCCGAGACAGGTCCCTTCACTGTATCTATGTGTCTGAGAACGTTCATACCCTGACTGGGGCGGAGGTCAACATGCGGCCCATCTTGTCACTGGCGGTCTCAAACATGGCGGTGTACTACGGGGACGATGGAGTGAACCTGAAAATACTCTCCTGGAGGAAAGGTAGTCTCATGATGCATATACAGTGATCTTTAATAAGGCTGCTTTGAGGGTCTAAGTAGTTATCTTGTAGAAGTGGAAAGTGTTGTATGCCGAGGGCCACGAATCTCGTGGTAATAACACTTTAACAACGAATAAATTATGAAAAACTACTTAGCAAATCTAATTGTCTTCAAAAACTATGACTTTCATCCAATTTCTTCAAAATGACATATTTGTACAACAAAAACATCACTCAATAACAGTTTAATTAGGTCACCAAATGTCATACTATGGCAGCCATTTGTAATCAAGGAAGGCTATTAAACTCGCTGTAGACTGGTATACAAGGCCAATTTTAATTGAAAATAACTAAATTAGATAGTAATGATGGAAAAATTTTAGTGGTTTCATACCGAATTCAGGGTCTGGGACACAGTCTAATCAATTTTCATAAAATATAGTACTTCAATCCACAGTTTGACAGTTCAAAATTTTAACAGACGACGGATGTCAATGTGAAGGATTTATGTTATTTTAGGATTATGTGAGTGAAATTACTGCTGTTTTTAAATAAAAAGGTTAAAATTACAATGTATATTATTTCAGTATTTACTTACCCAAATTGGCAGCATATTGTTGGAAAATATTTCTTTTGTAAGCGTGAAGAAATTGGGTAACGATTGTTTATTTTTACAAAGGCCTGGGGCACTTTTCTAAATACCGCGAGTTTAGTGATACCGCGAGATTAATGGTCCCGAGTATAATTAGATGAAAACATTAACCCTTTGCCTCATATAGACCTGCTGAGGGTTCAGTAAAGGCAACTGTTTGCTAACAGTTGCCAGCTGGAAACCTGCTTACATTCTATACACTGCGATAAAACGGGTCAAATCACTCATGTTAGCGACTAAAAATAGATTTTAAAAGTGAAATCTTCAAAAATCTTCTTCTCCGAAACCACAATGCCTGGAGCTTAGATATTTGGTGTGTGGCATTGTGTAGTGAACCGCTACCAAGTTTGTTCAAATCATAACCCTAGGGTCAAATTTGGCCCTGCCCCAGGGGTCACTTGATTTTACATAAACTTATAAAGGAAAAGCTAGAAAAATCTTCTTCTCAGAAACCACAAGGCCTGGAGCTTAGATATTTGGTGTGTGGCATTGTCAAGTGGGCCACTATCAAGTTTGTTCAAATCATGACCCTAGGGTCAAAACTGGCCCTGCCCCAGGAGTCACTTGATTTTACATAGACTTATATAGGAAAAACTAGAAAAATCTTCTTTTCCAAAACCACATCTCAGAAACTACAAGGCCTGGAGCTTAGATATTTGGCATGTGACATTGTCTAGTGGACCACTACCAAGTTTGTTCAAATAAAGACCCTGAATTAAAAACTGGCTCTGAAAACACTGAAACCAACAGGCTAAATTTGATAAAACTTGCCTATGATGTTCCTTGCATGAAGCTCTACCAAAGTTGTTCAAATGGTTCCAGGCTATTGCATATCTGGGTCACAGGAGCTAAAAATAGATTTTAAAAGTGAAATCTTCAAAAATCTTCTTCTCCGAAACCACAATGCCTGGAGCTTAGATATTTGGTGTGTAGCATTGTCTAGTGGACCAAGTTTGTTAAAATCATGGCCCTGGGGTCAAAATTGGCCCCGCCCCAGGGGTCACTTTATCTTACATAGACTTACATAGGAAAAACTAGAAAAACCTTCTTCTCAGAAACCACATCTCAGAAACTACAAGGCCTGGAGCTTAGATATTTGGCATGTGGCATTGTTTAGTGGACCACTACCAAGTTTGTTCAAATAAAGACCCTGAATTAAAAACTGGCTCTGCCCCAGGAGACACTTGATTTTACATAGACTTATATGAGAGGTGATTCACGAACTTTGAAACACTTTGTAACAGCGTATAATTTAAACTGATATGCATTTTACTGTAACAAATGCTCAATATGTGATCCATGCATGTTGTAAATGAGTCTACATCGCTTTGGCCATGACTGCAAGGTTTTATTTATAACTGTTGGTTCTAATTTTTTCTATTCATCCTTTAATGCTCGTTTAAGACCTGCCAAAGTGTATATTTTACGTTTTTGTAAACGTCGTTTTAAGATACCCCAAATAGCAAAATCCATTGGTGCTGCATCAGGACTTTTGGGCATCCATTCTTCAGGCGTTACAAAGTTGACGAATCATGTTTTACAAACTTAAGTTTTGAAACATCATTTACTCCTTTACGGTAATAACAAATCCGACGACGACCATAACTGCCACTGAGATAAAACATTGCCTCATCTGTGGTGACAAAATTTTTCCACTGGTTGTTATTTAAACGTAAATACAGACGCCGTGAACGTTGACGTCTTTTCTTAATTTGATTTGCATTGAGCTTATGAACTTTGCATTTCTTGCGAAGTTTACATTGCAGTACACATTTAATAATTTGGTTAATAGTAGCCTGAGATACACCTAAACATGCTATTTCTCTCTGGGTTGGAGGATTTACCCTTTGAATAAAAATGGCGACTTTACGAACGACGACATCAGTTGACTTAGTAGGTTGCCTACGAAACTCTCCTGGTTTCGGCTTTTTAGTTTTAGGATTTCGAGATTTGCTGATGGAATGTTTTATTCTATGTATTGTGGACAAAGATACATCATGCCCCTGCCCCTTTAGCTCCTTCTTTATGCTTCTATTTCCTTTCTTCAACAGGTATTCTATAACACCCTCTAAACTTGAGTCAATTTTATGTCTACCCATGTTGAAATCACAACTATGTGTAACATATATGTGTAGTTTGCTATTGAAAGGATAAGATACAGTTAAAATCATGAAACTTGTGCTGCAGGTGTTCGCGAGAAACAAAGCTACAAAGTGTTTCAAAATTCATGAATCACCTCTTGTATAGGAAAAACTAGAAAAATCTTCTTGTCAGAAACAAATAGGCCTAGAGTTAAGATATATGGTGTGTAACATTGCCTAGTAGACCTCTACCATGTTTGTTTAAATCATGGCCCTGGGGTCAAAATAGCCCTGCCCTAGGGTCACTTTATTTTACATAGACTTAAATAGGAAAGATTAGAAAAATCTTCTTGTCAGAAACCACAAGGCCTAGAGTTTGAATATTTTGTGTGTAACATAGCCTAGTAGACCTCTACCGAGTTTGTTCAAATCATGGCCCTGGGGTCACAATTTGCCCTGCCCTAGGGGTCACTTCTGCATGGTTTATGTATTCAGTATGAGTCTTATAGAATCAGTGAAGACACTGTTTCTCAGGTGAGCGATTCCGGGCCATCTTGGCCCTCTTGCTTAAATGTTATATTTTTAACATGTTATACCATTTTTCTTTTTTTTCTTTTATGCTATATAACACCATTAAATAAGAATAAAATACAGTTAAACACCTACATTATACATAGAAAAATTCTTCTTTTAGCTTGTTTGTGCTCTTTATTCCCCCCTCCAATGGGCCGAGACGCCTTTCCCCCCTAAAGTGAAAAAAACCCATTGTCCAGTGTGTAAAAAAAATTGTTTTGCCTCTTTTTTTTAGCTCACCTGAGCACGAAGTGCTCAGGGTGAGCTATTGTGATCACCTTTTGTCCGTCGTCCGTGCGTGCGTGCGTCCGTCCGTCGTCAACAATTTGCTTTAAACAACATCTCCTCCTGAACCACTGAAGGGATTTTGACCAAACTTCACAGGAATCATCCTTATGATGCCCTCTATCAAAGTTGTACAAATTATTCAGATTGGTTGAAAAAGTAGGTCACAGGAGCTAAAAATAGATTTTAAAAACTCAAACTTTGAAAATCTTCTTCTACAAAACTGCAAGGCCTAGAGCTTAGATATTTGGTATGTAGCATCATCTTATGGGCCATTACCAAGATTGTACAAATCATAGCCCTATGGTGATAAATGCCCCCGCACCAGGGGTCACTTGTTTTACATAGAGTTATATAGGAAAATCTTAAAAAATCTTCTGTAAATCCATAAGGCCCAGAGCTTAGATATTTGGTATGTAGCATCATCTAATGGTTCATTACCTCAGTTGTTCAAATCATAGCCTTACGGTGATAAATGACTCCGCACCAGTGGTCACTTGTTTCACATAGAGTTACATAGGAAAAGACCTAGAGCTTAATCTATAGATTTGATGTGAAATATTGTCTAGTGGTCCGTACCCACATAATTCATATAGACCAATCATAAAAAAAATATTTTGCAATATTACTAGTTTGAGAGATTATGACTAGATAATGGTTAAAATTTGGCCCTTGATTGAATCACTTTTTACTTTAAATTACATACTTGATATATGTTTTATATTAAAATCAGTATCTACGATTAAATAAAATGATAAAAAGACTAAGAGAATATATTGTGTCAATTGTATATTAAATAAAGGTTTTCTTTAAGAAAGATATGAAAGTACAGATAATCGTATTGTTGGTAATAAAAACACATTCGGTCGTTTTAGGTTATAATATTATTAACCAATGAAAAATTAACTATTCAGCCCTCCATTTCTGGTTTCGGTTTGGTAGGTATACGATTCTCTTCAGAAATTTCAACGAATTATCGAAGATCATTAATCTAATAGACCTAAAAAGCGATTGAAAAGTAGGTCAGTAGGTCAAATCTTAGAAAAATCTTGTTTACACATTAGAGGCTACAATTTTGATTCAATCTTCCTGAACTTGGTCAGAATGTTTGTCTTGGTGATATCTTGAACCAGTTCTAAAATGGGTCAGGTTGGATCCAAAAGTAGGTCAGTAGGTCAAATCTTAGAAAAACCTTGCTTACACACTGGAGGCCACAATTTTGATTCAATCTTCCTCAAACTTGGTCAGCACAAATGTCCTCAGGTGAGCGTCTTTAGGGCCATCTTGGCCCTCTTGTTTATTGTTATTTTCAAAGACTGTAGAACTTATTTTGATTCTTTTTGCAATAGATGACAGTCAACAATTTGTGGAATTGATATATACAGGATTTTAAAATGACTTACCTGGTATTAGACAGTATGATTGCCGAGACTTATTTGTACAACAGGTTTGGTACAGAAGGTAGCCAATCACAATGAAGAATTTGGAATGACTGATGCCATCTGTTGTCATGACGACTTGATACTTGCCTCTGCTTACGACCTGGATAACGGACAAGCTTATGTGAATGGTGAGTATAACTATACAATCCAGGAATGTTGTAGGGTGTTTAGAGTAGTGGTTAATGAACTTGTTTTTCACCAATGCAATCCCAGGTCAGGCCCATGTATTTGAAAGTATGGGTCACCGGTCTGGACACGTGGGTTTTCTGCAGTTATTCCGGTTTCTTCCATCATCAAGAACCATGTGAAAGCCTCCAGTAGTGCCAATGAAAAGATTTGTCAGTTCCATAATAATTCAGGATGAGACTGTATTGTAGGATGTATGCATGTTGTTGATTTGTTTTGTAGTGAGAATTGGTTATTGTAGGTCAAAGGTTGAATGCTATAATAGCTATATGGGATACATTTGTGTGAACCTGGATAAAGTGATCTCAGGACACATGTTCTTAAAAATTGAAACAATATTTATACTTAAGTCCAAATATGGCTTTTAAATCCAAGGTAGATTTGATTTGGATATTAATTATTTTGAGAATGATATTTCAGTTTAACCTGTTAGAGATAGCACTTACCCTAAGTATTTTGGAGAAGTAAGGGCCATAACTAAGATGCATTTTGGTTGAGAAAGTCTTATTTGAAATCTCTTGAAGTTAACAACTTATAATACACCTGATACAAAAAATTGCTCAACAGATTGACCTGAGGGTGTGTCAATCTGGGCCTAAGATCATTTACTCAAGGTCAAGGACCTTCCTATAGTCCTAAATTTGCCAACAGTTAGGTGATTATTTTCCGTTCATGACCAGGTCAAATGCTTTTAAACAGTATAACAAACAAATGAGTGATTTTTTATTTAAGCTAAGTCAGTCATTGATAACATGGTATCTCAATACATGAAAAACTATTGGATAATCTGATAACTGAGTATATCTGCATACATAAGAGAGGTCTGTTAAGTCTAACTGGTTTAGCTTCAGAATCTGAAAGCTGCCTGTTGGACACAGCTTGACTGCCTAGTTCAGGTGGTCACTAACACAGGTGGTCATCAACACAGGTAGTCATTATAAAACAGATGGTCACTAACACAGGTGGTCATCAACACAGGTAGTCATTATAAAATGGATGGTCACTAACACAGGTGGTCATCAACACAGGTAGTCATTATAAAATGGATGGTCACTAACACAGGTGGTCATCAACACAGGTAATCATTATAAAATGGATGGTCACTAACACAAGTGTATGTACAACTGTATTCCTTTTGCCAGTTTTCGACGTCACAGACACACAGTATATTGCCACTCTGGATACTGAGGATTCCAAACGAATCCTGGACATTTGTTTTTCTGTGGGGAAGGATGGCTTGGTCACCATGGTAACAGCAGGAGTTGACCTTCAGGTCTGGAAGCAGGTCCCTAAGGCAGGGTGAGTGTGGGTGTTAAACCTATCAGGATAATGAATATTGTTAATTTTATTTGGAGTTAATGTTCATTGATTTTACAGATAATTTTATCTACAAATAATATCAGTCAAATGTAAAACTGTCCATTAAGCAGATGTAAGGTTTACTAGAAATTGGTTTTTAATCGTAACTTAATGGTGAAAATAGTGAACAAGTCCCTGTACTTTGTTCTTTATTCATCTCATAGGAACCTTCAAAATGAAAAAGAAAACCTCTAAAAAAACAATGATGATCTTAACCAGTACATGTACATCAAACTTGTATTCAATAACCATGCTGTGGATATTAAAACTGCATATATGAAAAAAGGTGCAAATTAGGCTGATGTAAATTCTGACAACAATAAGTTCCAAAAATTGCTACATATAATTTTATCATTTTAAATTACTAAAAGCTAATAATATGAAAAAATGTAATGGAAATAAGTCCTATGCTTAAATATTTTTGATTAACTTTCTATCCTACTAAAACTCCTTTCCTAAATTTTTAAAGTTTTTTTTTTTAACTAAAAGTCTAAGATCCTTTGTACCAACTAAAGCATATTTAGTAACTTTGAAAAATTAAATCATAGTATAATGGACAAAGGGAGGTAATTCAAATAAAAAATGACAAAATTTTCGCCTTTGTGACAACAAAATGTAATCCAAACAACTAGTACTAGTTATTCTTTTACTGCACATTCATTGGCATGTAGTCAGTAAGTTGTGGTTCTTTTATCATTCTTCATCTAAAGGTGTCACTTCAGACATTTGATTTTCATATTTCCATAGACAAAGAGAACATTCATCCTAATAGTGTGTCAAAAACTACTGGTGATTGGCAGTAGATAGTTACAATTGACAGGCTGTGTCAGGCTGTGGATTTGTATAGGAGTACAATTTTTTCAACCAGGTTTTTATACGCCCATCTTAAGATGGGGCATATTATGTGAACACTCACGGCGGGTGGGCGTGGAACATTTGTTGTCCGGGCTCTAACTTCAATACCGTTAGTCCAATCCTTTTTAAACTTTTCACACATGTGCATGGCCATAATATCGCAGATGAGTTCAATATCCAGCATTATCACGTGAATGACTTAGAAGTTATGGCCCTTGACGTACACAAAATACTTGAAATTGTGATTGTCCAGGCTCTAACTTCAATACTGTTAGCCCAATCCTTTTCAAACTTTACACACATGTGCATGGCCATAATATCGCGGATGAGTTCAATATCCAGCATTATCGCATGAATGACTTAGAAGTTATGGCCCTTGACGTACACGAAATACTTGAAATTGTGATCGTCTGGGCTCTAACTTCAATACCGTTAGACCAATCCTTTTCAAACTTTCAACATGATTGTTTTAATAAGTAACATTCATTAACAAATGGGATTTAGGAGACAATAGCTTGTTTCTCTGAGCTATTTCTGAGAGTCCCCATACTGTGATGGGCGTATTTTGTGGCAGTCCTGACCCTTGTTAATCATTAGAATGGGGTGCATCGTTGGGCGGTTGGGCAGGCAGATGGGTGGGTGTCAGACAAGTTATTTCCATTGAATATCTCCTGTTAGAAAAGAGATATGGTTTTCACATTTGTTGGTAGATACCTTATGGGAAAAGGAAGATTGGGATTGATTTTCAGGTCAGTATGATCAAGCTCACTATTACTAAAGAAATTGAAAACCTGGTTTCACATCATCATATTGAACATCCTTATACATTACAGGAATGAAGATGATGCCATACCCGTGAAAGTGATTGGGAAGCTTTCTCAAGCAGCAGTTGACTCAGATGCCGAGTCAGATGCAGAATCCACAGAGTTGGAAAGTGAAGCTGGAAGTGCACCTGGTTCCCGACGTGGCAGTTTGACGTCACAGCAGGGAGCTGGATGGTTGTCATGGTGCTCTTTGGTCTGAGGATTGCTGGGAATGGGGATTCGATATACATGTAGCTGCCCGGTGTGGGGTTATTTAATAACAAGAGTGTAGTCCTGTTGAAATAATAGTTGTGAGAGAGATGTAAAGAGATATTGATCAACTTTATTTACTTAAAGCAATAATTTGCTAAGGGAATAGTGTGCATTAATGAGAGCTCTTTTAGAGGCACAGAAATGAGAAATAAATCACTGATATTGCAGCTGCAATAATGCTGACACAGTTTTGGTATAAAGAGAAACAAAGTTGTGTTTGGGCTATCTCATGCTTTGACAGGCATGTGGATTAAGTGTTGAAGATTTACATTGAGACTTATTTAAGACACAAATATATGACCACATGCAATATCATTACAAGAGTTGCCATGAAAAGGATACACTTGGTCTACTTCCATTTTCATCTGATCTGGGTCTGCTCTGTTAGGAAATTTGTCAATATGTTCCAATGAGGTAAAAGTGTTAAAATATCTTGTTAGTCCTTAATTTTTTTACACATTTGATTTTATTTTTATGGACCCTCATACAATAAAAATGAATGTGAAATTTGATATGCTGTTAGGGAATTCCATTTTTTTTCCATCCTCCATACATGTACTTACCGGTACCTTTTGTTTCTTGTTCATTATTTTTTAACCAAAAGAAAATTAAATAAATTGACCTGATTTTTTATGCCTCCTTCTACAACTATGATTGAATTTTGTGGTCCATTAACCTAATAAATAAGAATTAAAGGCCTTACAAAGTTAAGAAATTCATCAGTATGTAAATACTTTATTAGTTCTGTTTTGATCAATAGATTACACAGAAAATGTGTAGAATGAGCTTGGAATGAGCATACAGATTTATGTTTATGTAAAGTTTACATGTACCAAAATATAGAACATGTAAATGACTGGAAAACTTGGATCATGTTTGAAACAGTCAAGCTTAATCTTAATGTCAGATATGGAAGTATTTATAGCTCACCTTAGTGCAACATGCTCAAGGTGAGCAGTAGTTATCACCATGATTGTGTCTGTTGTGTGTCTTGTGACAGAACTTGGCATGGAGCCTTTACAAAACTTTATCCATGCTGAACTCAGGGGTTTGTTCTAGCTTTGCCCACTTTTACATTTTCCAGTTCCACGTTTGCTCACTTGCCAATTCACTGCAGCCAGTATACACTGTATACAGTGAAGCTTGGTGATGACGCCATTAAATGTATCCAAGTTTGTTGTTGAGCACAGACTGTTTATTAGTGGATTGCTTGTTTTATATTTTGAAAGTGTTGGTAAACTTAGCCAAATGTCCAGCAATCATTTTCATATTTATGCAATTACAGTTAACATTATTTGTTACTTTAAGCAGTTCTTTGAGAACGTGTAAGGAAACCATTTAGGCCTGAGAAAGTATTATATCATATCATTTCCAAAAGCTGTAAATACCGGTAAATGTTTACCAAGTTAGATTTGTAAATTAACTCTTTCCCTGATAGTATGTGAATCAGCAAATGATCTCAAAAAAAGTTTAGATGTCTATTTTGATTATTGTAAATCTTTGAAATTGAAGTAATAAAAATACTAAAAAGGTCTAAAGATCTTGTCTACCTATTTGATACCCAGTACATGTATTACTGAATGTATGCAAAATCTGGGGTATGGGGTATAGAAAGTTGTGCAAACCCCAGGACCATTACATGAACAAATCAGCAATCTCGCGATTAATAAACTGAAATATATTTTTAGATTTAATATATGATGTTACATGAGTCAAGAAATTAACATGCTAGTGTATTTTGTAGATGTCAAATATAAATATGTGATTCTGACCAAACCTCTGCATACTGAAAAACGAGTTATTGAAATGGCAATGCTACATTCAAATTCAAAATTTATATTCAATTAGTTTATTGTCAATTACTAATATTATTTATAATAAAAGCAGGATAGATCGGTAGCACAACCATGAAGCTCATTCTTATAACTATCAAATGGATAAGAAGATAAAGCAGCATGATTTTTTTCTCTATCTGTTTGTTTTTCTTAAACTTTTCTTCCACATGCACTCTTTTGCTTGATGATATATATGATTATATTCAGTACCATAATTAACTGAAAACAAAGCGCCATAACCAATATATTTTGTTAATATATGCTTTGTCCAATGTTATTTACTATGTAAATCATTGGAAATAAACTATAAACTATTGAATTGAATTGGGAAATAATGAGATAATAAAAAGGGTTCAATTAAAATTCTTTTGCATTTGTTAATGGTAAATGTTTGTCACACCCTATCAATCAAAAGTTAAATATATTTCTTATTGATGACTGTTCACATGATGAAACTAATAGTTCAAAGCCTCAATTAATCCACTAACTAACCCAGTTCAGTTTATTTTTTCTGGGACCCTATGAATCAGTATATCACACTCAAATTTAAATTATCAGTACACATTTTTTCCATCATATAATCAATGAAGATTTTGCTGATGAGATTTTTGTGTCACCTGCTGTGAGGTGGCCCGTTGGGATCACTTTTCCGTTTGTCTGTCTGTCACACTTTTTCTTTCACATTTCAGCAGGTGACATGTGTTCCAGAGAACACTCTTGTTTACCTGGACACTGTAGGATTAGGAAAAAAAAAAAAAGGTTTTGGTCTCCAGCAAATAAAAAAGAGGGTTGGTAGGTCTGGATTTTATTTTATTTTTATTTATTTTTTTACATGAAACAAAAGATAAAAAAAAGGGAAATATTTTTTTAAAGGCAGAAAGGTAAAAGAAATTTTAGAGTCGGTTGTTAAAAGAGTGTCAATCAAGAGACCAGAAATGGAACTATATTTTTTTTTTGGCCTTAGTGAGGATTAGCACCTTGTTGGTACTCCCACTTTACCAACTTTTATCTTACTACAAAACCTATAAAGTGGGCAAAGTGAGAACACACTAACTCTGGTTGCCATGGCATCCAAAAAAGATTTTAATAGAACCAGGGTATAGAATTTAGTTTCATTTGATACAATCACCTTATGATCCTTTGCCAAAATTACAAAACAAGATCCTTTAAATAAAAAATTAGGCTCCCAGGCAATGGGCTAATTTCCTCATAATAAAAAAAAGATTATAGAAAATTTTAAGATTCCTCTTCTCTGAAGCATTGGACTAAATGGTAAGCATTTCATTATACCCCATCAAACAAATGTTTTAGGGAATATATTGAAATCAATGTGCCGGTTTGCTGGTCTGTCATATCTATTTTTTTCCTCTTCCATACTAACTTTTTGTTCCTTGTTTTTTTTCCCCTCCATCTACAACTATGATTGAATTTTGTGGTTCATAAACCTAATAATCAAGAATTAAAGGCCTAACAAAGTTAAACAAGAGGGCCATGATGGCCCTGGATCACTCACCTGGTATCATTAGGCTATGTAAAATCAAGTGACCCCTGGGGCAGAGCCAATTTTGACCCGAGGGTGATGATTTGAAGAAACTTGGTAAAGGGTCTATTAGCCCATGTTACATACCAAATATATAAACTCCAGACCTTGTGGTTTTTGAGAAGAAGATTTTTCTAGTTTTTTTTCCAATATAAGTCTATGTAAAATCAAGTGATCCCTGGAGCGGGGCCAATTTTGACCCCAGCGTCATGATTTGAACAAACTTGGTAAGAATCGACTAGACAATGCTACACACCAAATATCTAAACTCTAAGCTTTGTGGTGTCTGAGAAGAAGATTTTTCAAGTATTTTTCCTATTAGCCTATGTTAAATCAAGTGACCCCTGGGGTGGGGCCAATTTTGACCCCAGGGTCATAATTTGAACAATCTTGGTAGAGAGTCATACGATCATGCTACATATTAAAAATCAAAAGGCTAGGCCTTGTGGTTTCTGAGAAGTTTTTTCTATATTAGCCTAAGTAAAATCAGGTGACCCCTTGGTTGGGCAAAATTTGATCCCAGGGCCTTTAAAAATTGGTTGTGATCTACTAGACAATGCTGCACACCAAATATCTAAACCCAAGGCCTTATGGTTTCTGAGAAGAAGATTTTTCAAGTTTTTCCTGTATTAGCCTATGTTAAATCAAGTGACTCCTGGGGCGTGGCCAATTTTGACCCCAGAGTCATGATTTGAACAAACTTGGTAGAGATCCACTAGACAATGCTACACACCAAATATCTTAACTCTATGCCTTGTAGTTTCTGAGAGGAAGATTTTTCAAGTTTTTTTCCTTAAGCCTATGTTAAATCAACCCCGGGGGGGGGGGGGCAATTTTGACCCCAGGGTCATAATTTGTACAATCTTTGTAGAGAGTCATAAGACCATGCTACATACCAATTATCTAAACTCCAGGCCTTGTGGTTTCTGAGAAGAAGATTTTTCAAGTTTTTCCTATATTAGCCTGTTAAATCAAGTGACCCCTGGGGCCGGGCCAATCTTGACCCCAGGGTCATGATTTGAACAAACTTGGTAGAGATCCACTAGACAATGCTACACACCAAATATCTTAACTCCATGCCTTGTGGTTTCTGAGAAGAAGATTTTTCAAGTTTTTTTCCTATATTAGCCTATGTTAAATCAAGTGACCCCTGGGGCGGGGCCAGTTTTAACCCCAGCATCATAATTTTAACAATCTTGGTAGAGAGTCATAAGATCATGCTACATACCAAAAATCAAAAGGCTAGGCCTTGTGGTTTTGGAGAAGAAGATTTTTATTTTTTTCCTTAAAGTGACCCCGGGGGGGGCCAATTTTGACCCCAGGGTCATAATTTGTACAATCTTGGTAGAGAGTCATAAGATCATGCTACATACCAAAAATCAAAAGGCTAGGCCTTGTGGTTTCGGAGAAGAAGATTTTTTAAATTTTCATTTTTAAAATCTATTTTTAGCTCCTGTGACCTAGATTTTTGACCAATCAAAATAATTCTAACAACTAAGGTAAAGGGTCCCATAATGAACATTCCTGTGAAGTTTTATCAAAATCCAGTGGGTAGTTTAGAAGGAGATGTTGTTTAAAGAAAGTGTTGACGACGGACGGACGCACGCACGGACGACTGACAAAAGGCGATCACAAAAGCTCACCATGAGCACGTTGTGCTCAGGTGAGCTAAAAATGTAGATGTACAGTTCTTGTGCATTGTATTTCTCTTCGATAAGATCTATCTACCTATACAATTTCATGACAACACCTTATCAGTATATGTAAATTGCAGGCATTAGTCCCCTACCAGTGTTTTCACCGGAGGGGACAATAGATTTGCCCTTTGACTGTCTGTCCGTCTAGCCATCTGTCCATCCAGATGCCTGGAAATATGGATCCCTTGATAACTTAAAAACTGTTTAAGATAATATTATGAAACTTGGTATATGATTAGATGGCAGTATGGAGATTCTGCATATCACCTTTTTTTCTCGGACCAAAATTCTGGTTGCTATGGTAATGGAAAAAATTATGCACCTCACCCGTAGGGGAGCAGTACTGCAGTACTGTTGTTTCCCTTTAACCAAAAAAAAAAAAAAAAAAAAAATCGATAACAGCCTCGGGCATAACAGTCAAGACTGGCAATATGGAAGATTATTTATGTAAAAATTACAACATGCTAACTTCCAAATGCTTTATGAAAAATTACATGTGCATGCTGCCTAATTGCATTTCTGTTTTTCACTTCTAAATGACAAGTGTGACGTGCTAAATGTTATGTGCTTACTGGCTATTAATATGATAGTATATTAAGACCCAGGTGCTAACTACCAAGTGATTTATTACAGATAGTGCAAATATGCAGACTGCCTGTACCACATATTTAATAAGTAGTGTTTAGTGCTAAATGCTATGTTCTTACTGTCAAATAATGCATGACAGACTATGTTTCTAAACTGTGTGTTGCAACTAATAGCGATTCTTTATGTTACACATATATGCCGAGTTACACATACAAGAAAACACTTGCCAGTAAGCATTTGCAACTAAGCAGTAAGCATTAAACACTAAACATAATAGAAGCTGGAAACCAGAATGAGCATTTACATTTTACTAGGGCTCATTCAGCTTAATGAAGGGAGATTACTCCAGCATTCTCTTTGCAGAATGTATGACGAAGCGTAACATTGCACATGCGTAACAGGACGAATTGGACAAAGCGTACCACCAACAGGTCAAATCCAGAAAGAAAATTATTGGATACGACTGATTATTAATTTATTGCATGTAAAAAAAGAAAATAACTTGTTTTATGTTTAATTAATTTTCATATTCACCAATAAAGCACAATAGCTTAGTGGTAGTGCCCGCTTAAGGCTATACATAATTGCGTGGAATTTATTAATAATGATATCAACCATAGGACAGAAAGCGATGTTTCGTTTCTTTTGTTGGGTTTTGTTTTCCCACCGACAGTATTTTAGTCATTTGGAGACTATGTCCTATAGTACTGCCAAACTGCAACATCACTTAGTAGATATGTGACATGTTGCCATATCCCTACACAGGGCCAACCAGTCCTAAAATACATTGTATACATGTCAAGCAGGGAGCTACAAGTACCAAGGTTAACGAATTTTGTATGTTGATCGATCGCAGTCGGTAATTGAAACCACAACCAAATGCAATCTGCAATCTGTGCTTAGATTTTAGATTTTTTTAATTATTTTTGAAAGTCATGACAAATAATGAGTAATAATTCATTAATGACGAAAAGTTTACTACTAATTGAGAACATGAAAATATTTCCATATATTGTTGTTGTTTTTTATTTCGTCATTGTCATCAATTATTTTTTAAGAGTTGTACTATTGAAAAATTAATATTTTGCTATTTTTATATTCTTTGCTTTCCTTCATTTTCACGTTCACCATCATGAAAGTAAAAAATTAAAATAGCGAACTATTTCTTCTTCTCTTCTTCTTCTATAGTAATGGCTAGCAAGCATTTTCTGATTATAATGGCCATAATCAGGCATTGCAGTCAAGGATAAACCTCAAGCGGGTTCCTGTTTTATTTTTTAGCTCACCTGAGCACGTGCTCGGGATGAGCTATTAGGATCGATAAATGTCTGTCGTCCGTCTGTTCGTCCGTTCATCGTCCACAATTAGTTTATTTGCACTCTAGCATCTTCATTTCTTAACCCTTTCCCTCATAGAGGAAACCATGAAAAGACATATGCAAACAACATAAAACCAGATCAGCCTGCGAGTAACTTGGTTGGAATGTCTGTTTCCATAATATCTTGGACAAGTTCAAATTTGGGTCATGTGGGGTCAAAAAGTAGGTGAATATAAAAAATCCAACATATGTTGCTCATTTATAATCAGGTTAGCGATTCAGGGCCATCATGGCCCTCTTGTAATATTAAAAAATGCCAGATTTTAGTTTTGTTTGCACTCTAACATCTTCATTTCTTTAGCAACCATCTTTAAACTTTATGACAATGTTTATTACCATAATACCTCGGCCAAGTTTGATTATGGCTGATATTGGACAGTTAGGTCAGGAGTTATGCCCCTTTTAATATTAAAAAATGCCAGATTTCACTTTGTTTGCACTCTAGCATTTTCATTTCTCAAATAATCATCTTAAAACTCTATGGCAATGTTTATTAATATAATCTCCAAGCCAAGTTCGATTATGGCTAGTATCCGCCAATAAGGACAGGAGTTATGCTTCTTTTAATATTAAAAATGCCAGATTTCAGGGTTTTTTTTGCACTCTAGCATCTTCTTTTCTTAAGCAATCATCTTCAAGCTCTATGACATTATTTGGTAGCTATATTCTTTTGGCCAAGTTCGATTATGGCTGATATCAGCCGATTAACTCAGGAGTTATGCCCCTTTTGTTATTAAGAAAAAAAACAACAGATTTCAGTTTGTTTGCCTTCTAGCATCTTCATTTCTAAAGTAATCATCGTCAAACTTAGGAACAATGTTCATAGCCATATTCCTTTGGCAAAGTTTGATTATGGCTGATATCAGCCAATTAGGTCAGTAGTTATGCCCCTTTTAATATTTAAATTTGTTTTGTTTAAAGCCATAATCTCTCAGATTTAGAACACAGACACTGTGTAGTTTCTGGAATTGAAATGATCTCATGGATTATGTATTCAGAACAACTTGCTATAATTTAGCAACTTGTACAAGCAATGAAGGCAGTTTTTCTCAGGTGAGCGTCTGAATATACAGCACCAGAAGAGACATTGGTTGGATACAAGGGCGTCTGCGTGCGATACTCTAGCCCTTTTGCGAATAGACCCCTAGGTTCTTTTTTGTGTCCGCTGTATAGCACCGATATACAGGAGATAAATTCCTGTATAGACCCAGTACTGAGTACCCCAAGTTCCCATAGCAACCCCATATTGCCGAGTGTCAGACAAAGGAGCATCTGGTACCATTTTCTTACTTCTTTGGTTTGACACGGCCACTAGGGTAAGTACTCCGGCTGGGATTCGAACTCCGGACCTCCCGAACGCAAAGCGGACTCGCTGAGCTATTGCACTTTATTGGTGTTTGGTGAATATGAAAATTAATTAAATCAAATGAAAACGTAAGGATGTTCTAGTGTGTGAACAAGAAAATCTGTGCATGGGTGATTTCCCATGCTCGTATCTAAATTAATTATCTATCATAACACAATCTTTTTCTCTTCTAATTCAGTTTGATTCCAAATACTTTTTGCAATTGTGAATTCACATATAATTATTTTTCATACTTATATGCATTAAATGAATACTATGTCATATCAAAATAACTTTTCTTTCGGGATTTGACCTGTTGGTGGTACGCTGGTACGATTCGTCCTGGTATGCATGTGCAATGCTACACTTCGTCGTACATTCTACAAAGAGAATGCTAGAGTTATCTCTTCATTTAGCCGAATGGGCCCTAGGAAAATGTAAATGTTCAATTTGGTTTCCAGCTTCGATTATATTAGTGTGTAATGCTTACTGCCTAGTGCTATGTGTCAACTTGATTTTGACAAGTCCTATTATACTTGCATATCAATTATGGTTTTAACTCTGCTTTTGCATATGAGACATCTTAAGAATTTACAAATTTTATAATCATATATTCTTGCACTTCTTATTTGGTAGTTAACAGAAAGCATTTAGCACTATACACTTCTCAAAAGAAATGCAACAAGGCTACATGTATGCTTGTACTGCTCATTTGCTATGTATCATTTGGTAGTTTGCACCTTGGTCTTAACATATTGACATATTATTAGTCATAAGCACAAAGCATTTAGCATTACACTATGGAACAGAATTAGGGCAAAAATTGCATCTCACCGTCTTACAAGTCCATGTTTACACGTGACATTCTGCCTTTGCCATACTGACAAGTGATATGCTGTATTATGTTAAGTGCGTTTATCAATGCTGTCTACTGACTAATGCTCTTGTGTATCTTGCATTAGTTAATGATTTGGCTTTCATGTGTCAAAATTTGATGCTGTTATATTTTAATGTTTTGTTGAGCAACTATCAATGTGACATTTGTTTTACGTTAAACTGTCTAAACTGCCTCATTTGGGGCAGAATAATCAAAGAGAAGTTAATTTGTAGAATCAAGATCCTGCGTTTCGTTTTTACGCAGGGGAGGAAACTGAATACTCGGAACTCTGGGAAAGTAATATGATCATAACAGGAGTTGAAATATAATAAATGTATAACAGTTTGACTTTTTAAATAGTTTTATTTTCACTTAGGGTAATTTTTAGGAGGGGGTGGGGGGCATAGCCCCTTGGTTTTTAGGTGTGTGTGTAGTGGGGGCGGGGGAGGGCATAGCCCCTTGGGAAATATTTTTTCTAGGAGGACGGAGGTGCATTCTGAGGGGCATCTGAGGGAAATTTGGTAGATTTTTTTTTCAGTTTTGACAAGATTCCTGTCCCACGACCCTCTTGTTATTGTAATGGGGGCGAATGACAACGCTTGGAGGTTGTTGCAGTAGGTGGGCAGTTAACCTATTATTGCTCTTAGGAAGGACCAGTACTAGACTCATATCCTCCGTAAAAATCTCGCATCCAAAACCATGGTAGGTAGCCGCCGGGCTTGAACTCACAACCCGCTTATTCAATATATAGATCGTGAAAATATTTTTCTACATGATTTATAGTGACATTAATACGAACTTTATGGCACTGGCTGCAAAGCTAGGTTGCGAGTTCTAATCAAGCTTGGGGACGTTTTTGTGATATGTATTAAAAACTTGTTAATAATTTATTAAAAAAAATGAAAATAAAATGTATGTTCAGCAATACTAAAGGCGTTTGCCTGATTCAGATTAAAGCAGACACAGTTCCGTTGTTGTTGTAGTTGTATTGGGGTTTACCGTCGCTGCGATAGTATTTCAATCATATTGCGATGTCCAGCTAATTACAGGTGGAGGAAGACCCCGAGTACACAGAGGTACCCGGGTAGAACCACCGACCTACCGCAAGCCAGCTAGAAGGCTTCCTCACATGAAAAATCCGAAGTCCCTACCGGGATTCGAACCCACAGCGGTGGGGGGCTGAGAGATTTGAAGTCCACGACTGTAACCGCTCGGCCACGGCCCGGTGACTCTGGGACTTAATTATGAAACTACGAACAGTATGTAGATCGACGAGATGTACTTGTATATAAAATTTTGCGTGACGTTAATTATTTTTAAATATTCATCTTTGTAAACCTGAGCTCATATAATTTATATCTGAAATGTTTGGCCTGCAATTAGAAAAGCAATGGAAAGTATTATGTAAAATGCAATTATGTCTTTAAGCAGTGGATCTACTTTCAATTTCAAACAATTTGTTTAAAAGAAATAACTTTTTCGAATTTGGAAACAGCCACAGTTTCGTACTTCATTTTGCCGATTCTTCCCGAACAGTAGTATAAAGTGACTTATTATAGGCACGCCACCTTTTCTGTGGAGGACGAAATTTCTGTATATACTACTCCGAACTACCGACAGCGAGTTCAGGTGACCAACTACAGTTCTACTCGAGTTATAGAGCGTCCGCCTCGGGTGCGGGAGGTCGTGGGTTCGATCCCTGGTCGCAACATACCAAAGTCGCAAAAAAAAAAAAAAAAAAAAAAAAAAAAAAAAAAAAAAAGGTACTGTTAAAGCTCCCTTGCTTGGCGCTCACCATTTAAGGGTAGATACAGGACTGGCTGGCCCGGTGTCAGGATAATGTGACTGGGTGTGGTATAATGCCACATGTCCACGGCGTGATACTGCAATGTGGCAGCACTATATCTATTTCAAGTAAACATCGTCTCCAAATGACTTAAAAATACTGTCGGTGGGACGTTAAACCCAACAAACACACACTACTCGAGTAAACTCGTATTGATGATGTAATAAATATACTCTAGTTAGCAACCAACTGAACGTATGAGGCTTACCCCTTGTGACTTTATATGTAAATAGACATATGATTAAAACAATAGATCTTTTATTTATGACTTTTTTCGAGCTTGGGCTTTAATAAAGTAGCTGCCAGCTTACATGCTTATTTAAAGACAGGATATCATAGATATTTATAAATTTCTATAAATTTGCCTAGATGCTTTCCGTCCGCCATATTGCTTTCTAGTCTACCCACCTACCTCTCTGGGTTGAACTCGCGTAACCCTACAGAGTTCGTATGGTAAAACCCCGCACGTTTTATTTGCAACTCTGGTAACTCTAGTTAACTCTAGTAGCTAAACTGAACTCGCTCCAAGTCAAACCGACAGAGCGCCCTCCAACGTCATGATGCTAGGTGCACATTTTGACATTTGTCATTCTGCTTGCGTACATGTGTTATTTTGCTTAGCTACACGTGTCATTCATCGATTCGTTAAACCGACGAAATAAATTCCATTTTAATACTGGACTGTCCAGCTATACACAGTGCTATATACGGTGATGAAATGGAAATAAAAGCAGATGTATTTTCAGTAGTTAATTATGATGTGAATGAGTAATGAATGTTTAATGTAAAAAAACAACAACAAATAACGCAGACGACGATTACACCGTATTGTACTAGTCAAAATGATGCTAGTCACTTAGACAAATGAAGCAATAAACATGTCAAAAGGCAAAATGTATTTTTTGCCCGAATTCTGTTCCATATTACACACTTAACATTTAAAACCGTCTAACAGAAATACAATAAGGCATCATTGAAAAGTATACATACATGCAAGCACATGTCATCTTTCATAAAGCATTCAGAAGTAAGCATGTCGCAATATTTACATAAATAATCTTCCATAATAAGAGACAAGTACTAATATCCCAGCAACCATTTATTTATTTAGATGACAGATCAGTGGGAATGTGTTTTAGTTGTTTCGCTAACTTTTAGACTATTATCTGTGTCGGGGATAATATTATGATCTGTTAAGCAGAGTTAAATAAATGGCGGAAAACAGGCAAATCAAAGTCTATGACCACTATGTCACTATGTATTTCTAGAGCCAAGTCTCTTTTGAAATGCAGTCTAATGACTGTGCTGAGTACTGGAGACGGATGTCACACACTAGTGGGTTCAGGTATCTACTGACTATAAGATGCTGGTTCCCATGTCGATTTGATTCTGTGGTAACCCAACCATTGGTCTCCCAAATAATAATTAAAAAAATATTAACATATAATTTCTTCTTGAATGTTGTGATTTGGCACTAAACTGAGAAATGCAAAAATATGGTTCAGCTAATGCTTGTTCTATTTTTTTTTTAATCTCGAATACACAATTCGAATCTGTAGTTGAAAGCATTGAAAATTGGTAATCATGGAATGTGGCACCCTGCTGGGTACTTAACAGTCTTATCTGGCTGGACCCAGCAGGATGCTGAAATGGCCTAAGCGGTGGGATGGGAAGGGTCACAGATATCAATCTGTTCTGTATGTCTTAATCATTGCTGCAAGAGGGAAAGTTATTGTTTAAAAACAACTGTAATAAACACACTGATTGTAACTAGATTCTAAGGAATTTGATGTGAAATAAGCAAAATTAAGATCAGCTAAATTTTGACAAATGAAAAATTTTAGATAAATTTATTGTTTACATATTTCACATAAGTTGAGACATTGAATAACATTAACTGACGTTAAGTCATTCTAATTAAACTGTTATAATAAAACTTTAGTTAAAGATTGAACTTAGAATGATTATGTATTATTATTATGCATGCCAAAAAGTTGAAAGGTAGCACATATGAATTTTGGACCCGACCTACGGAAGTGGATCTCAGTTTTTTACACTGACATCCAAAGTATAATAATCAATAACGGGCACCTATCTGAATCCTTTAACATAGAAAAAGGAGTGAGACAAGGATGTCCCTTATCATCTTTTATTTTTATTTTATGTATACAAACGCTGACAAATTATATAAATCATAACAAAGATATAAAAGGAATATTATAATAAAACGGAGATAAAAAGTGTTTCTTTGCTGATGATGCAATTAATGGTGAGAAACATCCTTTAAAAACTTAATACAAACATTAAACCATTTTTCAAAATGTTCCGGCCTTAATCTCAATATAAATAAATCCATTATCCTACGAGTTGGATCTTTAAATAAAACTAACATCCAATTCTGTAAAACACAGCCTTTTGTCTGGACTTCAGAAAGTGCAACGGTTCTCGGTATAACCCTTTACAATGATATAAAACAAACATCCAAATACAATATAGATAGAAAAATTAATGAGTTCAATAAGATATTAAAACAATGGGAACATAGGAAACTTACATTGATGGGAAAAGTCACGGTTATTAAAACATTTGCCCTGCCAAAACTGATATACCCACTATCAATTTTAAACAATCCAAATAAAACAACAATAAATAGTGTACAAACAACCATATTTAAATTCTTATGGGATGGAAAACCTGATAAAATAAAAAGAAGCATTATATACTTACCCCAAGATCAAGGTGGATTAAAACTTACAAATATAGAATCATTCATGTATTCTATGAAAGCTGGATGGGTAAAAAGATATATAGATAAACAAAATGTAAGTCCAGGAAAACATTTTTCAATATGAAACTTAAAGGTGATCTCATATTTAAATGTAATATTGATGAAAACATAATTTCTAAAATAGATAATAAAAAATCCTTCCTTTTCGATGTCTTACATGCATGGATAAAAATTCATACCCAGACAGATTTCTGCAAAAACCCAATAGGTAAAACAATTATATGAATAAAAATAATTAAAAATGATTTTTTACAAAAAAAAAAATTTTTGAACAATTAAATTTAAATTATTAAATATCTGACACTAAAAAAATCAATAACATCTGATATTAGAAATAAACTTCAAAATGAAGGAATTCTAAATTACACTAAAACAACTCTGATAGAACAAATTTCAAATATTAAACAAATAAATAAATATCTTTACAACATTATTTCAAATAGTCAAGAGTCCCCATCAAGTGAAAGAAAGTGGTTAAATGAACTCTGTCTAAATCCTCATAATTTCCCATGGAAACAGATATATAATAATATTTACAAGTCGACAATAGACACAACATTACGAAACTTCCAATACAAATTTCTGATGAGAATAATCCCTACAAACAAACTACTTTTCAAATTCAAATATGTATCTTCAAGCCTGTGTGATTTTTGTAATGAATCAATTGAGTCGATTGAACATTTATTCTGGGAATGTAATACTGTACAGCCTCTATGGAACTCATTAAATACTTTTATAAAATCAAAATCTATTGATATTGTTGTAAGAAAAAATGAAGCATTGTTAGGAATAACAACAAAAAGTATGAATTATAATGCTTGTAATACTCTTATAATAGTCATGAAATATTTTATATTTTATGCTAAAATTAATCAAATAAAACCATCATTTAACATATTTCAGGAATATCTCAAAAACAGAGTCAAAATAGAAGAAAAAATAGCGATTAACAGAGATAAATACGAAATACACTCTAGGAAATGGAAAATATTTTCTAACTTATTAAATGCGGTATATTAAAGAAGAAAAGACCAACAAAAAAAAAAAAAAGTTTAGATTTAATCAAAATGAATTGAAAAGTAGAAATATTTTAACCTTAAACATAACTTCTTTTTGAAACAAATATACAGAAAGATATGATAGATAGTTTTAGGGAGAATGCGTGATAGGAAAACATATGTTAATAGATCAAGAATTTTTTTGGGTTTTTTTTTTGAGAAAACGAGATAGAGAGAGAGAGAGAAAGAGAGAGAGAAAGCATATTATTTAATTCCCAGCATAGTAAATGATAACTTATTCATATGTATATGTGTAGGTGAGTGTGTGTACGTATATGAAAATGTTTGTGTGTATGTATATGTATGTGTTAATGTATTGTTTTTTATGTCTGGAAATAAATAAAAGAAAAAAAAAAAAAAAAGTTGAAAGGTTTATGAAAACAAACAGTCAAACTCATTAACATGATAAATGATTAGAGATTTTTTCTATTATCAGTATCTTTTGATTTTTCATAATTAATACATAAGATATAAATAAGTAACAACTCAAAATGATGCAAATTGCTATGATAAGTATTTTCTTCATATGCTATCTATCTATTGGCAGAGGGCCAATTTTCACCAAGCGTGAAATACAGACACCACTAGTTGGTTTATTTGGGTCCCCACTGTGAACTCCCAGCAGGGTGACATTCTTCTCTTGGAAGGTGATTGGGGGTGGGGGTGTATACAAAGAAGGGCATTTTGAATGTCTCTAAAGTCTTAGATTCCGTGAGAACTGATCGGTGCTACAGGAAATGTTTGGTGTAAAATTGAGACAAATGTTCCAGGTGTTTAAAGAATACGGGACAGACTTGCGGTCATAACTGAAGGCAGGGTCTCTGTATATACATATATAGCATGAAGAGACCCTGCTGAAGGTTAGAAAACTATCCTAACAATGATACAGTACCCCACCTATTTCAAAGTGCGCCGGACGCAGCACACTGCACCCTGCCGCCATGATGGCACGTGGCTGAACAATAGAGACCGAAAGGGATCAGTCAATTGTAAAACTGCGTACAAAGGTGTACAAATGTACAAGTACAAATATGAATGTAGGTAGAATAGAAATAAGTTTTGTTCTGTTCAACGTATAAAGCAAAACTACGGAATATTAAGTTACAAATAAATATCTGCAAGCTCAGGAACGAATGAAAAAAAAAAAAGATTTCTTTACGATAAAAAGTAAGTTTCATATTTTCTTTACACATCTTAAAATAAGTTGTATTCCATACCTTTTCATTTGTCCTCCTCCAAATAATCCTTTCGACAGAATATGTTTCTGGTAACACGCGAACAGGTATATCATTTAAACTAAATTCACCGTTATTCATTATTTTGCAATTAATATATTTACGTTCACGGACCGTAAAGACGCGCCATGGTTGAATTTAAGTTTTCAGACCTTCTTATGTGTGTAAACCAGAAACAAATATTTGGCGAGTAATTTCAATTTTCGAACAGTTTGAAGAGAGGTGACGTTTCATCATCAAAAGCAGCAAAGAAAATCTTAAGACTCATTACAAATGTTATAATTATAACAAATTACTGCAATGTCCACTATTTGTGCAGCAAAGAAACATCGAAATACTAATATAGATATATTTTCAAAACTGTAGTTACTGCATCAACCACAACAGTATGTATATTGGGTAGTACACAGAAGCGTAGAATTTCAGTTACATCTTAGACGCGAAATTTTCAAACTAAAATGGAAGCAATTTCCTAACATCCAATTAAAAAAATAAATAAATAAACATTGAAGTAATGTTTAGCCACTACAGAATATAAAAAAGTGTCATATTAGTAGAAATAATCTTTTTAGCCTGCCAAAAACCCGTATCTTGCATATTTTGACATTTTCCATATAGAAATACGAAAGTGGAAGCAATAAGTTCATGCAGCACATTAATAAAAATATATTGAAGTATAAAACAGAGAATGAAGATTACATTACGAGGTTATAAGATTTTGTCATTTAATGTTAAAGTCATGTTTTTAATGGAAAATCAAACGCCTGATATACAAATCTATAGTAAAACAGGTAATCGATTAACGCTATCGGGTTAATCGATAAGGCATTTTCAAGGGAGATAACTCTTTCCGATAAAACTGGCCAAGTTACAGGAAAGTTGCACATGGACTAATACCACAATTAATTTTACTTTATGTTCTATATAAGCATATATACAAATGACAATTTCTGTAAGGGAAATTGACATCCAAACTTACCCTCATTAGATAGATCTATTCAAGAGTAATAATTCTGTACATTTTAAACATGGGGTCACCCGACTACTTTTTGACCTATTTAAGGTTAAATAACATACGTATGAATTTAGTGCACCGGTCGGCCATTTCACACCAATTTTCTCAAAAATTCCCCTCTCAGTAATGCTCAACTTTTAAGGTTGTTGTGCAATAAGGCCTCCAAATTGGGCATTTTATGACTATTTTAACTGTGTTCTATAGAATTTAATCCTTTATTGCATGTCTTTCAGTCAAAAACTCACCTTAATTCAGCATTAAATAGGGTCACTATTTTCTGTGTAGGCACATCCGGATACAGGGTAACCAAGGGCAGGTAATTGTGGTCTTAGTCCACATGGTCTTCTGTATTGAGCTTGTTGTTGTTGTATTGGGGTTTACATTCGCTGCGATAGTATTTCAATCATATAGCGACGTCCAGCTAATTACAGGTGGAGGAAGACCCCGTGTACACAGAGGTACCCGGGTAGAACCACCGACCTACCGCAAGTCAGCTAGAGCTTGTAATTATAAGTACGGTGGCACAGAGGTGACAAGCACTACTCTTTTTTATATGTCGAGAGAACGAGATAATAAGTCGAGGGAACGATATAATACGTCGAGGGAACGAGTTAATTATCTCGAGGGAACGACTAATTATCTCATGGGAACGAGGTAATAAGTCGAGGGAACGAGTTAATTATCTCGAGGGAACGACTAATTATCTCGAGGGAACGAGATAAGAAGCCGAGGGAACGAGTTAATTATCTCGAGGAAAACGACTTATTATCTCGAGGGAACGAGATAAAAAGTCGAGGGAACGAGTTAAATATCTCAAGAGAACAAGGTAATAACTCGAGGGAACGAGTTAGTCAACCAATCAAATTACTTGTTACAATTGTCATTCATGGTAATCAGAGTCGATCTTATTGTTATATATTTTTGAGAAAGACTTTCTAATCGTTAAATTATGTTATGCTAAGCACACATGACGCGTCCGTTTAAGTGATATCAAAACAGTTCAAGATTTAATTCTTAACGTACTCAGTCTGGAGGCCGTCTCAGTTACAGAAATTTGAGGCAAAGATGTTTGGCACAAGTACTCAATTACCGTCCCCAGTGACCGAGTGGTTAGAGCGTCCGCCTCGGGAGTTGGAGGTCGTGGGTTCGATCCCTTGCCGTGACAAACCAAAGTCATAAAATATGGTTCTGGTATAGATTCATTGTGTTTCCGAGGCGGAACTCTGGGGAATTAGGAAGAGACCGTCAGAACATTTCTATTGGGGGTCTTAAGAAGCAATCTGTATTTTTTTTTATTAATTCTTTATACAATTCGCCATGAACTACAAAATATTTAACTCTGACACTGATATACTAATTGTGTATAAATATGTTTTTTAGAGAGGGGGATGTACAGTATTTGAGTCATTAAAAGACGATATCTACTTGAGACAGATATAGTGCTGCCACACTGCAGTATCACGCCGTAGACATGTGGCATGATACCACACCCAGTCACATTATCCTGAAACCGGGCCAACCAGTCATGCAAATACCCTTATATGCTGAGAACCAATCAAGGGACCGTAGACATGTGGATGAAATTACGTAAGTGACAAAAAATAAGAATAATATTCACACGAAAAATACCCAATTCTTATTAACTGTATAATCAAATTATTTTAAATTCATCAACAAAACCCTTAAAATCATATTAATAGTCAATAAAAGCTGATAGTGAACGAGAACACAAAGGTAAAATTCTGTGTAGAAAAAGATATACAATAGCACCTACTGACAGCTTAAGAATTTTAAGCAAATTTTACCCGATAAGTTTAACAATAATCCCACTATTAAACTGTAACTATAAAAGCAAACGACCCTTTATCTGCTGTAGGTTTACCCTTATCTGGCCCATTTTCTTGCATTATAAAAATATGGCGCCTATTACTATAGCAATGCCTTTGTAGTCTATGTATAACCCATCTGTGAACTCATATTTCATACACTGGCCATATTGGTTATGTTGTATGTTTTCACAACTGCACTGACATACAGTATACCGTTATTATTAGTATTTTCATAACTTTATTAGTTTTTTTCCCGTTAACAGCAGCAATAATACCTTTAAAATTTTTAATCAATTGCTTGGCGCTCGGCATATAAGGGTAATTCCAGGACTGGATGGCCCCATGTCAGTTTAATGTGACTGGGTGTTTCATGCCACATGTCTACTGCGTGATACTGCAGTGTGGTATCACTATATCTGTCTCAAGTAGACATCGTCTCCAAGTGACTGAAATATTGTCGGTGGACCGTTAATCCCAATAAACAAATAAACACGGACTCAACATATGGACTATTGATTACAATATTTGATTGGTTGACTAACTCGTTCCCTCGAGATAAAAAGTCGTTCCCTCGACTTATTATCTCGTTCCATCCACTTATTATCTCGTTTCCACGAGATAGTAAGTCGTTCCCTCGAGAAAATTAACTCGTTCCCTCGACTTATTATCTCGCTTCCTCGACATAAGAAAGAGTAGTGAATGTCACCCCTATGCCACCGTAGATAAGTAATATATGCAACCGTAATATGGAGAACGTTTGGTGTTGTGAATGAAGTAAATTAGTGAAGTGTGATCTGTCGGACTGTGTAAGTAGTGCTGCGTTGTTGAGACCTATAATTAGCACTGGCTCACGGTAGTGGAGTAAGGAGTTTTGAGACCTATAAACAGCACTGGCTCACGGTTGCCCGCTCATTATTTGTCTCTGCAGTGGGTCGTGAGTTCTATTCCAGCATGGACCTTTATTTATTTTTTTAAATTCTTTTCGGAAGTAGGTAGGTTATATATTTATAGTAGGCCTATGTTTAAAATACTAGTTTTTATACATTTATTAGTTTCCGTTATATCTGCTTCCTTTTTATTTAAATCATAGACCACAGGACCCTGATATTCATTTTAAAACAATCGTTCAAAAAAAAAAAAAAATCGAAATCTCAACATAAATAATTATAGAAAATAAATAGAGATGTCGAATTATTTTATCTTATTATTTGACTAAGGGTCCTGTGCATGGATAGGTTAGATTATAAGGTCAAAACAGTAGAAGAGAGAGAGAGAGAGAGAGAGAGAGAGGTATGCTTATTTTAAGCCGTCCATTAAATCATTTTGTTTTAATCTATCCTTGTTTCAAGTTCATTTTTCTTAAACAATCTAACATATTCACTTCAATAAACAGTTGAATTTACCCTTTATCATTATTCAGCAAAATGTGCCTTTCTTAAGAAACTGTACTAACGTTTATCATGTAGTGGCTCAAATAATCATGATTTTTTCTTGAGAAAGGCATGTTTTGCTGAAATATTTTAAAAAGAGTGAATTTTATTGTTTATTGTATTATTTACCTATTGGAAACATACATACTTAAATCTTGGTATACTTATTAACTACCAAAAGAGGAACCCATTTCAAAAGGGGAGGTAACTCTAACTTTCTTTTTTGCGCAGTTTAGAGTTATGCCTATGCCTCGTTGTTTGTTATGGTCAATTTCTCTATAATTCTGGTAAATTCTGGTAAATTAAAAGTGAAGTTTTAGATTTTTATATTTTGGGAAATACAATATTTACAAATTTTACCAACATTTAAGCCAACTGCAATATATTTCGTATTGACAAGGATTAAGTTACAGGAAAAAAATGCATACATCTATTTTCTAGTATTTTATTTTATCTCCTTCATTTGACCTAAATGTTTCGCTCTTAAAGGTGACTGCCATGTAAATGCCATAAAGGTATTTGTAATTAATAGTGAACCATGAAGGTCCACAGATTGTGACCATCCCGAACCTCTTGAGATATTTCAAAATTGTTCACCTCTGATTTAGTTCTAGATGAGAAAGATATCAGTTTATGCAGATATTTTGTCTCAAGAACTAGTCCCATCTGGGTAGCTGATTGCCTTTAAAAGACTAAAGGTGTTGGTTTGAGACATTCGTATTTCTTCGCCTATCACCGGAATACTACGTGTTTTTCCGATGATGTCCGATCGTACATGAGACACGTATGCTTGGTTATAAAGGAATGCTATATATTACACATAAGGCCAAGTTTTAAATTTCACTTAATTAATTCGTGCGACCTGAGTAAACAAGTCCGACTGATAAATTAGATTCAAAACAGAACAACTGGGATATATATGGTTAGAGAGAGCTGAACATCTTGGAATTAGAGAGCATGAGAATGATTTTTTCATACTGGTGGAGATGTGGACTAGTGTTATATGCCGCAGGGCTAGGGATGCGCCCGGGGTGTGCGCTGAAAGTGTCCATGCTAGAGGAGATGCCAGTGAATACATTTGTCGCCAACGTTTCGTTATGCTCTCCTCAGTCACCATGCGACGCCCATGGAAACACCTTCCAGTTCGGCTTGCTGACAGACTCGACCGGTGTGAGTGATCTTTTTTCAGTCAGCCCATCAACTGGGTACTTGTACACTGCGGGAGTCATAGATCGAGAGGCGTTTTGTTCATTCCAGACTCTGTGTTCTCTGAACCTGGACGTGTACATCAAGTGTATGTCTAATATAAGTCTACTTCAAGTAACCGTTCATGTAGAAGACATTAACGATAATTCTCCGATATTTCCAGATAACGAGGTTACTTTACATATTGCGGAAAATGCAAATATCGGGGCGTTAATGTTCTTACCCGCGGCAACAGACCCGGATTCTCCCAAATTCTCCGTACAGTCATATTCTATTCCCACTGATGACTTACCATTTAAACTGGTGTCAAGAGAATCTCTCGATGGTTCTGGTCATGTGTTGTTACAGCTGACGAAACGTTTGGACCGTGAAGCTGTTGACCAATATCGGTTTCCTGTGATCGCAGTAGATGGTGGCACCCCACGCCGTACTGGGACTCTCACTGTACACGTCCTCGTGTACGACGAAAACGACAACGCTCCAGTGTTTTCTCAACAAACATACGAAATCACTATTGCGGATGACGCGCCTGTCGGTATTGTTTTGGCTACTGTGAAGGCGTTTGACATAGACATCGGAATGAACGGGTTATTCACTACACGCTCGTGTCTTCCAGTAGATGGTTTTCTGTTGACGCAGTGACTGGAATTATTACAACTATCGCCCCTTTGACGGATGTGCCACGTCCGCAGTATCAGTTGCACATACAGGCAGTAGATGGCGGTAACCCACCCCTCACGTCGGTTGTTAGTGTAAACATCAGGATTCAGGACATTAACACCATTGTTGGATAACAATTGACTTTCGCACTATCTTTTTTTTTTACATACCAATCATGTATAGGTTTAGACAAATAAAACCGCTCAGTATGCATTTATTGTTGAAGCATTTCTTGAGATAGAAACTAGACAGCAAAATATTCACCAAATGTATGAAATTATACAGGAAAAAGGGCAAAATACACTATAATCTGAAATAAGCAAGATATACCCAAATCCAATTATTAGTGTTTACTAAAATTAAGGCTTCAAATTAACCTCTAGTTTGTTTTTCAATTCACACAATGTTGTAGTATATATATATATATATATATATATATATATATATATATATATATATATATATTGTAAAACATAAATCTTTTAGGGCCATCGCCTTTAAATGAAATAATCTGAAATGCGAAATCACGAAAGTACGATGGGAAAACGCGAGAACACGATGTCGAAAACGCGAAACCACGATGTCGAAAACGCGAGAACACGATGACGAAAACGCGAAACCACGATGACGAAAACGCGAGAACACGATGACGAAAACGCGAAACCACGATGACGAAAACACGAGAACACGATGACGAAAACGCGATATTATATCGCACTTAATTCATCGTGCTTTCGCGTTTTCGTCATCGTGTTCTCGCGTTTTCGTCATCGTGTTTCGCGTTTTCGTCATCGTGTTCTCGCGTTTTCGACATCGTGTTTCGCGTTTTCGTCATCGTGTTCTCGCGTTTTCGTCATCTGCTCGCTTTTTTTAGCCTTCTGGTAAGCATGCGCAGGGCCAAAACTAAGTAAGTCATTTTTCGGGGCTTTCTATCTTTACCGGTTATGGTTATTCTATCCATTTTAAATAGATTGTTAAGCAAGTTACATGCCTGTTCGAATTACAAGCAGTTGAAGTTCATCATGTGTGCATTGCTGAACACATTCAATACAGAGTGCTAAACACAACACAGCTATCATTTATCACTTTATATGCCAAAAAATAATTACATAGAATCCATATAATTATAAAAAGATCTATCAGTGAATGAATGGTTAAGAAACTGAATAAAAGAAAAAAATAGAATTAAATAAATGAACGAAAAAAACAAACTATTGTAACGTTACTAATAACTAACAATCGGGGAGAATCAAATGTAAGCGACCGGGAAGCTAAGTCTGTAGAGCATTCTCCTGTAAGCGAAAAGCATCGGTTCAAGTCCCGGTAAGCGAAAGGCCTCTGGTGCTCGTCACGGTATTTTTTTTTTCACCCTGTGAAATTTGGCGCCAAACGTAGGACCGTGGCTGTGTATGCTCTTAGATCATGTTCACCTTGTTCCCAGCACGCGTTTGGAAATTCAAGAACGAATTCCAAACTGGCAGAGGAGTATGTCACGGTACTAATATCTCACAATAGGGAATAATACGCGGCTGGGTAACTCAGTTGGTAGAGCATTTGCGCTGTAAGCAACAGGCCCCGGGTGGTCGTCACGGTATGGTTGCACATTTTCTCACCCTGTGACTCAATCTTTTTCTTTCTTTACATAAACAGTGTCTATCTATAACCCTAGTAGAAATGAGCTGACAGATGGGTTAAAACGGCAGCTGCAATAATAAAAAATACTTGACCATGCGGCTGAATTAGTCCGTTTAAACGAGCATGAAAATGAGTTACCAAATGCCATCCTTCACAGCTCCTTCACGCTTACTTACAGAACTGTAACCTTGAAAAACAATATTGAATATAATTATTGAGCAACTATCATAATTGTCTATTCACATCATAATCTGCAAACACTATGAAAGAAAAAGGGTTTGATAATTGATGTTTCAGGTAGAAACATGCACCTTATACAACATGAGATTCAGATTGAGATTTGTTTTATGCTATGTGCACACAGATAAATACCGGATATCTATAATTGTTAACAATGAAATAAATATTGCTCAACACCAACAATGAAATGATAAAATTATATAATAGAAAAAAAAGTCGTGTGGTTGATATTACAAGCACCTGGTTGGTAATACAAGCAGAAGCTGTCGGGTCCAACATACAGAATGTCATATCTCAGAATAAGATGAGTATAGATAGGTGTTTCTTGCATGTAAATGTTGAAAAGATACTCATATTCGTCGTATCTGTAATGAAAATCGTGAATTCTGCTTGTAATAACCGAACAATATAAATTCAGTAAAGTGTTCGGTAATACCCTCACCCGATCTGATCATACATGTATATTTAGCTGAAAATAATAATTGAATGTATAGCAGACCATTCCCTATTGGTAGTCCATGCTGAGAGAGGGAGGGAGAGAAAGAGAGAGGTTAGATAAGTATTAAACTGATGTTTTGTTTGTTGTTGTTGTTGTTTTCAATATACAAATGTATAAATAACATTCATCAATTGATATGTAGTAAGGAAGATATTCAATATGACAACACTTTATTTGTCTCACTATGCTGATTTGATAATTATTCGTAAACAAATCTACTTTCGTTGTAGGCATAACCTATCTGATACTTACATAGTTTTGGCACAGCACATGCATACTACGGTAAGGCGAAAGTACGATGACACGAAAATGAGTATCAGCAAGTACCATCCAGTAAGCGGAACCAATACAGCTAGTACCATAAAGCTAGCTCAAGTACCATCCAGCTAACCCGAGTATTAGCAAGTACAATCCATTAAGTCGGAGACCAATACAGCTAGTACCATAAAGCTAGCTCAAGTACCATCCCGCAAACCCGAGTCTCAGCAAGTACAATCCATTAAGTCGGAGACCAATACAGCTAGTACCATAAAGCTAGCTCAAGTACCATCCTGCTTACCCGAGTATCAGCAAGTACAATCCAGTAAGCCCGATACCTATACAGCTGGTACCATAAAGCTTGCTCAAATACCATCCCAGTTTCCCAAGTATCAGTTGTACCATCCAGTAAGGCCAATGCCTATACAGCTAATTCCAGCTAACCCGAGTATCAGCAAGTACCATCCTGTTAGCACGAGACCTTTACAGAAAGTACCATAAAGCTAACTCAAGAACCATCCAGCTAACCCGATATAAATACCACCCAGTTAACCCGAGACCTATACAATACACAGCTACCCGAGACCTTTACAGCTAGTACCATAAAGCTAACTCAAGAACCATCCAGCTAACCCGACTATTAGCAAGTACAATCCATTTAGTCGGAGACCAATACAGCTAGTACCATAAAGCTAGCTCAAGTACCATCAAACTAACCCGAGTATTAGCAAGTACAATCCATTTAGTCGGAGACCAATACAGCTAGTACCATAAAGCTAGCTCAAGTACCATCCCGCTAACCCGAGTATTAGCAAGTACAACCCAGCTTACCGAACCTTTACAGCTAGTACCATAAAGCTAGCTCAAGTACCTTCCAGCTTACCCGAGTATCAGCAAGTACGATCCAGTAAGCCCGATACCTATACAGCTAGTAACCTTCCAGCTTACCCGAGTATCAGCAAGTACCATCCAGTAAGCCCGATACCTATACAGCTAGTACCATAAAGCTAGCTCAGGCACCATCAAACTAACCCGAGTATTAGCAATCCACCAACCAACATACAGTCTACCAGATAACCAGCTCCCGTACCATCCAGCTTACCAGCGTACCATCCAGTAACCAGTATCAGATATAAAGCTAGCTCAAGTACCATCCAGCTAACCAGAGTATCAGCAAGTACCATCCAGCTAACCTGAGTATCAGTAAGTAACTACCCTAAAGCTAGCTCAAGTACCATCCAGCTTACCGAGTTCAGCAAACTAACCTGAGACCTATACAGCTAGAACCCTAAAGCTAGCTCAAGTACCATCCAGCTTACCCGAGTATAGCAAGTACCATCCAGTAAGCCGATACCTATACAGCTAGTACCATAAAGCTAGCTCAAGTACCTTCCAGCTTACCCTAGTATCAGCAAGTACCATCCACAGCTAGTACCATAAAGCTAGCTCAGGCACCATCAAACTAACCCGAGTATTAGCAAGTACAATCCATTAAGTCGGAGACCAATACAGCTTGTACCATAAAGCTAGCTCAAGTACCATCCAGTTAACCCGAGTTTCAGCAAGTACCATCCAGCTAACCTGAGTATCAGAAGTACCATCAAGCTAACCCGAGACCTGTACAGCTAGTATGATAAAGCTAGCCAAGTACCATCCAGCTAACCAGAGTATCAGCAAATACAACCCAGCTTACCTGAGACCTATATAGCTAGTACCATAAAGTTCGCACAAGTACCAACCAGCTAACCCGAGTATCAGCAAGGACCATCCAGTTAGCCGAGACCTTTACAGCAAGTACCATAAAGCTAACTCAAGAACCATCCAGCTAACCCGACTATTAGTAAATACCACCCAGTTAACCCGAGACCTATACAGCAAGTATCTTAAAGCTAGCTCAAGTACCATCCAGCTAACCCAAGTATCAGCAAGTACCATCCATAAGCCCGAACCTATACAGCTAGTACCATAAAGCCAGGCCAATACAGCTAGTACCATAAAGCTAGCTCAAGTATCATCCAGTTAGCCCGATACCTATACAGCTAGTACCATAAAGCTAGCTCAGGCACCATCCAGACAACCCCAAGTATTAGCAAGTACAATCCATTAAGTCGGAGACCAATACAGCTAGTACCATAAAGCTAGCTCAAGTACCATCCACTTACCCGAGTATCAGCTCCACCAGTAGGCCAATGCCTATACAGCTAATTCCATATGCTAGCTCAAGTACCATCCAGCTAACCCGACTATTAGTAAATACCACCCAGTTAACCCGAGACCTATACAGCAAGTATCTTAAAGCTAGCTCAAGTACCATCCAGCTAACCCAAGTATCAGCAAGTACCATCAAGCTAACCCGAGACCTTTACAGCTAGTACGATAAAGCTAGCTCAAGTACCATCCAGCTAACCAGAGTATCAGCAAATAACATCCAGCTAACCCGAGTATCAGCAAAACCATCAAGCCAACCCTAGACCTTTCAACAAGTACCATAAAGCTAGCTCAGGTACCATACAGCTTACCCGAATATCAGCAAGTTCCATCTGGTAAGCCTGAGACCTATACAGCTAGTACCATAAAAAATCCAGCTAACCCGAGTATCAGCTAGTGCCAAAAAGCTAGCCCGAGTTCAATCCAGTCAGCCCGAATACTATCTAGCAAGCCCAAACACCACCCAGTTTGCTCGAGCACCATCATGCTTTCCCAAGTACCATACAGTTAGCCTGATTATCATCCGGTTTGGTATGCTACATCGGTAAAATATTTCTCATATTTTACCAGTAGCTTTGTACTTTAAACTGTTACAATTATTTGTTTTTCTATCATTAAATTCGGAAAGGAATATTGATATTTTATATGATGCAATAATTAAGCATTTCTTTATTTATACTTTCTTTCAACATTTCGCCTCAGCCACGTGATACATTCTTTGTCTATCTGTCATAGATAAGCGTTATAAAAACGCCAGGGTATCATGGCATGTTTAGCGTGTCTGCAATTCACACATTGCGCAATTAATCGATAATCGTACTAAACTGGTCACGTGGCTTGTCTGTCACCCCCGTCCCGGGTAGACGAAACTTTTCTTTGTGAAAAGTTAAGGATTCGAATTTTGGCTTTCAACGAGGAAAGACCTCTGTTTAGGATTTCCTAACGAAAATTATTAACGAAAAATATTTAACGGAACTTATTAACTGATATTGATATTAATTTTTACTGTGATTTCACGGACATTATGTGGATAACCACCTTTTATTATTATTATTATTATTATATACTATGTGTTTTCACGGACAATTATTGTTGTTATTTGAATTTGTGGATTGCCACAAAGAAAAGAAAAGAAGAAAATAAAATCTCATTAATCAAAAAAAGGATTTAATTCATCATTGTGTGAGAGTTCCTACAATTCCTCAACATTTTTAAACCAATACCGGGGCACAGTCGGACAATCAACAATTAAATCTACGATTCACAGTATACTTTCAACCGACAGGATATTTCAACCTGTTAGCAGGTAGACGTTTTTTATATTGTTATATAGATTTCGAAGATTTTATTTTTAATAATGCCCCCCCCCCCCCCCCCCCCCCCGCCATTTGGAAACGATTTCATATTCCCGGGTAGTGCGTAATGAAATCGTTTCGAGATTCTCTCTCCCCCCCCCCCCCCCCGCCACCGGAACGTACAATTTGAAAGGTCTATATACCAAGTCAAGTCAAGTCAAAATGTTTATTGGCAAATACAAGTTGTGTACATAGCCAAAAACAAAACAATACATCTTTAGCGGTTGGATTTATGTAGAAAAGTGATAAAACTGATAAACAAGAAATAATCGGATGAAGATATTCTTTAAAGATAAATAAATACATAAATGAATAATAGTAATAAGTAATATAATATATATATATAATATATATACATATATACACACACATTGAAATTCATCATGCAATCGACTTTAATTTTTAACAAATTTAGGCCCATTAATATTTGTATTACAATTATAGTATCATCTGTGGCTGAAATAAAAGAATTAAATAACTATTTTCCTCAAATTCTAGGTAGGAAAAATTTATTAAAATGGTACATACAAATAATTTTGTGATGCTTGAAGAAGTTAAAATACAATGAGTTTAAATATTGTTGTAACACTTCAGGTAAACTGTTATATTTTTAAAAACATATGAAATGATGTATGATATTTTGGTTATAGACTACCGTCCCCTTTTTTCATTGCAAAGTATATATAAATTTTTAAAGATTAATTAGGACTTTCTCGTTAGTAGTTTGCATTATGTACTTTAAATTTGTTCAAGCTAGGCCAAGTAAAGTAATATCTATGAAGATATAATTTTCTTATTTCAATATAATTGGACACACAACAAGAAATGAAATTCCGATTCTACAACTTGCATATTACATTTAACACATAACCTTTGATTCCCCTCAATATTTCTATGTCTCCCCTCTTCAATAGCTAATTTATGAACCGAACAGCGAAATCTAGATAAGGAACATCTATATTTTGAATTATTAATAATATTCAAGTATGCTTCAGCTTTGAAATCTGTTTACCAGTTGTGCCCAATTGAAAACGATTTGAGACCCCACCAACCCACTTTCAAATGTCCTACCCAAAAATTTATATTTTACCTAGGGATATACTGAAAACGTTTTCAATTTCCCCTATATAACATCATGTAAATTCTATTTAGTAACACCAAATGTTTAATAGATACACCAATGTGCTAATGACACATTTAAGTATCAGTTTTTAAAATTAGATATACACTTTTCCAAAGAAGAAACATAAATATGGGGGGGCATTTGTAAAAACGTTAGCTTCACCAGCGCTTTCTTAAACTCATATAGATTCAAAATAGGAAGAAATATCAATAATACATATTATGTTTTTTTTTTTACTTTATTAGTGTTGAAGTTTTTCCCCCACGTAAGGGGTGGGGGTCATTTCTCTCTTTTTACTCACCTGAGCACAACGTGCTCATGGTGACTATTGTGATCGCCTTTTGTCCGTCGTCCGTCGTCCGTGCGTGCGTGCGTCCGTCCGTCCCTCGTCAACAATTTGCTTTAAACAACATCTCCTCATGAAAATGCTGAAGGGATTTTGACCAAACTCACAGGAATCATCCTTATGATGCCCTCTACAAAGTTGTACAAATTATTCAGATTGGTTGAAAAAGTAGGTCCCCAGGAGCTAAAAATTTGATTTTAAAAAAAGCAAACTTTGAAAATCTTCCTCTGCAAAACTGCAAGGCCAGAGCTTAGATATTTGGTATGTAGCATCATCTTATGGGCCATTACCAAGATTGTACAAATCATAGCCCTACGGTGATAAATGCCCCCGCCCCCAGGGTCACTTGTTTTACATAGATTATATAGGATAAACTTTAAAAATCTTCTTCTAAAGAATCCATTAGGCCTAGAGATTAGATATTTGGTATGTAGCATCATCTAATGGTTCTTTATCAAGATTGTTCAAATCATAGCCCTAACGGTGATAAAAGCCCCCACATCAGGGGGCACTTGTTTTACATAGAGTTATATAGGAAAATCTTTAAAAATCTTCTTCTATGAATCCATAAGGCCTAGAGCTAGATATTTGGTATGTACACACTTTGGTT
>CM037786.1:61391560-61407716 GCA_021229015.1 Solen grandis | reverse complement strand
GTGATTTCTGACGCTATGGTAATATGAGTTTCAAAGAAGGTTTTGGGATTCTTTTGAAAGTGATAATGGTCCAATTGTTAGCAATGTAATCAGAATCTTGCATTATTATAGGCTAAGGCGGGAGGTTCTACTGGTGAAGATCAAAAGCAAAAGTAAGTACATATTTATACGGACTTTGTTTAGGTATGCATTAACGGCTAGCAACCCCTTTTTTCTTCTTTTTTTTTATCAGCTTTTAATATCTAAAGACAAGCATGATGTTACACATAAACCTCTGTTCAGCAGCCACCTAGTGAAGCGGGCGGGTTTGTTTGGTCCCTTGACTAACCGCTTTGTGCAGAATTTAAAGTATCATTATTTGACCTCATAATAACTGATATTTTGATAGCTTACTTTTTGCAACATTATAGAGTAAAGCATTTACACAATGGATGAAAATAAGCCGAAAAGCGATCAAAATTAAGCACTTTATGTTTGTTTGTTCTTCACCTTCCATCCAATTTTCATAATTATTTAGGATACTTGATATAATGGTTATAAGAGCGTTTTTAACAACCAATCCTAGAATTTAACTTGACCTGTACGAACTTTGGTTTTCATCGCAACCAAATTAAATCTTTCAAAAAACTACGTTCCGTTTTTAGCTCATCTGAGCACAACGTGCTCAAGGTGAGTTTTCTGATCGCCTTTTGTCCGGCGTCCGTCGTCCGTGCGTGCGTGCGTGCGTCCGGCGTCAACAATTGCTTCAAACAACATCTCCTCCTAAACGGCTTGGCCAATTTGAAAAATATTTTGCAGGAATGTTCCTTGGATGAAGCTCTACTAAAGTTGTATAAATGGTTCTGGTCCATTGCATAATTAGGTCACAGGAGCTAAAAATAGATTTTAAAACTGCAAACTTTGAAAATCGTCTTCTGCAAAACTGCAAGGCCTAGAGCTTAGATATTTGGTATGTAGCATCATCTTATAGGCCATTACCAAGATTGTACAAGTCATAGCCCTACGGTGATAAATGCCCCCGCACCAGGGGTCACTTGTTTTACATATGTAACGTGCACCGGCCTTACTTTAGGTCATATAGAATAAATAATTTTCCTCTTGGCTATCTTGCCTTTTGATTAGGGACCAATGATTAATGAAATGATTTGAAGAACCAATAATCAATTAAGAATTACAAAATATATGTATAAGCAAATGATTTCTATTATAAAATGTAGTAGTCGAATCAGTTTTAATTAATGTGTAAAACGGGCGTGATTTCCTATCACTTTGACAAATAAAAAATTAGTTGAGCCTATCCCTGCTTAGCAACTATGCGGATAACTTGTCCTGTCGAACCCTATTGTTTAGTAGTTCCCAGCAAACGCAATGCCCCTCCAGAATAGGGTACCCTTTTTCCCGCAGTTTAGTAGCTCCCAGCAAACGCAATGCTTGCAGTGAGCCCTCCGCATACAGGAATCAGAAAACCTTTATTAATAATATAAGGCGTTCTGTAACATTTATACGATGTTGACTCAACGACGGTCAGATACAGACTGATCCAATTCGCATCTCAACTGCGCTTATATAGGCTAAAACGGGGAACCAACTGTGGGAACCAATTATAAAGCATTTGTTGACAAAGACAGAATCAAGCGTTTAGTAATTCACCGTCCGATATAAACGTAACTAAGTACGAAACAATTGGGTGCGAATCGTTCATTGCTAATACATTAAAGTGTAATTATCGATAGATTAATTATTATCAAACATACTTTCTCACATAAATTAAGTAAATGAATATGAGACAAGTGAGTAAGTAATTAAAAAAATGTATATCGTAATGCTCTGCTTTTAATGTTACCTGTACTTTTTTTTTTCTTATAATACAACTAAATTATAGCGTATATCAGAAAACATAAAGGTGACAAATATTACTTTCGTTACATTACCCCCACCTTTCAAAACATGCGTCCCGCATGAAATAATATCTAAAGCAAAGAAATGAAATAGTTTGATGAACTTCATTGTTTCTTCCGAAAACATGTTTTTTGTTGTTGTTTTTTGAAAAGTAATATATATATATAAAAAATCTGTGACAACTTAAATTCTTCCTTTACGATATATATTCATTTCTGTGTCAGTCCAACTTTCAAAACAGTCTTCTTGAATTACATGTCTTTTACGGCAATTTTGAGACTGACTTCACCATCATCATTTACACTGATCACGATATCCGATGGTCTTATCTCTCCATCATCAACATATTCACCAAGATTTACTGACTTCTCTTCAAGTCTTCTGTGAGAAGGAACAACTACTGAAGTTTCATAACTGGTTTCACCCTCATCAAAAATTGCGACACATTGTCTCTTCTTGTTATTCTCTGTTTTCTGGCTGACATTAACGTACACTTCTCTTTGCCTTTTATTCTTCTTTTCGTGAAAGTCTTTCACACCAGGAACCACACTCTCTTCTCTCTGTGTCTTCTTATCAGTTCCCTGAACTTCTCTTACTTCTTTCTCCTTTCTATCAACTTTCGCGTCCTTTGTCTGTCTTATTCCAGGCAAGACTGGTTCTGTGGGTTTTCTATATATCCTTCCACTAAGCAGGCTGTTGCTTGCAGCCACTTTCAAAGGCTCACAGTGTTCTCCTTTCTCATTTCCTTTCTGCTTCTCTATCTGATTCATCTGAATATCAGTTGTCTCATTGTTATCAGATTCACTACTCGTTTCTTCCGAGTCAGAAGTTTCATTCGAAATGGATATGTCATCTTCATACCCAAGAAATGTTTCTGAGTCATCACTGAGCAACTCTGTTTGACCTTCTTTGCAACTTTTCTCATTCTTTATAGCATTGGAGTTACTCTGCTTGTCAGTTTCATTAATGGCATCTACTGTCGTAACTTCCATGTCCTGTCCATGCTGATTCTTAAGATGTTTCTTCAGATACTGGACTCTTAACATCACCTTTCCGCAGACATTACATGTTCTTTCTTTAGCATTACTCATATCACAAGTGTTGACATGATCTGCAAAACTCTCATCTTCAGCTATACTTGTCTTACATTTTGGACAAAGTGGAAGTATTGGATGCTTTCGCTCTGTTGTTTTTGTCTTAGGCATCGTTAACCTGAAAGTAGAAAATACATAATCTTTTGCCCAAACAGGTTCCCTACGATTTATTTTACATTTAATATCAGGCAAGTCATCGTTCATAACAGGTTCATCCATATCATCAAACTTATCTGTTTCTGAACTATCATCTACATCTTTACTTTCAGTTCTATATTCATATTCATCCAACAATATTTGACTTTTGCATTTCCTAATTCTGTCACAATGATTTACTTGGACAGCTTGATTCCGTCCACAATCAACTTTATACAAAACTTCGGACAACTTCCCAAGTATTGTATAAGGTCCTCTCCAGAAGGATGTGAACTTTGAAGAAGTCCCTACCTTCTTCACCGGAAAATATACATAAACTTAATCCCCCTTATGAAACTTCTCATACGAGTTTTGTCTATCATGAACCACCTTTTGCCTTCTGATAGTCTTGCCGGTATGTTGCCTAACAAATGTATGCGCAATTTCTAACTTTTCACGTAATTCCCAAACCCATTCTGTATCAGGAATTTCTTTCACACTTGTAGGCATTTCAAACACCAGATCAAGAGGAGTAGTCACTTCTCGACCTAACATTAACATATTCGGACTCATCCCGGTTGTTTCGTGTTCAGCACCCCTATAGGCCATCATCACGAATGGAATCTGTTCATCCCAATTTCTGTGATTTTCATTCACAAAAGCACTCAGCATTGTGGTAAGGGTCCGATTAAATCGTTCAACCATGCCGTCTGACTGGGGATGATATGGGGTGGTACGTGTTTTGTGGATCCCTAAAATCATACACATTTCTTGAAATAACCTTGCTTCAAATTGCCTACCCTGGTCAGAATGTATTTTTCGAGGTATGCCAAATCTCGTTATAACTTCTTCAACTAATATTTTGGCTACAGTTGTTGCTTCCATGTTCCTCATTGGAAAGCACTCTGTCCATTTGGTGAAGTAGTCCGCGATTACAAGTATGTAGCGGTTTCCCTGGTCAGTTTCAGGTAATTCGCCAAGTATGTCAATCGCTATCCTCTCCATTGGATAGCCACTCCGAACTATCTGCATAGGAGCTTGCTTCGTTCTGTTCGGACCTTTTCTTTTCATACATATCTCACATCCACCTACATACAAGCGTACATCGTTTTGCAACCCAGGCCAGTAATAATGTTGTCTGATTTTCAAAAGTGTCTTTTTAATCCCAAGATGGCCCGCTGACTTCAAATCGTGTGCATATGTCAATATTTTCCTTCTTTGAGATCTTGGTACTACTGCCTGATAGGTCACTTCCTTTGTTTCAAAATCTTCCCATTTCCTTACTAGAATGCCATCTCGTACCTCAAGATTGTCAAACTGATTCCAGAGTGACTTAACAGTGTAACCTTCTGAGCTTATCTCTTTGAATGCAGGCTTCTCATTTATTTTGACCCATTGCCTAAGTGTACTTAGATCTTTACATTCTTTTTGTAATATTTCTAAATTGTCTTTACCAGATTTCATGCTACTAACACTGGCTACTTGCTCAAGATTGATACTATCTGTCCCAACAATGTTTTTCTTTTCTGTATCATTCAGACCACACTGTCTACATGATATCCTACTAAGTCCATCTGCATTCCCATGCAAACGACCAGGCCTGTGTTCTATCGTCATTTGGTAGGACGAAAGAGTTTCCAGCCAACGAGCTACTTGTCCCTCAGGATTTTTAAAATTTAATAACCATCTCAAAGAACCATGATCAGTGCGGACAGTAAATTTTCTTCCATAAAGGTAGTGTTTGAAATATTTGACGAAATAGACTAATGCTAGCATCTCTTTTCGTGTTACACAATACTTCCTCTCTGTCTTGGTGAGTGTGCGACTTGCATATGACACAACCTTCTCTTTTCCGTCGACCTTTTGTGATAGAACAGCTCCAATTCCAGAATCACTAGCATCTGTATCTAAGACGAAAGGCAACGAAAAATCAGCATACCAAAGCATCGGAGCTGTCATCAACATTTTTTCAATTTTCTGAAAGCTTCTTCACAATCTCTATCCCATCTAAATTGTGAATTCTTTTCCGTCAATTTGTGAAGTGGTCTGGCTAAACTGGAATATCCCTCTATAAATCGTCTATAATAGCTGCACAGTCCCAAAAATGAACGCAGTTCAGCTACGCTCTTTGGGACAGGCCACTGTCTTATACAATCGATCTTCTTTGGATCTGTACCTACTCCATTTTCATTAATTACATGTCCTAAGAATTCTACCTGTTTCTGAAACAAATGGCACTTTCGTGCTTTCAATTTGAGGCCAGCATCTTCAGATCTTTTGAATACCTTATCCAGATTGTCAATCATTTCCTGAAATGTTTTCCCAATAACTATTATGTCATCCAAATATACCAGACATATCTGCCATTGTAGACCGGCCAGCACATACTCCATCAAACGCTCGAATGTAGCTGGGGCGTTGCAGAGACCAAATGGCATCTTTTGCAACTCAAACAAACCTCTTCTTGTCGTAAATGCAGTTTTAGGTTTGTCGCATTCAGCCATTTCAACTTGCCAGTATCCAGAGCTTAGGTCTAAACATGAGAACCATGATGACCCAGCAAGTTGATCCAGACACTCGTCAATTCTCGGGAGAGGATATGCATCTTTGATCGTGACATTATTCAGTCGGCGATAGTCTATGCAAAATCTGTGTGTTCCGTCCTTTTTCTTCACAAGGACTATTCCACTAGCCCAAGGGCTTGTAGACGGATGAATCACATCATTTTCTAGCATTTGATCAATCTGATTATCCACTTCTTCTTGCATATATACCGGTATCCTTCGAATCGGTTGCTTGATAGGCTGAGCTTCGCCTGTCGGAATGTGATGTTTTATAATACCAGTCCTGCCTAAATCACTGTCGGAAACGGAGAAAATGTGTGAATATTTGCTTAATAAGTTTAGTACATGCTTCTTTTGCTCCCTGTCCATTCCATATACTGTTCTTTCATATAAATCTTTCATGTGACCTGGCAAGATATCTGCACCATATCTTTCCTTTTGTCTATCTTCAACACTATCAATTTTTGAGATCGTTGCTATATTTGTTCCCGGGTTTAGGGTTTGTGATTCTTTTGAAAAGTTGGCTATTCTCAAAGGTATTTCTTCTTCTGCTTTCACCAACGATCTTGCTAGAAGCCCATTTCCGAGCTCGCTGAAAGTCTGGCTTGGCTCCACAATACCATATCCAATACGCTTGATCCCTGGTTCTGTCACTTTTCCCCTTACTATCACCTCTGATTCTCCAGGAATAGTTACTTGCTCTGACAAGACCACGCGATAACACCCTATTTTACCAGAGTAAAACAATTCAGCATTCTTTCCCTGTACTTTCATCTTATTGTGTACAACATCTATGACAATGTTATATTGTTGCATGAAATCTAGCCCAAGCACTACATCCATTTCAATCTCAGCAATTATTGCCTTTGTTTGACAGCTTATATCGTTCAATGATAAGATTATCTCCGTCTGTCCTTTCACGTCTAAGTGATTTCCACTGGCTGACATAATCTTTGTTTCAAAAGGCCTGATTTGATTATCTTCTTTTATCAAATCCCATATTCTTTCTGAGATCAGGGTTAAAGTAGCCCCAGTATCAACTAAACAATCTACTGACACTGATTTTCCCCTTAGTATATAACCCTGACATCAAGATGCCTGAGTTTTGTACGCAATGTGTGTTATTTTCTTCTCCTTTCTTATCTGCGTTATGGTCTGATCCGGAATTAACTACTTTTGATAGCTGAGACGGACAATAGGTATTTGGTTTAGTTCTTGAGTCTTGTCCTTTGTTCCAACCACGTCCCCTGGATGAAGTATATCCACCACGGTTAAAGGGACGCTGGAATCTCCCTCTATATATACCTCTTTGTGAATGTCCATAATTTGGTGAACGATACGGGAGTCTGTGTTGTGCGTTATGATAACTACGTTGCTGCCTCATACTTTCTACAGCTGTCTGAAGATCTGACACTGTTTTCTTTAAACTTATTAATTCAGAGTCATCCGTATCTGTCGCGGTTCTTAACATGCCCTGCTGTAACTTCTCAACACGATAAAAGGCTTCCAGCTCAACCGCATGTCTAACAGTATCATTCAAGTCTGTTGGTCTGGCTTGTTTTATCCGTAACCGCATATCTGAGTTAACAAGGCATCTATAAATTGCTCTTTGGCCAGAGTCTCACGCACATCAACTGGTGCACTGGGATATGCCAAATTAGCTAATCGTCGTATATCTTGTCCAAGCTCTGACATTGACTCTGTGGCCTTCTGCCGTCTGTCCCTTAACTGTACCCTGTATAACTCTGTCTGGTTTTTAGGAGAAAATCTGTCCTCAAGGGCTCTCACAAGTTCGTAGAAGTTAATTGTCTTTTAACTAAGGTTGCCAAATACACCTTGCGCCCGTCCTCGTAACAAAACCGATAAATATAGACCCTTCTGATTTTCATTCCAGCCATTTAAAACTGCACACGCATCGAAATGTGCCTTATAATCGGTCCAGGCACTAGTCCCGTCATACGTTGCAGGCTTCATAATCGTACCTTTACTTCCAGCAACTGGTTTTTCATCCTTGCTATACGTCTTATTGGACGTGATATCCTCTGCTCCTGGAAGACTTCCTGTCGCCTTTCTTCGTTCGGTGACAAATCTATCATCTCTGCCATACTTAATTGGCGTGGGAGGTAACAATCGCCTTGGCTGTAAAATATTACCCAACTTCTGGTTTATGCTTTTCTCCTGTTTAACGGGGTTCATATCCGGAGTTGATGTATTAATCTGTGATATAGTTTGGTCAATCTGTTGTTGTAGTTCTGCAATCTCTCTCTCGACCCTACGCCTCATGTTCTCTCGTCTTAGATTCTCAAGCTCTTCCACCATTGCTTGGAAATCCTCCCCAGACAGATTATCATTCCCTTCCATTTTAAAAGCGTGGGTAAGATAGCTAATGTAAAGCTATTTATCTGCCCCACGTTGGGCGCCAAAATTTGTAACGTGCACCGGCCTTACTTTAGGTCATATAGAATAAATAATTTTCCTCTTGGCTATCTTGCCTTTTGATTAGGGACCAATGATTAATGAAATGATTTGAAGAACCAATAATCAATTAAGAATTACAAAATATATGTATAAGCAAATGATTTCTATTATAAAATGTAGTAGTCAAATCAGTTTTAATTAATGTGTAAAACGGGCGTGATTTCCTATCACTTTGACAAATATAAAATTAGTTGAGCCTATCCCTGCTTAGCAACTATGCGGATAACTTGTCCTGTCGAACCCTATTGTTTAGTAGTTCCCAGCAAACGCAATGCTTGCAGCGAACCCTCCACGAATAGGGTATCCCTTTTTCCTGCAGTTTAGTAGCTCCCAGCAAACGCAATGCTTGCAGTGAGCCCTCCGCATACAGGAATCAGAAAACCTTTATTAATAATATAAGGCGTTCTGTAACATTTATACGATGTTGACTCGACGACGGTCAGATACAGACTGATCCAATTCGCATCTCAACTGCGCTTATATAGGCTAAAACGGGGAACCAACTGTGGGAACCAATTATAAAGCATTTGTTGATAGAGACAGAATCAAGCGTTTAGTAATTCACCGTCCGATATAAACGTAACTAAGTACGAAACAATTGGGTGCGAATCGTTCATTGCTAATACATTAAAGTGTAATTATCGATAGATTAATTATTATCAAACATACTTTCTCACATAAATTAAGTAAATGAATATGAGACAAGTGAGTAAGTAATTAAAAAAATGTATATCGTAATGCTCTGCTGATTTAATGTTACCTGTACTTTGTTTTGTTTATTCGTGTTCGTCTGTCTGTTTACGGCTCTGCGGTATGAGACAACTAAATTATAGCATATATCAGAAAACATAAAGGTGACAAATATTACTTTCGTTACACATAGAGTTATATAGGAAAATCTTTAAAAAAATCTTCTTCTATGAATCCATTAGGCCTAGAGCTTAGATATTTGGTATGTAGCATCATCTAAAGGTTCATTACCAAGATTATTCAGATCATAGCCCTACGGTGATAAATGCCCCCGCACCAGGGGTCACTTGTTTTACATAGAGTTATATAGGAAAATCTTTAAAAATCTTCTTCTATGAATCCATAAGGCCTAGAGATTAGATATTTGGTATGTAGCATCATCTTATGGTTCATTACCAAGATTGTACAAATCATGACCCTATGGTGATAAATGCCCCCGCACCATGGGTCACTTGTTTTACATAGAGTTATATAGGAAAATCTTTAAAAATCTTCTTCTATGATTCCATTAGGCCTAGAGCTTAGATATATGGTATGTATCATCATCTTATGGTTCATTACCAAGATTGTTCAAATCATAGCCCTATGATGATAAATGCCCCCGCACCAGGGGTCACTTGTTTTACATAGAGTTATATAGGAAAATCTTTAAAAAAAATCTTCTACTATGAATCCATAAGGCCTATAGCTTAGATTTTTGATATGTAACATCATCTAATGGTTCATTATCAAGATTTTCAAAATGGTGGCCCTTTGGAGATAAATGACCCCGCACTAAGTCTTCTCCTCTGAAACCATAAGGCCCAGTGCTTATATATTTGGTGTGTAGTATTGTCAGGGCTGAAATGTTTAAGATTGAGTTATATCAGAATCATTGTCTGTTTAAAAACCTTGTAATAAGTTGTAGCAATGGTACTCAGGTGAGCGTTTCAGGGCCATCATGGCCCTCTTGTTTAATTAATTTCCCCTGAAACCAGGGGTCAAATGTTGTTCTTTTGTGTGTGCAGAAATTATCTTCTTAGGACCCTCCTCGTCAGCAATCATTTTTGGTCCCTAAAAATATGAGATTCACACGTCTTTTTTATAGTTTAATAATCGTTTTAGAAACTTTTTTTTCTTCTTTGAGAATGTCATTTTGCACGAGAGTTCTCCATATAATCTTCTACCATAATGGAAAATGAAATTAAAAAATAGTTCTTCTCTGGAACTATTGATTAGATGAAATATTGCCACCATGACCAACACATGGCTAATCATAAATTTGATAAATCAAGGATGGTATCCATATTAACAACGCACACAGCTAGTGTTGGAGGACACATATCAAAGGAAAATGATCAAATCTTGATCAGAGTTTCTGCTTCACAAGTTAAATTCTAAATTACCTTTTACGACCTTATTAAGTCTATTTTAATCTTACGAACATACAAATACACATGTATCGAACTACCTGTATGAGTAATCTGTATAGCCATTGCGAGTTTTATGAACTGCGATAGTTACACATAAAAAGGCTTGCAAAATTTCATTTTGAATAACATAATTGTCATGGTTATATAAAAATGTCAGATCATTAAATAGCTTAAATCAACATTTGTTACTTTATTTATTTATTTTTATGAGGTTGGCAATATTGTATGTCATTTTTGTGTATCAAAGTACATAATCATTGCTTTTACTTGTTCATTGTAATTTTTTATTCCATTTGTTTCCATGTACGTATTTCAGTTTACCTGTCGATCAGCCTTTGATATTAATATTTAAGCATGTTGGAACTAAATAATTGCCGAAACATTGAATTGTGTCTAAAACTACTCCTTCATGTTTCTTAGAGATGCGGGATGGTGTTGTATCAGCTAATTTGAAGGGTAAGAAATAAAATTGTTATGTATAATGATAATTTTGTAATTGTTATTAAAACAAAAACATCGTATTTTTCATGATACATGTACATTGGGCATCGAATCAGTAAGTATATGTATGTAAAGTCATGTAAATTGAGTATCGAACTAGTAAATAAATGCATGTAAACTGGTCATATAACTAGTAAATAAATGCATGTAAACCTGTCTTAGAACTAGTAAATAAATGCATGTAAACTGGTCATCGAACTAGTAAATAAATGCATGTAAACTGGGCATCGAACAAGTAAATAAATGCATGTAAACTTGGCATCGAACTAGTAAATATTTGCATGTAAATGCATGTAAACTGGGCAGCGAACTAGTAAATATATGCATGTCAATGCATGTAAACTGGGCATCAAATAAGTTATATATTAAATGTGAATACTGCTATTAGCATTGTCTGCAATAGCTGCTGCCGAAATACCTATTTTTATGTATGTAAATACGTCTGGATACGGCATTACAACACTAATTTTGTATATGTTTTTACCATTCTAATAAAATCACCTTAACCAGTTTTGATGTAAATTTACATTGATATAATATTATAGAAATTGTTCATGCCGTAGGAGAAAAATGAAATTAGTTTTATCTTGAACAATCAACATACTTTACGGAATGATCGCAGTTGTTAACTACCGGACAAACTGTAATTTTCTTAATGTAACATACGGTGACAGTTTTCAGTATTTCTTGATAGGCAAGGAGGAAGTAACTGTTGTACGTCCATTTTGCTTTAGAAAGCGTAGATCTTAATAGCGGATAACGGGAGGATAAGGATTATCTATAGTTTCTTTTTAGAATTCCTGTTAAAAGTTTAATCACTGAATTTCAATTTCATGTTTCAAAAATGGCGATTAAGCGCATTTATAAATCTATCTGAGTCCATTTTTAACAAATTTTCAAATGAAAGTGGTGAATATCATCTGATGTAAGTATAGTTTATTCTTTGGTGGTCAGAATTAAATGAAAACTTAAAAAATACCAATAAAAGTAAATCGACCCCATTTGAAATATAGCCCCTTTTAGAGATGGTGGATTGATCATATATCATATAATCTTTGATGTATGTCTATAAAGGGGATAGTACGTATCTAGTGAAAAGGTTATTTGCTAGGGATATATATATCTTGTGAACAATTTGAGTGGGGACAAAGGAACTCCGCTGTTTGATGTAGTGATATTTTACTGAATCTCGTTTTCTTTTCTTTCTTTCAGATGGCAATAATTGAAGACCATTAATGTGAACAGAGTCTTCATGTTCTGAGAATTGTCTTTTTTTTTAAACCAATACCTGTTAGTACATATGTTAAAAATTAAAATGATGTGTACAATAATAAAATATGAGAACATAATAAAACCATAGAATTAATGACATTAATGGCTTCATTGTCAATTAATAAGTATACGACTGTTGATCCGAAGGTTGTTGGTTCGAGCCCCGATTGGAAGAAGGATTTTTAATCCCCTAACCATGTGTAAATCATTTGTCCGTCCGTCCGTCCGAGGAACCACCGAAAGTGATATGTATAAATTGTTTACCAATCGACGTAAAAGACCAGTTTCAGCTTATTGATTACATCTTATCATTTTTAATTATAACAACTTGAGACTTTTTTGATTATCATTATTCGTAACACATGCTCATGTACTGAGGCAGTGTTAGATATAGAAAAAACATATCCTTAGAATAGTACAGGACATGCAGCGAAGCTGTGTTAAATACACAATTAACAACTTTGCATTGAATGATTTACATGTAAAGCACGAAATGAAATATGGATATTTCCCGTTAAGTTCTAAATGCAATAAATAGTAAACTAACTTTAATTTCGATATTAGCACAGAATTGTAATAAAAGTTGTTTAATGTTTTCAAAGAAAAGACGATTTTATTTGGTGATACTATTCCATTAATGCTTTCATTTTTTATTTTCGTAAGTGAATAGAAGTTTTTGTTTCATTCATAGAATGGAAAAAGTGGTATCTTATTTTTTGGAATAGGCTAGATTTAGCCGATGATCTTTTCAAAAGAAAATTTGACCAAATAAATTAAACATCGCGTAATAGAATATATATTTCAAAGTTCGCGATCTGTACGTAAATGTTAAAAGAAGAAAGTTTTTATTATCATTATTATTACTTTGATTAAGTTTTTAAGACTTGAACATTTTAGCCTCCTTCTTATTCGAGCTCATTGTGTTTGAAGTGTATATACATATGCTGCTTCGATATTAATTTTTTTAAATATGAAATATTTGTTTTTTTAATTTTAATTTAATGGATAAAGCTAAATAAACAATACTTTTTAAATTGCTGGGCTAATTTTACTGGATAAGAATTGTTTTTATCGATATAGAAATCGTTTGATGGAACAACGTACACTTATAAGCAATTTATATGTGCGATATTTCTGAACAAATTCATTATTTAATTTATCTTTAATTATTTGTAATCTTTTTCATATCAAAAGACATGATTGAGTCATATATAGATTCGTTACACAAATGAAAAAAGTTCACGCCTCACTAAAGTTAATCAAATATCTAACACGACGCATATCCATTTTTGTATTTTACACTATTTGACTACATTAAAATTATAAAACTATCTTCCTCATTGAATGGTTATCCACTAAACAACATGCCAAGTTATGTAAATTAAGACAGGGTTTAACAGTAAAAATTGAATAAAGAAATTTAAAGAAATTTTATAGATACTGTACAATTTGTAATGCAAGACATATTGAAAATTAGTATCACTTTATTCAAAATGTCCTGAATATAAACATATTAGAAAAAAACGCATAAAATGAATTATTAAATAATTATTACATCATAATATGTATAAGTTTCGTCATTTAATTGTATTTTTTCCATTAGAAATGTCACTTAGTATTTATGTCTAAAAAGCTAAGTATTCTTTAACATGTCCGTAACTATATCATTCGGATCAACTGTTGAAAACTAAGTAGCTCTATCTGCTGGAATGTATATGTCGCAGTTTCCTACTTTACTGTTGTATATTAATAGTTTTTGATGATATATATATATGTCATCTATGTTGCACTTTATCATCGAATGGCGGTTATCCGGGGTTTTTTTTTTTTATCATATATATCACTGTTACACTTGACTGCGTACACGTAACCTACAGTCAAGAAATGAAAAATTGGCAATGTGGAAATAGTTATGGGTGTGAGGTTTGCAAATTCGAGACAAGCAACATGTATGATTAAGCCCGTCCGAACTTAAAACCGCTAAAGAAATAATTAATATGTATTGATAAATTAATATCAAATGAAAAGTTCACAAATATGTTTATTAACTATAATTGTACTCTGATAAATCAAAAATAAACTTGCGAAGAGATTTCTTGACTTTTTATTCTGTTTATTGCCAAATTAAGCTCATAAGAGCAATTACGTATATTTAAGACACTTCGAAAACGAATGAATATCGCTTTAATCAAGCACGTTTGATCATATGTTTATCATGATAGAGGTGCTTCATAAATGGGATACAATGATAATAAATAAGATCATGAATAGCTGATTATTTAGCGTATTTTATCGCACAGTACTTTGAATTGTGTATTACAGTATGTTTGTATTTAAAAAGAAAAGCACATCTTTAGCCCTAGAAAAGTCTTTGTAAATAAGTTCAATTTCGCCGGATTTTATGTCATTGTGATAAACCATTCCTATATATATATTTGATATTCTTGTATTGGGTGTTTATTGTGTTCAGTTATGAACTACTTTAATGACATTATGTCTGCATAGGACTATAATGACTGGATTCTCGGACATTTTTATTTGCCTGATAGGCTAGGCTCCTTTTTCAATATACTGTTTTCCCTGACCGTTGTTTTATTTCATTCAAATGAGGCAAAATCGAATGCTTATGAAATACGTTTTAAATAACAAATCTTCCTCACAGATATAAATTCAAGGTAAAATATTACACATAGGTTTGTTCTCCACTATCTCGAAATTAGATAGACAGCGAATCTTTTATTTTGTGTTTCATAAAAGAAGCAAATTAAAAGAAGAATACAGTGATTATAGCTTAGCCATCTGATCCATTGATTGCATATTTTTGCTCCATTCAGGTCATTTCCCTTTCGTAAATTACGTTATAAATTGTTATCCTGCGTCTAATTAATAGACATTAAACTCGTCGGTAATTGACACACTAATATCTTTCTTATGCGGTGTGTATATTATCTTTACGCTGGGTGTCTCTGATATTACATGCATTGATGTTTCTTATATTTTTTTTGTAAATCAACTCATAGCCATATTTAATTATGTACCAAATGGCCTTATAGATAAAAGGAATCGTTACTTTCGTTCTGAATAAAATACGTTTTCTTTATATTTTAGCAAATGTCAAGGCATAGTACAGAATAACATTGTAATAGGATATGATGCACACAAGATCCCTGATTTTCTCCATTTATAAACCATACTGAATGAAAACTCTCATTACCGAATTTTTCGAATTTTGAATACCGGATGAAAACTTCGATATGTTTAAATAAATAATTAATTGTACGTATTTTACCCCCCCCCCCCCCCCCCCCCAACACGGGTTATCTGCAGCCGAGACAATGAACATGCAGTTCCATGTCTGAATGAAAATATTTATTTGAATATTATTAGTGAGAGCCACTAATGAATATAGTCATTTTATTTTTACATGTAGCAATGTAGCAAGGTGCTTTAGAATGTTTCCCTGATAAGGTCTATGTTCATGAAAAATATGAGTAAACTACTGTAAATGTAAGACATTTTTCATCAAAGCAAATATGACAAATATCCGACTTATTATCATCATTAGGATTCAAAGCATTTTTAGGAAACCGTTCTCAAAACCTTTTATATAAAAAGACAACGTCAGAAAACTTATAACAAATAAAGGAACATAGGTCTTTTGTGTATTCCACTTTGATGTATCTACCTGAGTACTTCATTCTAAATCGAGACATATTGCCAAGTATTTTACTGAATATGTTGGAAGAATAAAACAATAACTTCAATTTACATATTTAAATGTAGATTCAGCAATGGCAGTTATAAGAATCTTTGTATTTGTATTCTTATACATGCAATTGCATCACTACTATACCTTTTTTTCTTGATTCCGGATGCCGAGACGTCCGCTCTGTAACAGAGACATTGTAGTTTCAATTCCCATTCGCCACGTACTAGTGTTAATTAATATGGTGTATCCACCATATTATTAAAATGAGATGTTACATCATTTGAAAACTTATTGCGTTCCTTTCGTGTAATATTATATAAAGGTATTTTATTGGATGTTGAG
>CM037786.1:61341460-61391460 GCA_021229015.1 Solen grandis | reverse complement strand
CGAACTTTGATGTATTTTCAACATTTTTGGTCTTTCCATTCTTTGTCATTTGTGAATATATCAAACACATTTCTAAGGTTCTGAGGAGTTCGTTTAAAGCCAATTTACTGTACATGCATTTAGGGATTGATGTAATTTTTAATAACTTCTGTGCATTCCTTCTTGTTTCTTGCTACAATTTGTATATATATTTTTAGAAGCATATATAATTTTGACACAGTTAAGTAAAAACATTGAATAAAATAAGCATAATGTGTTAGGTAGTTCTTTTGCTTGTGGGTCTCAATATCCCATCACTAGAAAATGGCAATTCTTATCTTGCCTACGGTATTCTGTGAATTTTGTAGCATTATCTAGCTCATGAGGACTACGTATAGTCAAACCCTTGGGAATCTGAATTTCCTCGACAATTTAAAGAAGATTGGGAAGTTTATACTACTGTGAAATCATTAATTTTCGTGGGACACCATTTTTGTCGATTTCCTGGTGGGTCTTATCCACAAATATTAATCCTCACGAAAACGTGTCTCATGTTTTTTCGAACAAGATCCACGGATAAATGTACCCACGAATTCCCTTAGGTATATAATCAACAAAATTTAATGTCAACGAAAATTAATGATTTTACAATATTGGTAAAATGTAAGAGTAAATACCCGTTGAAATACGTTTTTCTGTGCAGTACGGGAGATCTTCGTTCAGATCCATCATGGACGGGAAGAAAAAGTCCAGGGTCTGTTCGGTTGACCAGCCCTCCCTCTCCAGGGCAACAGAATGGGCATGCTGTCTGTACACGAGCCTGGTCTGGTCGTCTGCTCGCTCCTCACCAGATAACGTGACCAGTGATTGTACAGGTACGCCGATGACTTCACCTGGTATCAGAAACAGTTCTTTTGTAAACCCCATTGTGCCCGCAAAATAAACCGAGGCGCGTGACGTCACCTCTACAAACCCAAGTAACGTTTGCAGAATAAATTATGGAATTGTTTGCTTGTCTGTTGGGATAAACGTCCTACCGAAAGTATTTGGTTATTTGTATTGCTACACACCGCAGAATCAAGGCGTAGGCAGGGGGCCTCCGTGGCCGAGAGGGTAAAGTCGCTGACTTTAACACTCACTCAGCCCCTCACCGCGTGGGTTCGAATCCCAGCAGGGTCATTCGTATTTTCATGTGAGGAAGCCTTCCAGCTGGCTTGCAGTAGTGATTCTACCTAGATGCCTCCGTGCATTCGGGGTCTTCCTCCACCTGTAATTAGCTGGACGTTGCTATATGACTGAAATACTGTCGAAGCGACGGTAAACTCAAATAGTCAAATAGTCAAGTCAAGGCGTAGACATGTAGCATGATACCACACCTGACACACACCTGACACCAGGCCAACCAGCCCTAGAACTACCCTATCTATATATTGAGCATTAAGCAGCATTTTTTTAAGACTTTGGAATGCTGCGGTCAAGGATCGAACCCACGACCAAAACATTTTTTTGTAATAAGTAATATTTAAAAAAAACATTTTGAAAATTTGCAGTTTCAATCTTAAGTTAGTTTAATGACTACGAAATTCATGTTCTTGTAAAATCTGCATAGTGATGTCATTTCCATATAGAACTATTAGATAAAAGATTTAATGGGAGAAAGACTGCGATATTTCAGTTAACGCAAGGCACCATGGGCATATGAGTCAAAGAGTCTATACTGTTGTAGACAGCAGCTGGGGTTCAATTAAGTTGAAATACAAACAATTATTCAAATCAAACATTTGATTTAACATATATTCGGAAATAACTCCAATTATTCTCTCGGTACATGAATGTCTCCATCGATATTTTTTACTGGTGTCACGTAATGAAAGTTACCTTGGATACTTGTACATACTAAATGATTTATAGCCTCTTACTCCTACCGTAATCTAATTAAACCTAACGCAAACCCTAACCTACCCCTGAAACCCTTTCCTAAGGGTATGTACACATTTGCACCTCATTATTACGAGTGACTTTCTTAACGATACACCAGAGTACACGTGTCTGGACGGGATACCACAGCACGTGCACATCTAGGAATCACAGCACGTGCATATCTAGGAATCAAACCCGATACTCACGGGGTGGGGCGTGAAGTGCGTTGCCACAACGGTAGTAAAGGAACCAGACAATCTGCAATTGCCATAAATACCATCCCTGGGACGGGAAGTCAAACCAACTTTCTGACTGTCTTATCAGGCATTAAAATCCTCTTTGGAGTGAAATAAAAAGGGAAAATGGAGGTCTCAGCCGTCTGTCACTATATATTGTCCCCTTGACATGGGTATTTACGAGTGAAATTCGAAAGGAAATGTGTATTGCGGTGACGATTTTCATACACCCGATTACCTCTGTTCAATATCTACATAAATGTATGTAAAAATGTATTAGCGTGCATGGATAGCGTAGTGGTAACGTGCCTCGCTTCTTACCAATGCGTCCCGAGTTTGAATACTGGTCATGTACGTGAAAGGGCACATTTTTCTCCTGGTTCTCTCCCCTCACCCCCTAATTAATGAACATATATGCCGCCACAAGAGCCTTCGAGAGAAATTAAGTTGTTTTCGATATAAAATAAAGTTTAAACTTAAACTGAAAAAAATATATATATGTCTAAAGGCAATAACACACCGAGGGATGATATCACGCGTACAGTAAAGGCTTTAGTACAGCAAGTTATAGATTCACAAGGAACACTAGCTGTTTTCAGATGACAAAACGTGAGGCTTAATTTTCGGTTACATAGCTACTGTCAAACATGTTCAATTGTTTCAATAACTGCATTCCGTTCGTGACGTCGCACATTATTCGCCGTCACTTTACACGGACACGGACCGTTCATGAATGATAATGGCCTAGTTAAGAGCAGCATCAACCCATATAGCCTGACTGGTCCAGTATCATAAATAACATCATACGCCCTGCGGCATCAGGACATGGGTCCAATCTCCGACAATGGCATACCAGAAAAAACAACAAACAATGAAGTTAACACTGCTTCCTTGATGTTCCAGGTCATAATTGTATACCTCCAGTAAAATCTACAAGACGTACACGAAATAAGGTAAATATTAAATAGGCAATCTACAGGTAAACATATCAATGTTACATACCACGGTGTGAATAAATGTTATCTGTGTGGAATGGCTGTGGGTCACATATATTTTCTTTATCATAACGTATTCGTTCTATGGTTGGGCCATAAATTCCTTTTGCAAAAATGCCTGGTTCAATAATCTATTTAAAACCCCCGAAATTTATGTTCTGACTTGTCTATTACAATTATGCTTTCCCTCTATACAATTCACATGAACTATTCTTACACACATATGCATTGATATAAGTTTACTGTTTCTTACGATACAATCTTATTTCTAAAAGACATTTCAACTGGCTTTTGGTATGTCGGTACCTCTACCCAAGTGCTTCTGTCTACTTGGGGTTCATTAGCTGACTGAAATAATGCAATCGGAACACATCGTGTAATGCCGTCATTCTTCATCACCGAGATGTTCCGATTGTGAAAAAAATGTCCTCAAACATTGCAACACAGAATGTCCCCAAAGGTCTCAAATTACATTATTTTAAAACTACAATGGTAAACAATAATAAAAAAGCAAACATGCAAACTTGGCCTTGTTTTACCTACCAATACATTCACGGTGTTTAACAACTTCTTCCGGGTCATTACGTGTTCGTCTGCGAGAGGTTACTCGACGGGTAAATTGAATCAGATTCACTTGCTTCATGGTAACCATATCAACTAAAGATGTCTTCCTTGTGTTGCCATTGAGACAGTGTCAAATTGAGCCGTCATGTGTATAGGATCATACTTTTATGCCTAATATTCGTGAAGATTAATTATTACATTTAGTAAATCATTATACATTTATTCTTCTGTTTGTACACGTATTTTTCGTGACGAATCCATATTCAAAATACGCACATTTTCCCTTTTATATAGCCATACCCAAAAAAAGCTGTATCAATCTGATTTTTACTTTTAAGATACGTTGAGGTGTCTACTCTGTACATGAAAACACCAAATTTGACCCGAATATCATTCTAAATTCCATTAAATCGTCACATGCACAAAACACCGGTCACTGTGTAACATACTTTTAGTCCCTTGTGATAATCTTATATCTTATGTATTGACAACAGTTTTGTGCTTGCGACCACACTACATTGATGTACCAAACACACCTTGCAGACGATTCGACATTATGAAGTGCCTTTACAACTTGTATTTTCTCCTGTATATATCCATCGATTATCGTCAGCATTTTTCTGATAGGTTAACAGCTGTTTTTTTATCAGCAAATTTATTTCTTACCTGTAAACTCGTTTCACATGTACCAGAATTTCTTCCGGGTGACTTTTTGTTTCGTTCATAGTTTGACAGGTTCTAGCGCATGTATACATACATACATACATACATACATACATACATTAAGGAAAATAAAGATTCGTCCTTTTATGACTTTGATTTCGCCCCGTCGAGAGTATTTCAGTCTGCAGGAGACAGATAAAGAGCTACCTCGCTGCGATATCACACTGTAGACAAGTGGCATGATACCACGCCCAGTCCCTGAACTTCCCTTTTACGCAGAGAGCCAAGTACAGTCGAGATGCTGATATACCAATTGTTGTATCATTTTTATGACATTAGTATGTCGCGACTAGGATTCAAACTCCCGACCTCCCGGTCACAGGACGAGCACTCTAACCACTCGGTCACCAGGATGTAGACTTGTAATACTATATATCCCACTAACAATTTACGTCATTGTTCTTAGACTTTATCAATTCATTGAGTAACCTAACATTATATTTAGGGCCTCCGTGGCCGAGCGAGTAAAGGCGCTACAGCGTCAGCCTAAAGTATTAAGTGTTTCGGAAAACCCGACCCTACCTAGAAAAAACCCGCAGACCCGAAAGTTTTTAGCGGCCATTTTGGGACCGCCGTTTTACGTGATTCATTCATTATAATGACTGGACTTTACAAAAAGGTAAAAAAATAAATAAAACTCAATCCCTATCTTACCTTACATTTTATAGACCGTTGCCCTAAACACACACATTTAAACGTAACTCAACCCCTCACAGCCGTGGGTTTGAATCCCGACAGGACTGCTTGAACGTTGTAACAACTGCGCAATATGCTAAATTTATACATATGTATGTAAGTATTTATTTTTCTACCTTCCTATATATTTTAAGATTAAAACATATGTTTACATGAGAATATACCACAACTGGTCCACTGTTTAATCATGTTTTATTATCATTAAAGATTCTTGACACCGGCGTGATTTAAACCCACGGCCTCATGCACGCTGAATAATCCACATAACAACGACCACGCCATGTATATAGCTAATTGCATTTGGCGGATACCCTCGATGTACTTTTCAACACTGACCGTCCCCGGTGGCCGAGTGGTTAGAGCGTCCGCCATGGGAGCGGGATTTCGTGGGTTCGATCCCCGAACGCGACATACCAAAGTCATAGAAATGGTACTGGTATAGCCCCCTTTCTTTGCGCTCAGCATATAAGGTTATAGTTCCAGGACTGATTGGCCTTGTGTCAGGATAATGTGACTGCGTGTGGTATCATGCCACATGTCTACGGCGTGATACTGCAGTGTGGCAGCACTATATCTGTTTCAAGTAGACATCATCTCCAAATGACTGCAATACTGTCGATGGGACGTTAAACCCAATAAACAAACACTAAATTCATATTCCCTACGTGACACTTCAATGGTCTTAAAACGTAAAAGGGGAATTACAAATGACACGTATGCTGGTGACATGTCGATGAAAATAAAACGAGATTAGTGATATCAACAAATCAAATGCTGTCATCTTCGAATGCACTTCCGTTTCGGCTTCCCGGTCTTCTCGGACAACATCGCATACCGACAGGAATCTAGTTCAACATATGATCACAATACCACTATCTCATTGAAATTAGCACTTCGCTACTCTACGAACGTAGAAATACGCTAAATTTAACTGAAGAAAGAACAGACAAACAGAGAGAGAGAGCCTTGTATTACTATCTCAGCGAGATAACCCATGTGTAACTCCCTATTACAGTTTGTACCATGATCTGTATGTAAAATGTTGTCATAGCGAGGTACATTTTTCTGAGGTATGCCTCGCATTTACTAACCTTCGGCCCTAATACCAAACCAAAAGTATACGCATACAAAAAGGAACCCTTACCCTAACATGACCCCAAAACCGAAACACACACACACACACACACACACACACCAAACGTTTCGCCTTTCTTTGCCAATGTAAACATATGCCTTTTTTTAAATTTGATCAAACAGTAAAAACAACTATCATCACTTACTAATATTTGCCATAGCATATACTTTGAAATTATATGTCCATATAAAGTAATAATCGCTAGACATACTTGATAGTACAGGCCACTGTATGGGTACAATAAGATTTCGTTATTTATTCTATTATCGATTTGTTCGACAATGCGGCAGTGCGTTAATAGATCACGATAGTGTGATACTAGATTACAACGGAACGACAGGGCGAACAGCGGTGCAATACGAGATTACGACGGTACGATACTGTTTCAGAAAGGTACGATACATTCGTGATACATAGATTTACTGAATCACTCGAGCTAATGCTCTGGTGATTTACCGTAAATCTGTGTATCACTCATGCTTATAACACTATTCGGATCAATCTACGATAGTAATAATGCGTTTGTATCAGGACGGTACTAAACGAGATCGCGACGTTACGATACTTTTTCAGGACGGAACGATACGAGATCGCGACGTTACGATACTGTTTCATGACGGAACGATACGAGATCGCGACGGTACGATACTGTATTAGGACAGTACTATACGAGATCGCGACGGTACGATACTGTTTCAGGACGGAACGATACGAGATCGCGACGTTACGATACTGTTTCAGGACGGAACGATACGAGATCGCGACGGTATGATACTGTATTAGGACAGTACTATACGAGATCGCGACGTTACGATACTGTTTCAGGACGGAACGATACGAGATCGCGACGGTATGATTGTTCCTTCCCATGGGAAGGAACATCTATAGTCATACATTTCAACTTGACAGTTTCAGATTCGCTTCCTGCGGAGATGTTATCCCGCTTAGTATCTGATTTGCCTCATGATACCTACGATGAGACGGGATCCAATCGGAAGTGACGTGATAGCAGAAACCGCCATTTTATTTCACGTGATGTCCGCCATTTAATGGACTAAGACCACAATTACCTGCCCTTGGTTACCCTGTATCCGGATGTGCCTACACAGAAAATAGTGACCCTATTTAATGCTGAATTAAGGTGAGTTTTTGACTGAAAGACATGCAATTAAGGATCAAATTCTATAGAACACAGTTAAAATAGTCATAAAATGCCCAATTTAGAGGCCTTATTGCACCACAACCTTAAAATTTGAGCATTACTGAGAGGGGAATTTTTGAGAAAATTGGTGTGAAATGGCCGACCGGTGCACTAAATTCATACGTATGTTATTTAAGCTTAAATAGGTCAAAAAGTAGTCGGGTGACCCCATGTTTAAAATGTACAGAATTATTTCTCTTGAATAGATCTATCTAATGAGGGTAAGTTTGGATGTCAATTTCCCTTATAGAAATTGTCATTTGCATATATGCCTATATAGAACATATAGTAAAATTAATTGTGGTCTTAGTCCTAATCGGCCATTTTAGTCAGTCTAGCAGGTGCGCGTAGGTTTAAATTACGGCTTCGTGTTGTCCCGTTTAAGAAAATACGATGTCAGCCTAAATTAAACATAGCCCTATTTAAGTCCTTGAATTTCTTGCTTCATTTCCTGTGCTACCATGATTTAAAGAAAAAATAAGAACTTAAGAAAGGTTTGACTTGGAGAGAAATGTTCAACCACCAATACAGTTTGTCCTTTTCGTACTCTAAGGTTATCCCTTCCATATGCAAATGCTGAAAAACAGCGTTCACTTCATACTTCATAATTTAGAAATGCCCTGGAAGGAACTTTTGGTAGGCTAAAACTTGTACTGTATTAGGACAGTACTATACGAGATCGCGACGTTACGATACTGTTTCAGGACGGAACGATACGAGATCGCGACGGTATGATACTGTATTAGGACAGTACTATACGAGATCGCGACGGTTAGTTACTGTTCCAGGACGGAACGATACGAGATCGCGACGGTATGATACTGTTTCAGGACGATACGAAAACACGATACGACGTTCTAGCGATTATTTTGTTAAAGACTTACGGAAGTCTTTCCGCGAATCGCATCTTCACCTTATATAGACTAGTTTTTTATATTGAGGATTGAGAGCGAGTTAGCCTAGTTTCGCTCCCACCCCTCGATATGCATCAGCTAACAGAGCAATTCCAGATCAGACGTACGTATGTATTTTATAGTACGATCGACGCATAATGGTAAATAATTGTATATCGGTAGCTAGGTGCAAAACTGTTGTAACAGTTTCTTTATCTATCTGTTACTTTATCATTTTGTAGTACACGTACACTACCTTGAAATTATAACAAAGCTGTATACTGACCGACATGATCCGCGAGTTTATTCACGTCCCGGGTGCTCTTCGGTTCTGATAGCTCCAGGATGGGATAAATAAGTTCAAGGTCGTCGATCACAGCGCTGTCTTCAAACTCTCGCTCCACGGCATCATGCGTTATGCCTATGAACACGTAATGGTGAGAGTCCCGCAGTAGGTGTGGGGCCGGTAGGGCCAGCGCAGCTTTCCAGACTCTGGTTTTTAGTTCACTTAGGCATGACTTTCTGCAATAAATGATAGAAAAAAAACCACTATGCCTTAACTTCTCGGTGAATTCAGTGGAAAACCAAGTTTGAATTTTACAAAGAAACAATCAGAGTGTTCTCTGGAACATATGTGTCACCTGCTGAAGCGTGACAGACAGACAGACAGACAGACGACGGAAAAGTAATCCCTATGAGTCCTCTCTGCTTACAGAAGGTGACACAAAAGAAATCCGTAGTTTCAAACGTAAACGTAGTCTTGAGAGGATCTTTAGACAAAATATAAGCAATATACTTGAAAAAAAAACAAAAAAAAAACGCTAGAAAACCATAACAAAGCGCTTGGTTATATATTTGGCACTACATGTTTGATAATATCGAATAAAAATGTTACGTTGTTGTTGTTGTTTGAATGATGATGACAATGATGACGACGACGACGATGATTATAATGATGATGGGACCAACCAAACGACCATAATGTTGTCGTTGTTGATGATGATGGTGATGATGATGATGGTGGTGACGATGATGATGATGATGGTGGTGATGATGATGGTGGTGACGAAGATGATGATGATGATGGTGATGCCTACCTGTCACAGGAGAGCGATACCATAAACCCGTTCGGCATCAAGAAATCAACAATCTCCCCGCCAGGTTCTACCATGGTAAAACTAGCGAGAGACTCGTATTATAAATCCACAGCCTATTACATTTTAGTGTTGAGTTAAAAAGAAAAAAAAAAAACAGAAAAAATATCTCTTAAATTCCGCTTTAATTTTAATTAGCAACATGTAAATAAACTGTTTAAACGATGGTGATGTTATGATTTAAACTAAAATAATCCAAATGTGGAAAAAGTGAAACATGCAAGGTGAAATCATCTGACTCAAGTGACATATGCATTATAATCTGTCTATTGTGATTCAGGGCCTTGCTGATATAGCAATCTAACCTGTGAAACAGTAAAATATTGTATCATGTGTACAACAGATACAATAGATATAGCTATTATCAAAAACAAAGGTTCAAATCATCAATATTGTTATCACGTTATAATTTTTTGAATATTGTATAGATAGTGCATTGTAGATCTACGTGTTATGTATTACACATGCGATGTATTGTATTATGTAATGTATTTGTATTTTTTTATTTTATTTTATGTAATATTGTACATTGTACATATAATGTTTTGAATTTATAATTGTATTTTACATGCAATGTAATGCGCATGTAATGTATGTTACATGCAATGTAATGCACATGTAATGCATTGTTAATATAATGTGAGTGTATTGTTTATGTCATATATTGTATTGTACAAGTTACGTATTGTAATAACGTTATGTCACCAATGTGTATGTTAACTTATCCTCATATTTCTTTAGTACACGCACTAATATTTCAACAAAAGAAAGTACACATATGGATAATTTTAGCATGTTAAGGAGAAGCCATATCGAGAGACTTATATATTTTTTACATGAAATATTGGTCAATTAACTGTTTAAATATCAGAAACTTAATTAACATTTTTTAGATATTGACATTTTGTTTTATTATTAAAATTAAGTGAGACTGACAGAATTCTGTGGGGTGGGAAAATACGCACCCTTCATTAAAGACTATGTGCTACATTATAACATTCGTTATTTTATGATGAACAAACCGAAGATGTTTATTTGCACAAAGTGAAACTGTGTATATCAAACCTATCATTTTGATATAAAAAAGTATATTTCCCCCGCCTGAATGAGTTGCCAATGTGCAAAAAAAGAATCCCCAACATCCTTTATTTTTCTTATCTTTTATATAACTAAAAAGAACGATTCTGTTGTGATATGTTACCACCCGTATGTTTTTTTTCTCTTACTAGTATCTCCAAAAAAGATTTTTTATTAATATTTTATACACCCCGTACTTACTTTAACTTTTAAGAAATTAATTTCATTTTAAACAGGCAGTACCTGTATCTACGGTCATTGATATATTTATTAAACGCTTTAAATAAATAGACACATACTGTATAAATATTCGGTAAATTAGAAATTACCTTGGTTTTATTTTTAACTATGTCAATTAGTGCAAAAGATATGTGACCAAAGAGGTGCAAGGGGCTCGGACGTTGATCCAGCAGGTTACATAACAATCATACGAGTGATATTTATGACTTTCAAATCGATAAATGATAATATAAGTTCATGAATTCGGTGTCTATCAAAATAACTAAATAAAAAGGTTCATGCTGTCATAAGTTATCTAAATCATTTTGAAATATTCAAGAGCAAATCATGACTGACGCTCGCTAGGTAGAGTAGGGTATCGGAGCGAAAAAGCAAAATCTAACCTCATTGATAACGTAGGCACATACCATGTACATACTGGCTAGATATAGGTTATGATGAAACCTGACATATTTTGATTATTGATATAATCTAGAACATTATAGCTTATGATATCCACATATACATATAAAATATATACTATGACACACATAGATTATGATATGATCTAACATAAACAGCTTATGATATAAAAAAAATATAAATATAAATAATACATGATTAAAATATGACACACATAACGTTTAGTGCACACACACACACACACACACACACACACACACACACACATATATATATATATATATATATATATATATATATATATATATAAATGACATAATAATATTATTTGATACAAGTTAGGACATACTTTGTTTGCTTGGGTTCATTCCTCGCTTTAAGTTGATTATATGAGAAAAATAAATGATGCTACATCATTTCGGTAACACAAAAAAACAAGTGGCTTTAGTGTACACATGTGATACATTGTACGTGTAATGTATATGTTGTGCATTGCACATTATTGTATTGCACACGTAATGTATTGCATATGTAATGTATTGATATGTAATGTATTGCGCATGTAATGTATTTACATGCAATGTATTGTTCATTTAATGTATATGTAATGTATTACATATGTAATATATTACACATGTATTGCATTGCACATGTAATGTATTGCACATGTAATGTATATGTAATGCATTACACATGTAATATATTACACATGTAATGTATTGCACATGTAATATATATGCAATATATTACAATGTATTGTATTGCACATTATCATGTAATGTATTTTGTTATGTACATGCAATGTATCGGCCGTACATATTGTGTTGCACAGTTATGCATTGCACATGTTATATATTGTACATGTAATGTAAATGTAATGTATTGCACATGAAATGTATTCAACATGTAAGGTATTGTACATATAACGTATATGTAATGTATTGCACATGTAATGTGTTGCACATTGTAGTATTTTATATGTAATGTATTGCACATGTAATGTATTGCATATGTAATGTATTGTAAATATATTGCAAAAGTAATGTATTGTAAGTATAATGTATTGCACATGCAATGTATTGCATATATGTAATGTCTTGCACATGTTATGTATTGCACATGTAATGTAGATAAACATCATCTCGGTAACACGCCGTAGACAAGTGGCATTATTCTACAGCCGGTCTTCGGGTCAACCAATGAAATACTAGTTATACATACAATTATTCACATGATGACAATGTCACCCGGAGATTACATTCTAAATATATATATATGAAGATAAAGGTAATCTATGGTGGCATATTTCTTCCAGCCACTTATCCACTTAGCTATGTTGAAACTTTTTTGAAAAATTGTCACATATTCAGTTAGTATCTGGCAAGTAGCAAATTTTCAAGTTATCTACTTAAGTATCTTAATAGGACTTAACTGTCTGTTAGTGCCCACTACTGCCAATCACATATTCACTTATTTTAACTGGATATCATGCCTTTTTCCAGATAATTATGTGAAAAAATGCTTGTTATCCACATAATTTAACTGACTAACTTGAAAAAAGGCGAGATTACCAGTTATCTTAAGTGAATATATGGCTGGCAGTAGTGGGCACTAACAGGCAGATTTGTTCTGTTAAGATACCTAAGAGGATAACACGAAAGTTTTCTACTTGCCAGATACTAACTGACTATGTGACATTTTTAAGAAAAGTTTCGACATAGCTAAGTGGATAAGTGTCTGGCAGAAATATGCCACCATAGTAATCTAACAAGTTATCGTGTAAATGTAAGAGTAATGACGTCATGACAATCAACAAGGAAGACTAGCCTCAAGCAATGACAATCGTCTGACCTTACGGTGTTACCCCATTGTTCTACAATAAGACAGGGAAACCCCCACTAGCCACAATCATGGTTTATCTAGGTCACACTGAATATCAAGTCGTATGTCAAGATAGCAATGTTTACCACATAATGGCACCTACCTGTCACTACAGTCATCTTGAAAATATATACTTTCACCACTTGACATTTTCATTCTTTATCGACTGTCGGATATTATTTTGACGTCTCAAGGACCCCTTTTAACCGCTTCGTAACACTGGTTCATGGAATCTGAGTCATCCCCATGAACCCTTACAGCCATGCAGAATAAAAAACAAGAGGGTCAAAATGGGCCTGAATCGCCCACCTGCGAAATACTGCCTTTATTGCCCATAATAATATAGTCATTCTAAATACATAACCCATGCAAAAGTACAGCAAGATAATCATAATTCAACACAAAAACTGTATCTATGGTCCAATTATGCTGGTCATATCCTTGACTGAATTCATCGTGTAGGTAATCCAATCAGTGAAGCATGATTTCTTCAGAACACTACACTAAAATAGTAAACTTGCGTCGACAGTCTCGACTGTTGACATTTTCCAGACAACTTTTACGCCTGTGCACTTCCGGTTAGTGTCGACGATTTCCACCACTTTCCGTAACGGTGGCGAAAACTGGAAATCGTCGACCGGAAGTGCACTTACGCAGAAGATGTCTGGAAAATGTCATCTTTGGAGTTGACGAAACTGTCGACGTAAATTTATTTTTTTAGTGTAGTGTATTGAAGAAATAATGCTTCACATATGATGGTCATAGCTTTAAAATCATGTAACCCCAGTAGAGTGGTGGGACAAATTTTGATACCCGGGTCATGACTTGAAAGCTTGGTTTATGTCTACTAGGCCATGTTACATACTTGTGGTTTCTGACAATAAAATTTTTATGACTTCCTATATTAGTCTATGTAAAATCAAGTGACCCCTGGGGCGGGGCCTTATTTGACCCCAGGGCCATGATGTGAACAAACATGGTAGAAGTCCAATAGGCCATGTTAAATACCAAATATCTAAACTCTAGGTATTTTGGTTTCTGACAGGAAGATTTTTCTAGTCATTTCTATTTAAGCCTATGTAAAACAAGTGATGGGGCAATTTTGACCCCAAGACCATGCTTTCAACAAACTTGGAAGAGCTCAACTAGGACATGTTTCACACAAAATATCTTAACCCCGAGCCTTGTCGTTTCTGACTAGAAGAATGTTCAATATTTTCCTATATAACTCTAAAAAGGTAGTGACTCTTGGGTGGGGCCAGTTTTGACCCAGGGCTATGATTTGAACAAACTTGGAAGTGGTCCACTAGACAATGCCACACACTTAGTGCCAGACCTTGCTATATAATTCTATGTACATGTAAAAATCAAGTGACCCTGGGGCGGAGCCAATTTTTACTCCTGGGCTATGATTTGAACAATGCAACACACTAAATATCTTAGCTCTAGGCCTTGCAGTTTCGTCGGAGATTTTTAAAGACCTATTATTAGCTCCTGTGACCCATATATGTAAGGGACTAGAACCATTTGAACAACCTTGGAAAATCTTCCTGCAAGGAACATCATAGGCAAGTTTCATGAAATTTGGCCCATTGGTTTCTGAGGAGATGTCGTTTGAAACAATTGTGAACAACGGACGGACGACGGACAGCTATCACATGAGCACTACATGATCATGTAAGCTAAAAGGTAAATGAAAAAAATCATATTTGTATGTTAATTGGGTTTAACGTCCCGCCGACAGTTTATCAGTCATTTGTAAACGATGTTTACTTGAAACAGATATAATGCTTCCACACTGCAGTATCACGCCGTAGACACGTGGCACAGTAGACACCCAGTCACATTATCCTGACACCGGCAAAGCAAGGGAGCTATACCAGTACCATTATTTACGACTTTGATATGTCGCGGCGGGGGATCAAACCTACAACCTCCCGATTCCGGGGCGGACGCCCTAACCACTCGATCACCGGGGACGGTAAATTCATATTAGGATTATTGTCTTACGTCACAAAATAATCTTTAATAAAAAAAATGAATTACATTCACCCATGTATTGTATTAGCAAGGACCCCAGTGACGGAGTTCTTTTTCTTATGTTTAGGTTGAAGTATCTCGTGCTTTTGTTTTGGCCTTTTACAGTTTAAAAGCACAGTAGAGAAGCGTCCAACGCTCCAAATGATTAGGGGTTTACTAGATTGTTTCAATCAATTACGACTTGCGAGTCGTGTCTACCGTACCTTGTGTAATCGGTCTCTCACTGTATAGTGGACGTCGCTTATATTGAAATACTTCGACACGTAAACCCAAACCCCAACAACAACAACAACAACAACAACAACAACACCACAACAACAACAACTGTCCGATTAAGATTTTTTTTTTCGATTCTGATTGTAGTAGTCTGCACAATAAGCATTCATTCGGACTGTTTTGTTGTAATTTTGTTTGTTTCACAATATGTTTCTTGATTAAATCCACTTTTATTCCATTACTGTCGTTGTTTCAAGACCAAACCTCTTTAAACTATCATGAGAAATTATAAGCCCAAGCAATATCATAACATGTTTCATGCTTTGTATGTAGAGCTAGAAAAAAATTGCCGAAATAGTATGTGATGATTAAATGTTAAATATGGGATTTTCTTTATCATACCGTTACGGAGATAGTCAAGTCATTTGTGCGTGTTAACTTTCTTGTTTATGGATTCCTTTTTTGTCAGTGTCAGTGAAGAATCCATGTTCAACTTTGAAAAAAATAATCATATTGTCTTTTTTTATGTGTGCAGAACGCCGGTCTTTTCGCTATGAAATTTCGTCTGAAATTGTAAGTTTTTCGCTTTGCACTCATAACAAGACAGCATTTTGCCATATTGCATTCCTCAATTAAGTATATGCCCCATAATAGCCACCAGTTCCATCAAAACCATGCATATAACTTCAGATTACAAGCTTTTAAAATGTCAAGCCGTGGAAATCTTAAAGGCCAATTGACATGTTATGACATATGACAGAAATTCTTTTGTACCCCGCCCCCTTCATAATTTTGTTGTCATGAGTTATCTTCCCTGAAAACTACAAACCAGTGACTTCCTCCATTTTCCTACGGTAAGGATTAGATGTTTTCATAAAATTCGAAAAAGAATCATATAATACATCTTTCTACCGTTACTTTTCCTCGAAAATCAAGTTCAGTTTTCCATATTCACAGAAACTGTAGATTTCCCATAGACTTCAATGTTAACTTAAATTCAGATTATCTCCCCTACATCTAATAAAACCTGGAAAAACTCTCGGTGAAACATTTTTATTTTTGGATATCTTCAAAGTGACAAAGTTTCATAGAGATATTACCATCCAGTGTCAAGATATGGAATATGGGTATTAGGGGGTTTATACCTTAATTCACGTTTAGACCGAACTCGATTAGTTTGATAACTTTCCTAAGCGCAAAGCACTGTGGAACCCAGGCGTTTTCCTAATATTGAACCATCATGATTAAAGGTTTAAGCTACACAGCTTTCTAAATTAGAGTTATCTAAATAGGGCTTACGTCGAGGAGTAAATGACTAGAAATTTGACTTATTATCATGCAACTGTGTCAATTACTATAAAATATTTTCCTAACATACTTTTTATACCCATTAGACATTACAGCGTATTACCTCTTTTTGTCTGGCATATATGAATGCAACTTGATGGCTCTTCTAAAAAAAAAAAAAAAAAGATAATAAGCAAAAATATATGACACTAGAGTAAGGTCCCTTTAATGTAAAAAAATAATAATTTGGATACCATACTTCTGGATTACCTGCCCCTGACACAACGTGATTATGAAGGGAACCAGACTATACTCAGTTTCAAGTAATACTTAGTATTTATGTAAGTTTTAACGGTAATTTATCAAATTAACTTTGCCATATAGGTTCAAGACTTTATAAACGGGATTAGTGGAATGAGTCTAGTACTTGGAAAATGTAGCAAACTGTCACATATGCCCTTAATATATATTTTATGGGTCATACTAAAAGTGTTTATTTTCTAGAAATAAGGAAAATTTAAATTTTTAAACTTTGCATGATTATAGAGAATCATAAAAGAAACATTTTCTTGAGAAAAAAAATTGGGGTACACTATCCTACTTTTTGAGTTATCTGCCCCTGAATGTGTTTAGGCCATATTTACGCAGCGCAGTTGTGACGAGCTTCGCTTATCACCAATGCGTCCCGGGTTCGATTCCTGGTCAAGTAATGGAGAATGTAAAACAATTATATGATAAATAAATTAATTGTTATCTGAGAAATAGTCAAAATAAGCATAAACTCAGTTGTGAAGTCTAGCGTGCATTTACATTTGACAAAATCATCATCTAGTAAAAATAATCCAAGCATTTCCTGGTGTCTATGTGTTTAAATGGGGAATTGAATCATAAAACACAATGTTTCAAAGATTGATCATTCTTTTTATTGTGAATATCTCATCAAAATACATTCAAGCAGTAAAACATCACTTAACAGAAACTAATAGCTCCCATCTCACACCCCATTATATATAATTTTTTATGAAAAAACCTTAGAAATAAATATTCAAACATGAATTGTAAGCTTCCAAGTTTTTTTTTAATTTTTATGCCTCTCCAACTGTGTTTGGGACATATAAATTTTTGGTCTGCGGGTGTTTTATGTGAGTTTGTCACTTTGAGTTTAAGCTTATTTTCTATAAAGATGACTTCAAATTTCATTTTTAACGACTTTTGTTGACAACTATTCAAAGTGTACTCCTGCCAAGTTTCATCGATATCTGACAAGTGGTTTCAGAGATGTTATTTGTCACAGGAAACACTGGCAACATTATCTCATATTGAAGACATTGTGTTTAGCCGGGTATGTATCTTTATTACAGAAGTAAAGAGACTATGTTCAGGAATTAAAGATGAACTAAGTTAAAAAGGAGCCATAACTAAGACAAAAATGACTGATTTTGCCCATTTTTGATCTTCATTTTATTGTGATAACCATGAGTACTATAACTTAATCCATTGTGCCTATGGGATAATTTTTGGCAAAGGGGCCATAACTACAAAAACGGTGCATGCATATATTTCCCAGGTAGGCAAGAGTAGGCACAGAGTAATAGAACATACTGCAGATGCCATGGGTACAACTCTGTATTCACAAAGAGTTTATCAAGTATTTTTATCACGCAATCTCGCACTTTCTCTTTTTATATATACTGAAGGGAGAAAAACCAGAGGATATCTAAATTTTGTGTTGATTTAGAGAAAAGTTCATTCATAATGACATAAGTAATAACAAAAAATCATGTTTCAAAAGGAATGATCCGTTTGAAATGAGGGGGTTTTGCAATATGTGTTTAACAACAAAGTCAGATGGTACAGTTGAGACTCGTTATGTTGACATCGTTATGTTGACATCGCGAGTCTCAACATTAAGAATATCTTGACATACTTTGAAAGTCATGACCTTTTTGTCTATAAAAATATATATGATCCATTTTTATCTCAACATTTTTTTTTTATTTTTATATCTTGACACATTTCTTTGGTCTTGATTAGTAACTATGTGTTTATTTCAACAAGTGCCGACACACACAGGGACGTGTAAAAATTCAGTATCGCCACCGTCTTTTTTTCATAGATTATGTCCGAAACCAGTGCATTTTGTGTTAATTACATCATTAAAATGTTGCAAACTGTAATGTTTGGAATTTAACTGATTAATGCTAGATGCAATCATACATACTTGACTACATCATAGTAAGTGTGAAATATTTTCACGAAACAAGTCATCTAATATCAATGCCATTTGGCAGTATTAGCAGAAAGTATACCGAAAGAAACTTGCATCATCAACTTCAACAAAACTCAGTTTAGGCTATAACATAAAAGACAAGCCTTTTTTATTAGGTATATATAGGGCCTTTATACAAATTATGTCAAATACATGTGCATTCGTGAAAGAATGTTTTTTCCGGGTCAACATATTTGTATCTTGATATAAAAATGATGTTCTTATTGATGTCGAGATAACAAGTCTTGACTGTTTCATCTTAAGTCTGGCTTTAAAGTTTATTATATTTTTGTTACTCTGTATTTCACAGTGAGTTAACATATACCTTTTTGTTATCGATACTTCTTTAAATACATGACATTTTACTTAAAAAATATTGATAGCTACCTTAATATAGAAGTAAAACATTTTTTTCATACAAAGAATCTAAATAAACATAGAAAAAATGTAAACCCTTGTACATTTGCTCTGGACTGAAATTTCTTTCACATGCACAGCATGGGTTTCTTTCATTCTTGTAAGAAATATTTTAATACTAAAGGGAAAAACTGGCTTTTCTAAACATTTGTATAAAAATACACAAATATTTTATACTTAAATAAATACCTTTAAATATTTGGGTAATAATTTATATTAACTTTAGTCTTGTTCTAAAATATTTCATTAACAAGAGCTCCGCTGACAGCGGGGCAATATACGCCCGAAGGTATGTATTGTCAGGGAATATCCTAAGACAAAAAGGATAAGCACAAACATGTATATATAAAGTATTATTTCAACAAGAAGGATTGGCAATGTTAATCTTCAAGGGCTTTATTATAACAGTGGCTACAAATAGGTTTTTCATGTTTCTTATTATGTGAATAGTGCTTTAATCAAGAGTTACCTCATTACCAGCTAACCCAACATAGTTTATGGTCAGTGTAATATGCTTCTTTGGTTCCACATATACAGTCTTCAATGTTGGTGAATATGAGGTCAATTGTGGAGTTATTATCTGTGGTTGGACCTGTCATGATCTGTTTGAAGCGGACACAAACAAAAATACTAACTTAGCACCAGTTAAGATATTTGACCTTAAATTGTGACCTTGACCTTAAACCTAGCCATCTGAAAGCTATGTTCTGCACATCCTCTCACTCTGGGTGATACTTCTGCCAAATAGTTTCCATTTACATCCAGCGGGTCAAAAGATACAGAGCGGACACAAATATACTTACTTTGCTCCAGTTAAGATATTTGACCTTGAATTGTGACCTTGACCTTGAACCTAGCCATCTGAAACCTATGTTCTGCACATCCTCTTACTGTGGGTGATACTTCTGCCAAATAGTTTCCATTTACATCCAGCAGGTCAAAAGATACAGAGCGGACACAAAAATACTAATTTTGCACCAGTTAAGATATTTGACCTTGAATTGTGACCTTGACCTTGAACCTAGCCATCTGAAACCTATGTTCTGCACATCCTCTTACTGTGGGTGATACTTCTGCCAAATAGTTTCCATTTACATCCAGCAGGTCAAAAGATACAGAGCGGACACAAAAATACTAATTTTGCTCCAGTTAAGATATTTGACCTTGAATTGTGACCTTGACCTTGAACCTAGCCATCTGAAACCTATGTTCTGCACATCCTCTTACTGTGGGTGATACTTCTGCCAAATAGTTTCCATTTACATCCAGCAGGTCAAAAGATACAGAGCGGACACAAAAATACTAATTTTGCACCAGTTAAGATATTTGACCTTGAATTGTGACCTTGACCTTGAACCTAGCCATCTGAAACCTATGTTCTGCACATCCTCTCACTCTGGGTGATACTTCTGCCAAATAGTTTCCATTTACATCCAGCGGGTCAAAAGATACAGAGCGGACACAAATATACTTACTTTGCTCCAGTTAAGATATTTGACCTTTAATTGTGACCTTGACATTGAACCTAGCCATCTGAAACCTATGTTCTGCACATCCTCTTACTGTGGGTGATACTTCTGCCAAATAGTTTCCATTTACATTAAGTGGTTCAAAAGATACAGAGCGGACACGAAATTGCTAACGGACGGACGGACAGACGGACGGACAGACGGACGGACGGACAGACAGACGGACGACCAGCGGCATAACATAATACAGCCCTTCGGGCGTATAAAAAGGAATTGCAGATTGTGTTTTAAAAATTTATGTATTACTTAACTCTAAAATTTGTTGTTGGGGATTCATCTAAAATAAAGCACCCCTGAAAACTGAATGGTTTGTTTTTATTTATTTTGTATGTAAAACTCATATATGAATTTCAGTTAAATGTATTATTTTACAAATATAAGAACATACAATTTTCTTGATAAAATTCCTATCAAATATATTAAAATAACAATTTGGTATCACATGCTGAAACTATTAAAATCATATATTCTGTAAATGTACATGACTCAGACTGCCATGTTTCCATGGCAACTAGTGAAGCTCGACAATGTCACCAGCTGGTTTCCCACAAACAGCACACATCTTCTTCTTCTGCTTGCGACCCGGGATACAGTCCCCACACAGTAAGTGATGGCAGGGCTCCATTTTATACCTAGAGAGGCATACAAATGTCTATCACATGACCATCAACAGAGGTCTCAAATAGTTTCAACATTTTACTAGACATTGCATGAAGCAGATTCTCTTTAAAAAGCTATTTGCATATTAACAAAGATTCAGAAACCTTACTTTTTTTTTATGTCAATATTTTTGAGAGTATACTGAGTACTTTAACCCTTTCCCTCATAGAGGACACCATGAAAAGACCTATGCGAACAGCATAAAACCAGATCAGCCTGCGAGTAACTCGCAGGCTGATCAGGTTTTATGCTGTTCACTGCTCCTCAGTGGTCTGGAAATGAGGATTTTGTAATTAAATTTGGTAAGGTTTAACTGTGGTTTTCTGCAGATCAGGCTTTATGTGGTACCTATTGAGTGCGTCAAAATGAGTCTATATGAGGGAAAGGGTTAAAAAGCCATTTGCATATTAACAAAGATTCAGAAACTTTACTTCTTTTTTTTTTATGTCAATATTTTTGAGAGTATTCTGAGTACTTTAATTAGATTCTCTACATATCAATATACTCTACTTCCTTCATATGAACAAGAGTGTTCTTTAGAACACATTTATCACCTGCTGAAGTGTGACGGAAAAAGTGTGACAGATAAACAGACAGATGGACACAATGTTTCATTTCTATCTTTTGTAAGCTATATCCCCAACTTAAAAGATTTAACCATGCCCATAGGTTTTTATATTCTGAATGAATCTCATTCAGACTATCCCCAATTTAATATTTAACCATGTCTCTAAGGTTTAGAGACACATACTGTTATATATATATACAGTTTTGTGTTTTTACCACCCCCATATGTTTGAATAAAGCCCCTGTGGATGATCCCAAACGATTGACCACATCTCTTAGGTTATCATATTTTGACTTAATTCCAACTAGACCATCCCCTACAGTTGTAAGTCATCATAAAGATGAATTACAAAACCAGGACATAACCAAACTGCTCCAATAAATTTGTTGGAACAGTTAACCCTTTCCCTCAAAGAGGAAACCATGAAAAGACCTACTAGTATGCGAACAACATAAAACCAGATCAGCCTGCGAGTAACTCACAGGCTGATCAGGTTTTATGCTGTTCGCTGCTCCTCAGTGGTCTGGAAATGAAGATTTTATAATTAAATTTGGTAAGGTTTAACTGTGGTTTTCTACAGATCAGGCTTTATGTGGTACCTATTGAGTGCGTCAAAATGAGTCTATATGAGGGAAAGGGTTAAACAGTATACAATACAATACATTATCGTATAAGCAAAGAGAGCAAACCCTGATCAGCAAGCTCCTATCCTATAGGAGCTGTCTCATCTGGCTCTTCTTTGTTTGGCAATGTGTCAAAATGTCTATACAAAGTAAAGGGTTAACCTATATAAGTCCTAAAAATCCACCATGTTAACGTCTAAAACAAACCTGTAGGGTTCCTCCTCACAGCTTTCACACATCTCAGAATCCCTAGCATCCTGACCTTGACCTTCTGCCATGACCTGACCTTGATTTCCTACTTGACCTTGTGCAGGATCAAGCTGTTCGATGATAAGAGAACCTCCCTTGTCGTCCTGTCTTCTCCCCTCCTGGCTTGGCTTTGCAACGTCTTCATTTTCCCCAGATGTAGATGGGAGATTTCCAAAGAAACTGGTTCCTTGTGCTCTTCCTGAAGACAACATGTAACCAGGGTAACTCTTTATGAGTAGAGCTGGGACGGGTAGAGATTTTCTACCCGGGTACCCGTGGTCCAATTAACCGCGGGTACTCGAGTACCCGCGAAAATCAAACTTTCAGTTGATTAAGATCAATCACTGACGTCACTGTGTATGCAGATTAGATGCTGTACGTTACCTGACGCGCTATAGATCAGTAGGTTGACAAAAGTAAGTAAATTCGCCGTCAGTGTTGAAGAATGTTGGCGAGATTTTTTAGTTTATATTGAGTCACCTGCATTCGTTTTAAAATGCTGCCATAGTTTTGTTTTTCGTTTAATTATTTGTTTAACTGAATATCCTGAATATATAATCATTGGAAACTTTGAATATAAATAGATAGGTGAGAAAAATTAAAAAGTTGTTCGTTTGAAATTGTTTCCAAGTGTTTTAATTGTAACCCATTTGTTGTTAGTCATCAATACTGTAGGCCTACATGCTGAAAATAACAGAAAATTCGTTCAGATTTCATCTTTAACTGTTCATGTCCTGAATGTATTGAAATATACGTATTCGTTTTTGCCGTAGATTGAAATAAGACTGCTGGCTTTTGGCCGACTATCGGCGATGGTTTCCGGATGGGGTTACCTACCTTTAATGATTTAATATGTACATGCGTGTTTCCTAACTGTACAGGTTCTATATTATGCATATTTCCCCTCCTTCACATGTTCCTGGCCAATGTGTGGCATATAACGTTATCTACACGAATTTAAGACCTGGTATACACGGAAACCTTTCCAAAGGTACCTCTATGCATCAATTAGCGGTAAGAAAAAGTCATTCTAATTTTAGACCGGGTACCCGGGTAGGAATTTACTACCCGGGTAGCGCTTTTACCCGCCGGGCACCCGGGTACTCGAGTACCCTTCCCAGCCCTATTTATGAGACAAACAATCTTCTTTTTTTATTGTTCATTGTTCCTCCTAAACAACAGGAAAACCCCAAAGATTGATTAAGAATGTTTCCATAAGGTCTACCAGTAAGATTATGCTACTGTGTAAGTAGTATATAGAATTGCTTCAGTGTTTACAATGTATTCAAACCGACCTGCAGGCAATCCAACAGCTACTCTTGGATAATACATACAGTGTAGTCAACGGTTGACCTTGTTTACACAAAAGGCTGCATGGTTATGTTTGTGATACTGTTTGTGGGCAGTTGACTGAGCCAAAGTTTCAAAATATAACACTATCATTACAATAATTTATGACAATCTAATATTCACTTTTGAAACATTTATTCTAACTACATACTTGGAGGAGGGGGGGGGGATGAGAATATTTTTGACCTCATGAGATGATTTCCTTTTACTTAGTGAAAAATTATCCAGCACTAAAATATTTGATCTATCACTTAAGGTGATCAGTACCTCCATATTCTACTTCCTTTTCATGTAATGTCAGAGTAGGACGGAATAGAACATGTCACCCACTTCTATGAGGTTGGGGTAAATTAAGTTATTACCATGTATGGTATACAATGTAGCTCCATTATAACACGATCCATTATTGCACTAAAGCCAGTTTGATATGGTCCCCAAACCTATATCTTGAGATTTCAATAAAGCTGATTTAAGGAAATCCATCCATCATTAATTTGTGATCATGGTCCATCAAGTGATTGTGAGAATTGCAAGCCTTTATAGACTTTCAGCTAAGGAGCCTATAACTTCCAAGTCAAGGGATGCTTGCATCTACATTGAAATCTTTTTAAGCATTTGAAGGATTACTTTAAAGTGTGATGCTTCATAGTAATATATTGCAGTATGTAGACCTGGACCCAAAGTATAGCATTATAAAGGAGCTACACTGTATTACACTACCTGAAGCACTCAGGCTCAGAGAGACTGGTCCCTGGTCAGCTTGTGACCTTTGACCTCCCACTGGGTCTAGGTCAACTGGCAAACTTTGAGGCCCGGAAACATCTCCTTGTGATCTGCTGGCTGAAGTCTGTGCAGTGTTGAAACTACCACCTCTGTCTTGTCTGATGAACCTGGCAAAGTACCTCAATAATGTTTATCCCTTTACCTTATTAATATTCATGAACAAATTTATGATTTGATGAATATTAATTGATTGACCTTTAAATGGTTTATGACATAATGGATTTTTTTCTATGCAACAAATGACTGTGTAGAAACTGAGCTACAATATTGAATGAGCAAACAGAGGAGATCAGACAGGTCCTATAGGAGCTGTCTGATCTAGGTCTGCTCTGTTTGCTTATGTCTCAAAATGAATCTATATGAAGTAAATTGTTAGGGTATTTATCCCACTGGTTTATCCTATAGACATGGTTTGATGCATTTAGAAACAGAGCAGATCCTGATTAGAAAGTTCCTGGAATGAGCAATTTGATAAGGATCACCTCTGTTTGCTCACACTCTATTGTAAATATTATTCTATATAGTCTACAGAGCAAAGAAAATTCCATTGTTTCATATATACCATTCAAAGAAGTAAATTAACACTGCACATGAAGTTTGTACACGAAGATTCATGGGGTTAATGTAATATATTTCACTTATCTAAATTGTCTAACATAAAACCTTATTCAGTTGTTTTACAGTGTTATGCTTTTACTAATTTTTTAATTTGGGGCCGAGAGTGTAGAGTCGCTGACACTCACTCAGCCCCTCACTGTGTGGGTCATTCGAATTTTCATGTGAGAAAGCCTTCCAGCTGGCTTGCGGTAGGTCGGTGGTTATACCCTGATGCCTCCAGGCACTCGGGGTCTTTCCTCCACCTGTAATTAGCTGGATGTCGCTATATGACTGAAATACTGTCGAAGAAACGGTAAACTCAAATATTCAGTCAGTTTTACTAATTTATAGGTTTCTCTCTTTTGTTCTAACCATTTTAAAGGTACTGTTTTTCAGCAAAGCTGTATAACCTCACTTTTGACATATTAAAGGATGATGACACAAGCCAAGGCCAAATGAATACTTGAAAGATTTCCATTGATAGAAAATGCCTATAATTAAGGAAAAAGTTATATACAATTGTTTGTCATATCGACAACTAGCTGAAATACATAAATATATGCTTTGCATCCACAAAATTCTTAATTTATCTTGATTGAAATAAAGCCTTCTTGATAAATATGCAAATGTTTTATAAAAACACCTCTCTTAGATGTACATCAAGACATGTTTTGGGCTGAATATTATACATTGTAGTATAGTCTGTTTCAATGACTGAAGGAGTGTTACAGTAAATTTCAGGACAATAATATTTCCTCCACCAATCACAGTTGAGGGAATGCTTTATATCATATAACCTTTCTACAATCTCTTAACCTTTAACCCCGTCAATGCCGAATATCTTTTTCTAAGATATTTCTTGTTTATTTATGACTAGGCTAACTGCTGTACTACAATATTGTTGTCCTTTATGTATAAATTAACCAGGTCGACAAATCATCTATAGCTACTTGATAATTTACAGACATCAAAGGTAGAGAAAATCTACTTTCAATTATGGTTGATATAAAACTAATATACTTTCTGGAAATACCTTTGTTTCAATTCAAGGAAGTCAGCTTTAGTGCTACCACTTAAGTAATCCTCTGGAAATTTATCAGAAACGTCCATATGATACTTGGCTCCTTTCTCAAACAGGTGACGGGCAATGTCCAATGTCACTCTATCTGTCTTTTGTTCTTCACCCACCTACACAAAGGGAAACAAAAATTTGGTCATATTCAATTCAATTCAGTTCAATTTAATGATTTATTGCATGCAACATGAATACATGTTTATAGTAATACAAAATGCATATCATATTCATCACAAAGAGCATGGGGAAAAAAACATTTTGTGTATAAAATTGCTGTTTCATAGAAAGACATTTATTATCATTACTTTATAATCATATCAGTTATTATAAACAATTTTTGGTAAAAAAAATTATATTTCAAAAAGCCCTACATTCGAATGAATGCCATGACCACTGGGTGTGTGTGTGTGTGTGGGGGGGGGGGGGGGTCAAGGTTATTTGGAGGTCAAGGTGCATGCACCTGTGAAGTTTGGAGGCTGAAGGTGGAAGGACTTCCGAGTTACAGTCAAGGTTAAACAGTGTGACAAACAGTCAGACAGACCTAAAACAATATGCTACCACATCTCTCAATGAATGGGCATAACAATAAAAGAGACAACAGCATGCTTATATTGAATATTTTACATACTATGCAGGAGTAATATTAAACAAGAGAGTCATTAAGGCTCTGTTCCTCTCACCATATTACAACTGATATGCATAAAAATATTTGTTCCCTTTCGGCATATCCTTTAATCATGATACAGCATTTTATTTTCTTTCATAACTATGTTCAAGAAAAAGGAATGACAAAAAATGACATCCCCGGCTCTCCCCAAACAAAAAAAGAGCACCGTTTATTAGTTTTTTTTTAAAACTGGGAGATAAATTTTGTCAAAATGGACAAAGAGTTATGACCTTGATGAGAAAGTAGCCCATGTAATGAGAACAAGTATATTTATAAAGTTTGATGACAGATGGGTAAATAGTTTTAACCCTTTCCCTCATAGAGGATACCATGAAAAGACCTATGTGAACAGCATAAAACCAGATCAGCCTGCGAGTAACTCGCAGGCTGATCAGGTTTTATGCTGTTCGCTGCTCCTCCGTGGTCTGGTAATGAGGATTTTACAATTAAATTTGGTAAGGTTTGAGTTTTGCTTTATGCAGATCAGGCTTTATGTGGTACCTATTGAGTACGTCAAAATGAGTCTATATGAGGGAAAGGGTTAAAGTTATGGCCATGGTTAAAGTTTTTCACAATGAAGGCAATTCCAATGCCAACAAAGACAACGACACCAGAGTGATGAGAGTACCTTGACTTTGTTTCTTTGAAAAACATACAAGCTAAAAAAGATGTGAATGGTTCCTTATTTGATAAGATAATAAGTTTTATTCTGAGAATAAGATACAAAATATGATAGAAATGACTCCAAGAATTTTGATCATACATATAGAACCAGAGCAAATTTTGTGCAATTTATTTTCCCCACATCAATTTAAAGAATCTCCAATTCTGTACCCTAACAGGTCCTGAAATTTTGTAACTGAAAACCATATTCAGAACATGCTATATATAACGTGTTCAACATTAAAAAAATGTGTACAGGCTGGATTATGAACCAGTTTGATTATAAATTGCTGGATTGTGGACAGGCTGGATTATGAACCAGTTTGATTATAAATAGCTGGATTGTGTACAGGCTGGATTATGAACCAGTTTGATTGTAAACTGCTGGATTGTGTACAGGCTGGATTATGAACCAGTTTGATTATAAATTGCTGGATTGTGTACAGGCTGGATTATGAACCAGTTTAATTATAAACTGCTGGATTGTGGACAGGCTGAATTATGACCCCGTTTAATTATAAACTGCTGGATTGTGGACAGGCTGAATTATGACCCCGTTTAATTATAAACTGCTGGATTGTGGACAGGCTGAATTATGAACCCGTTTAATTATCAACTGCTGGATTATTAAACTGCTGGATTGTTGACAGGCTGAATTATGAACCAGTTTAATTATAAACTGCTGGATTGTTAAACTGCTGGATTGTGGACAGGCTGAATTATGAACCCGTTTAATTATAAACTGCTGGATTATTTAACTGCTGGATTGTGGACAGGCTGAATTATGAACCCGTTTAATTATAAACTACTGGATTATTTAACTGCTGGATTGTGGACAGGCTGAATTATGAAGCAGTTTAATTATAAACAGCTGGATTATTTAACTGCTGGATTGTGGACAGGCTAAATTATAAAGCAGTTTAATTATAAACTGATGGATTATTTAACTGCTTGATTGTGGACAGGCTGAATTATGAAGCCGTTTAATTATAAACTGCTGGATTGTTAAACTGTTGGATTGTGGACAGACTGAATTATGAAGCAGTTTAATTATAAACTGCTGGATTGTTTAAACTGCTGGATTGTGGACAGGCTGAATTATGAAACAGTTTAATTATAAACTGCTGGATTGTGTACAGGCTGGATTGTAGACGGGCTGAATTATGAACCAGTTTAATTATAAACTGCTGGATTGTTAAACTGCTGGATTGTGGACAGGCTGAATTATGAACCAGATTAATTATAAACTGCTGGATTATTTAACTGCTGGATTGTGGACAGGCTGAATTATGAACCAGTTTAATTATAAACTGCTGGATTAGTTAAACTGCTGGATTGTGGACAGGCTGGAATTATGAAGCAGTTTAATTATCAACTGCTGGATTGTTAAACTGCTGGATTGTGGACAGGCTGAATTATGAAGCAGTTTAATTATAAACTGCTGGATTATTTAACTGCTGGATTTGGTAGACGGGTCCTGAACATATTATGAAGCCAGTTTAATTATAAACTGCTGGATTGTTTAAACTAGCTTGGATTGTGGACAGGCTGAAATTTAAAAAGGTTAAAGGATGTGGACAGGCTGGAATATGAAGCAATTTGATCATGATCTTTTGGAGTGTAAAAATGCTAGATTACTGAATCAGATCATAGATGCTCATACACAGAAAATACCTTCTGCTCCAAAATATTGCAAACTGCGTAAAGAGACAACCTGGGGATTATCCAAGCTGCACTCTTCTGTTAATGGCCAATTACCTTGTTTTGTGGGACTTCAGAGACAAAGTGAAGACATCCTTTGTTACATTTGTCCACAGCAGTTATATCTGCACCTGAATAAGAGAGATTTTTTTGTTATTTTCATGTTATCTATATTTAACCCTTTATGAATATATAAATATGAAAACTTGAGGAATTTTAAGTCAAGCCAAAAAAAAAAAAAGTTCCGTTTCTGGTCTCCTGACCATCCCTCTTTTTTAACAACCTACCCTAAAGTTTTTTTACCTTTCCACCTTTAAAAAAACAATTCTCTATTTTACCTTTCATTTCGTTTAAAAAAAAAAAATAAACAACCTAACAACCCTCATTTTTATTTGCTGGTGACCACAACAGAACCTTTTTTTTTTTTTTTTTTTTGGCCTTACTGAATTCAATTTGCTCTTCTTTATTTTCACAATGCAGAACAAACAGAGGTGGTCCTGTTTGTATCTGCTCTGTTTATCGATGTATCAAAAAATATCTTTATGCAGTAATGTGTAGTAGCTATAAATGTTTTGGCTATTTTTGGAGTTGATTGTCACTGTGACTGCACTTCAATCATGGCGGGACCGCCGTGGCCGAGCGGTTACAGTCGTGGACTACAAATCTCTCAGCCCCTCACCGCTGTGGGTTTGAATCCCGGTAGGGACTTCGGATTTTTCATGTGAGGAAGCCTTCCAGCTGGCTTGCAGTAGGTCGGTGGTTCTACCCGTGTACTCGGGGTCTTCCTCCACCTGTAATTAGCTGGACGTCGCTATATGATTAAAATACTATCACAGCGACGGAAAACTCCAATACAACAACAACTTCAATCATACATCAATTTATGGACGCATCATCAGTTAATATTTGAGTTAACATAACAGGGCTTGAAATCGCAGAGGAAAGGAGTTTAGTTTTTGTGAGTGACTAGAAAAACTCAGCTACAGAGGCCCTGCCTCTCTTTATAATGTGGATTATTACCTATGACAAAATTTTTCAAGCAAACTATCATCTTATTAGATTAACCATGCTAAATTTATTAATTGGATAAGTCCTTTCTTTATTTTGGACTGTACCATTAGTTGTTAATGGGGATGTGTGGGTTGATCTGGTCTGCATTGGGCACAAAGGAAGTCAAAAGTGCCCAGAGGCATTGTAAGAGTTAAACTTACATATTAAGATCTCAGCTTGAAAAGAAATTTTTCCCATAATTGATGTGTTGTTATATACCGACGATTAAAAGCTTTTTAAACAGGAAACCATTTTTAAGTCATTTGGTGCCAAGATCTTGGTGGAAATGTATGGCAACTGAATGTAAGAAAAGAGAAGTAACAATAGTTTAGCATCAAGCTTCAACCTGTAGTTTAAAGTCAAGAAAAATGGTTTTCTAGGAATCACAGGGGTTCCCCTAGCACAGGGTGATCCCGGCACAGGGGGGATTCTGGCACTGGGGAATCCCCTGGCACAGGGTGATCCTGGCACGGGGGGGGGGATTCTGAAAGTCCTTGTATTACCTTTTTCTAACAACAGCTTGACAAAGTGCAGGTTTCCCTCCTGGCAGGCTGTGTGTAGTGGTGATCTCCCCTCTCCTGTCTTCGTGTCCACCTCAATACTAGGCTGTGGTAGAAAGTAAAACTTTCATACTCATTACTGTACACTGAAGCATGCATACATCACACTTGAAATGTGCATAACAACACATTATACCATAGGTCTACAGAACCTAGCATTATGCATAAAGTAACATTTCTTGTTATGAATGTATACATGCAATAAATTTACTCTCTTTTTGATTATTAAATTAACAGTGTGGTAACAGTGTATGTTGTAACAATGTTATGGTAACTTTGTTGTTGTAAATACATGTGTATTGCTGCAACTATGTTGTGGTTAATATGTTGTTGTAAATACATGTGTATTGCTGCAACTATGTTGTGGTCAATATGTTGTTGTAAATACATGAATATTGCTGCAACTATGTTGTGGTCAATATGTTGTTGTAAATACATGTGTATTGCTGCAACTATGTTGTGGTCAATATGTTGTTGTAAATACATGTGTATTGCTGCGACTATGTTGTGGTCAATATGTTGTTGTAAATACATGTGTATTGCTGCAACTATGTTGTGGTCAATATGTTGTTGTACATACATGTGTATTGCTGCAACTATGTTGTGGTCAATATGTTGTTGTAAATACATGAATATTGCTGCAACTATGTTGTGGTCAATATGTTGTTGTAAATACATGTGTATTGCTGCAACTATGTTGTGGTCAATATGTTGTTGTACATACATGAATATTGCTGCAACTATGTTGTGGTCAATATGTTGTTGTAAATACATGTGTATTGCTGTAACTATGTTGTGGTTAATATGTTGTTGTAAATACATGTGTTTTGCTGTAACTATGTTGTGGTCAATATGTTGTTGTAAATACATGTGTATTGCTGCAACTATGTTGTGGTCAATATGTTGTTGTAAATACATGTGTATTGCTGCAACTATGTTGTGGTCAATATGTTGTTGTAAATACATGTGTATTGTGGCAATATGTTGTTGTAAATACATGTGTATTGCTGTAACTATGTTGTGGTCAGTATGTTGTTGTAAATACATGTGTATTGTTGTAACTATGTTGTTTAACTGCAGTCAAACCTGTCTTAAGTGGTCAATCAATGGAACAAGATAAATTGACCGCTTAACACAGGTGATTGCTAAATGAAGGTTAAACAAATAACAATATGCTAATTTGGTGATACTAAAACTGGCTGTTAAATGCAGGCTGACTGCTTAATACAGGTGGCTGCTAATAGCACAGGTTAAAATGTATGTTGTGGTAACTATGCTGTTGTAACTATATTCCTGTATGTTTGTTGTACTCAAAATGTTTGAGGAAAATACAAGATCTATCTCCTCCAAATGAAAGCTTACAACATAATGACTGATAAGGATTGCATATTAGTTCGGAGTCAATCTATGTGTGTTTGGGATAAGCCTCACCTGGGAGAGGAGGAACTCAACCATCTCTGTCTTGTTGTTGTAGATGGCGAGATGAAGACCAGTGAATCCATCTGGTTTGGGCTTGTTCAATTCTCCCGGACATATCTCCATTATCCTCTTGGCCGCCCTTAGAAAAAGGTACATATATTAATGGTCAGCTTTTTTTTCTGGATTTTTTGGAAAAGACTCTAAGAGGAGATATCAATTAAAATATTTCATTTTTAGCGTTGGCAGCCATCTTGTTCAGTGGACGGAATGATTTAGCAAATGATCACTCCTATTGAGTTTCTTTAAAATCTGCTTAGTGGTTTAGGAGGAGATATCCTTTAAAGATTTTTCTATTTTTAGTTCTGGCAGCCATCTTGTTGAGGCAGTCTAATATCATTATAAGGTCTGTGTATCAGACCTGAAGTAAACAGCAACCTTTTTATTTGTTAGCATTCACAAAAATTCAGTTGACTGGGATCTTTTTATTTAGAAATTGAGAGAAAGTAACCTTATTTGGCAGTGGGAATGGACTATCTGACCAATAATAAGCCTAAAAAAGGGCCTGAAGGTGTGCATCAAATATAACGCTGTGGCACCTTGGAAAGCCATGAAAATGTTTGCCTGAAAACTCACAACCTTTGGATCTGTGGATCATGTACATTACCATTCCATCACAGTGCCCTTCACATTTATGTCTGTTTGTTGAGTTTAATGTTTACAGTATTTCATTTATTTGGAGTCTCTACTTGAGACAGATATAGTGCTGCAACACTGCAGTATCAAGCCATAGACCTGTGGCATGATACCACATCCAGTCACATTATCCTGACACTTGGCTATCTAGTCCTGGAACTATTCTTATATGCTGAGCATCAAGCAAGGTAGCTATACCATTACTATTTTTTACAATTTTGGTATGTCGCTGCCAGGGATCAAACCAATGATCTCTCCCTCCAAAAGCAGACGCTCTAACCTCTCGACCACAGGGGACAGTCCTTTGCTTTTAAATCTTAAACCAACTATTGATAACAAAATGAAAAAAAACAAAACAAAGGGCTGCAAATTAAAAGCTCTGAACAAGTTTGAACAAGAATTTGAGCTTGTCATAGAAGTTGTGTGAAAATCCCAGATTGGGTGCATGAATGAATGAAGGACACACTTGAGGCAGCCGTTCCTGCAGGCGGTACAGAAGGGAGAGAAGCCAATGCTGTCCTGATAGTTGACCTGCAGACCTGGCCAGGAGAGGACCATGTCTATAATGTCTGGGATGCCCGACACTATAGCATCAAATATGGCCGACTGGCCCAGCACGTCCTGAAAATATAATAAATGTGATTGAAAATGTATGAAAGAAGTATGATAACTGGGTGAGGGCTCACCAACAAGTTCATGAAAGAAGGTCCTGAAAACAATTCTATCTCAAACAACTGAACATATGCTTTCAAGACAATAAGCAGTCCTTTAGCTCTTTTTGGTACAGCATTTATCTTAAAACCCTCTATGGCAAACAGAGCAGTATAACACTATTTTATTTTATGCTAACTGATGAAATACTGTGTTCTATCAGTGAGATAACATCCATATCTGACAGTGTGACTGATATACCAGAACTACTTTTTTTACTTTAATTGGTATGTAGCAACAGCTGGCATAAAATAAAAAGAAATTTTGTTTGTTTTGAGTGGATATGGAATATATCTCGTCTTAAAGTGATACAGTTTTCATCACTCACGCTACCAACATGTGAAAATATTGAAATGTATCACTTCTCGATGAGGTATATTCCATATCCCCTTAAAACAAACAAATATCCTCTATATATCAAAATTCATGTGGTCCAATCTCATATGCCATATTCCATTGGTGTGCATTGTAGTTAATGGAATGCTATGTGTCTATTAATTTTGATTATCGGTAGTTCTCTAATGATTAGTAAAAAGCAATTATCAATTAATGTTTTAAAATCCTTTTTATATATTAAGTACAGTTATCAAAATTCAAGGTATTTTTAGGGGGGGGGGTCTTAATTTTCTTTCAACTAAAAGATTTTCATAAATGAATTGTGTACAGTATGGTTGCGTGAAGTGGTTATGTGACTCTTCAGCACATCTCATATGCAGCAGACGACCTTGTAACCTACTACTTACCATAGGAATTCAATTCTATTACTGAGGAGAAAGGGATACTGTCTGAATAACTAGATTACTGACCTGGCTAAGCATATTTCTTCCCTTATTAATATGGTAACCATAATAAATGCTATACTCACAAATAATTTCTATAACTAGTTAAAACCAACCTTTGCATTAATGTCAAAATCATGGTCTCTCAAGACTTGTAGCATTTCCTTATTTTTCATAGAGACTGCACTGTGCACAGCTGTCTGCATGTTTTTATTGCTAACAGACTTTTTGGCCCCTTTCTGGATGAGAAACTCTACCATATCTCGATGACCTCTGAAAAAAAACGTAAGTCATGCAGAAATACTGGCTTTAAAACAATGGATTTTGTAATTGTTTGTTCACTGGGTTTAACTTCCCGCCAACAGTATTTTAGTCATTTGGAGATTATGTCTACTTGAGAGAGATATAGCGCTACAACACTGTAGTATCATGCAGTAGACATGTGGCATGATATCACACCCAGTCACATTATCCTGACACCGGGTCAACCAGTCCTGGATCTACCTTTACAAGCTGAAAGCCTCCTGATTATGGGGAAGATGCTCTAACCACTCGGCCACCGGGATCTGTGATTTTGTAATTATGAACAAGAGCCATGTTGACAACGAATGCTTGCTTGTTAGAGGATGTGTTGGAGAGTAGAATATTTCATTTAAAAAAAAAAAATTTTGGTAATGAAGACAGATGTTTGAAGTCATTATAGATATGAAACCCATGTAAAGACCTACTAATTCCCCTATTTTGAGGTCTACAGATAAAATGAAAAGTTCACTGTAACAAAAATAAGCCTGAAAAAAACAAAACAAAGGGCAATAACTAAAAAAATATGAAGGGTAGAGCTATTATTTTTATGTATTGCACTTCTCCTCATTGAGATTTATCCACCTATGAAGTTTCAAGTTGATATCTCAAATACTTTTTGACTTATGCTCCGGATGGATGGATTGACGGACGGATAGATGGACGGAACGGAACCTATTGCCATATCCCCCCCGCCTTCGGTGGGGGATAATAAAATGTTGTTATGCTGGAGTTTACCGTAACTGGGACAGTATTTCAATCATATAGTAATGTCCAGCTAATTACAGGAGAAAGAGGATCCAAAGGGTATAGACGAACCCAGGTAGAACCATCGACCCATCGCAAGTCAGCTGAAAGCTTTCCTCTTGTTGAAAATCCATGTGGCCCTGCTGGGACTCCAACCCACAGCAGTGAGGGGCTGAATGATATGAATTACAGCTGAACCTGTATTAGCGGTCACCTCTATTAACCCTTTCCCTCATAGAGGATACCATGAAAAGACCTATGCGAACAGCATAAAACCAGATCAGCCTGCGAGTAACTCGCAGGCTGATCAGGTTTTATGCTGTTCGCTGCTCCTCAGTGGTCTGGTAATGAGGATTTTACAATTAAATTTGGTAAGGTTTGAGTTTGGCTTTCTGCAGATCAGGCTTTATGTGGTACCTATTGAGTGTGTCAAAATGAGTCTATATGAGGGAAAGGGTTAAGCTGTCAATCTCAATTTTAATGGTCAGTTTTAATATCACCAAACTAGCACTTTGCTATTTATGTAACCTTCATGTAGCGGCCACCTCTGTTAAGCGGCCATTTTCTTTTCCTCCACTGTTTGACCACTTAAGACTGCCTCGACTGTAGTTTTAAGCTGGATGAAGTGGTTATGTATGGCTCCTATCATTATGCTAATGGGTAGATCAGTATTTTGGAACAGATTCCTTTTCTCAATGTAAGTACACATGCAGACATCAACCTTAGCCATTTTACAGCTGCCAGCCACTCAGGCAGGAAACAGAGGTGTCTAGACATGGTAGGTTCCACAATATGACAGTTTTGAATGTAATATTCAATAACAAATACCCTCTAATGGCCACCAACAGTGGAGTGTTCTTGTCGCCATCTTCCATATCCAGGAGAACGTCTGCTGTGGTAAACTGGAACAGCTCCTTGACGATGTCAATCTGCCCGCTGTGACACGCCTGGTGCATGGCATACTTTCCCTCCTTGTCCATCAACAACTGTATAACAACAAGGTGTGAAAAGTTCTGGGTCGAATTCCACCAAAAATTCTTAGCGCTAAGTAAAACTTAAATACTGAGGAGCAAATTTCATGTCTTGTTTCTCAACAAAAATACCCAAATATTCATTTCTTAACAAATACTGTTAGTTATTAAGGTAATAATTAATTTCAGCTATGTCATGTACTTGAATATTTCATAAAATAACAATGGTGGAATGTGTATCTATCTAGTTTAACCCTTTCCCTCACAGAGAAAACCATGAAAAAACCTATGTGAACAACATAAAACCAGATCAGCCTGCGAGTAACTCACAGGCTGATCAGGTTTTATGCTGTTCGCTGCTCCTCAGTGGTCTGGAAATGAGGATTTTGTAATTAAATTTGGTAAGGTTTAACTGTGGTTTTCTGCAGATCAGGCTTTATGTGGTACCTATTGAGTGCGTCAAAATGAGTCTATATGAGGGAAAGGGTTAAGAATTTAAGTATTTCTTAGCGCTAAGTATTGTTGGTGGAATTTGAGCCAGGACCGGTATTGTTGTTGTTATATACACCATCATTACACTAATGAAAAGACATATTCAACAGAGATATGGAACTGTCAGAAATAATGCATTTTCTTGTGAGGATAAAAAACACAGGTGAATGAGATTTGAATGAAATCTCGCTGCGACCCATAACATCTTACAGATGCCTGCAGACACTTAACAGGCAGTGTAACTCTAAAAGGGGTCTAATATCTAATGAGAGACATACATATTTGGTCTAATCGACAATAAATTGAAGAGAAAACTCAGTATATGTTTAACTGATATAAGCAATTTTACACATCTCTCACGGTCACATAACGTAAGGAGAGCTTCTCTTTACCTATATCAGAGTTGTGGATCTCTGATAGGTTATTAGGTCTTTGCACAAATGCCATAATCACTTGGCCCAAAGCATGGAGCAAAAAAATTAAAATTACAGAATTACTACTGTGAGACTTACAATGTGGTCAAACAGTATTTTGTATCCTAGTATAAATGGTCAGCAGACAGGATATAAAACTAATATGATTAACCCTTTCCCTCATATAGACTCATATTGACGCACTCAATAGGTACCACGTAAAGCCTGATCTGCAGAAAGCCACAGTTAAACCTTACCAAATTTAATTACAAAATCCTCATTTCCAGACCACTGAGGAGCAGCGAACAGCATAAAACCTGATCAGCCTGCGAGTTACTCGCAGGCTGATCTGGTTTTATGCTGTTCGCATAGGTCTTTTCATGGTTTCCTCTATGAGGGAAAGGGATAATGGATTTCTAGTTTCATTCAACTCAGATCTCCAGAAAAGTATACAGCTCTGACACACAGACCCTGCTTATAAGACAATGCTTTCTTCAAAATTGTCATGGAATCAGGTGATTTATTGGAGCGTACTAAAAGTGTTTGGTCATGTTCAATCCATTATTTCTGTGTAAGTTAAAATCATAACATAAACATACAAAGTGATGTCAATTTCATACACGCGCAAAACGTTACTTGGCATGCAATCCATAACAACAATCTTTATCTGATGGAAAGAAATCCCTCCTATAAGCGAAAATCTATCTTCCACCAGGTACTCAGACACAATATTAAAATGAATATGCAACATATATTTCTATTCAAATCTATACTGATCATCTACTAAGAGCAACTTCTATATCTATATATCATATACGTGGATTAAAGTAGAACTTCATTTAAATTAGTTCTTAAATTTCAATTCTGAGGAACAGATAGGTTTTATTGCCCAAATGAGTATTAGCCTTTAATTTCATTATGATTGTATATCCATGAAAATAATTGAGGAATTCAGCAAAAGATATGCTTTCATATGTAATTCAATTGAGTACCAACATATAATGCAATAATGTTTTCAGAATGAAGAGAATTACTCAATATAGTTAAAAAATCCACTAATATGAGAGTGTCATATCAAATTCATGCAGCATTACTGTATATCTACCAGGGATTAAGCAATGTTATGCAAACCTTAGACAATTACCTGAGTCTCTGAGACTTAAAATGGGTTTTGCTACAACTTAATTTGAAAATAATTGGGTATTTGTCCTATTAAATTGAGTAATTATGCAAGGGCGCAATCTATCTGTTCCTCTGACCCAGACCTTTTGACATTTCATGCATACCATGTGTGGGGCTTTCTCTATAATTTTCCTTGTTCTTTCTACTTCCCCAGCAAAGATGGATTCAAACAGTGCATCGAAAAGTTCATCCTCTGAACTTGGCAAAGGAGCTGGAGTTTTTTCAGGACCTGGGCGAGAGCAATAAAGCATCAGCAAATGGTACAAGTAAACAAGAGAGCCACAATAGCCCTAGATAGCTGACCTGTGTACCATCAGCCTAAAAAAAGTTTTATAAGTCACTCAAGATTTGAAACTGTAACCTCAAAGGTCAGCCAGATTTAAGATTTTTATCAAATATTACAATGCAGGGTTCTTTTTCAGATGTTTTCATATCTGGTATTAGGCTAAAATTTAATGGAGAAATTACACTTTTACCCAAATGTGAAAATTCAGAATGAAACTGGTTCACAATCTGGCCAAAAATTAATAAAAATAGATTTTTTCCCCCACAAAGGCAGCTTATAAATAACAATTCAGCAGGAATTTATCTTGATTCATTCAAATGGACCCCTAAATATGTAGGAAAAAAGACAAATTCTGAAAATATTTATGGTTTTAAAGTCAAAATGAGCAATTTTGTGTGTTGTAGAGAGCCCTACATACATTTCCTAGATTTATTGTAAATCATTGAGACTTTTCTACCATTTTTGCAAGTAAAATCCAATTTTAAGACTTGGGTGGTACAACTGCTTTCCAAAGACCATATTTCCAAAAAAAGTTTTAAAAAAATCCCTGTATAGAATACTATTCTGAGATGGCAATGTTTTTTTCACTTGTTAAAATTTCAACAAATGATGGACCTTTCCAGATGTATTTAACAGGCTACCCAATAACCACAAAGTGATAACAGGTCATCAAAGTTTGACACAACAGAACACATGGTTTTGTTTGTGATAATGTTTTCAAGCAATTGAACTAGCCATGTTTGAGAAAGGCAGGGTTTGATTTTCACTGCTAACAAGAGTGATCTTTGGAACACATGTGTCACCTGGTGAAGTGTGACAGAAAAAGTGTGACGCACAGACAGACAGATGACGGACAAGAAATGTTTGTGAAACATATATGCCCCCCTCATATGCCATAATATGTATATAGCTATATTACATGCAAGGAGTTTGCCTTCATAATGTTGGCTTGTCACAAAAAATTCTCAAACTTCAAAAATTTGAGTGAAAATATAATGTGCTAAAATGTGGAACTAAACATTTACTGAAATAAATGGGCTGGAGAAATATTTACACAAGTCCACAAAGGTTTAAGTGAAAGAACATTGTCATTCCTATTGATATGCAACAACTGTAAAATATTTGAAGCAAAGGTTTTCAGCTGGACAATGCTTCCTTAACACAATGTACTGACCCCTAAAGTCCATAGAGGTCTTCTTTATTAATTACTATTAAGTATATGTTAAAACCAGACACAATGAGATTTTGAGTTATTAGACAGTGCTTAAATCGTACAAAATATTTATAAGAATCCAACTTATTAATTTGAAAGGTTTTTACATTTATAAGCAACAACTACATGAGGTTAGGACCTTAAGAGTAAAAATAAAAAGAAGTTATCACTTGGGCAAGACATTTATATAATGAAAATATATCAACATATGACATTGTGAACTTGACCTTTGGATGTTGACACCCAAATCAATAGAGGTCATCTACTCATTATAAGGAACAGCCACATGAAGTTTGAGACTTAAAGGTCTAATAGAACTTCATGTTATCACTCGGACAAGGTCTGGTATTATACATACACAACATGTGACCTTGTGACCTTGACCTTTGAGGTAATGACACCAAAATCAATAGGGGTCATCTACTAATCATGAGCAACAACCACATGAAGTTTGAGACTTAAAGGTCAAATAGAACTTAAGTTATCACTCGGACAAGGTCTGGTATTATACATACACAACATGTGACCTTGACCTTTGAGGTAATGACACCAAAATCAATAGGGGTCATTTACTAATCATGAGCAACAACCACATGAAGTTTGAGACTTAAAGGTCAAATAGAACTTAAGTTATCACTCGGACAAGGTCTGGTATTATACATACACAACATGTGACCTTGACCTTTGAGGTAATGACACCAAAATCAATAGGGGTCATCTACTAATCATGAGCAACAACCACATGAAGTTTGAGACTTAAAGGTCAAATAGAACTTAAGTTATCACTCGGACAAGGACTGGTCTACCGACAGACCGACAGACCGACGGACCGACCGACATGAGCAAAGCAATATACCCCCTCTTCTTTGAAGGGGGGCATAAAAAGTGATCCCTATGTGTCACCTCTGCTAACAGCAGGTGACACAAAAACTGAGAAGATGCATTGCAATATACTTTTATCTTCTTTGGGCAGGTCAGGTGTGGTGTCATCTGACAGTAAACACTCAGGGTTGAAGGTCCAGGATACCCCGCCAGGGAAGTGCACCATGATGTCTCCATCTTCATCAATGCTCTCAACTACACCACTTTGTCCAGCCACCTAAAAAAAACATTCATATTCATTATTTCTTTTTGACAAAATATTTCAATGCTGGGGTTACAAATCTACCCAGCCCAAAATAAAGGTGATATTGAAGAATTTTCTATTAAAAGTCATTTATTTCATTTTATCTTCATTGTTACAAAATATTTCATAACAAGAGTGTTCTCTAAAACACCTGTGTCACCTGCTGAAGCGTGACAGAAAAAGTGAACAGACAGACAGACGACAAAAAAGTGATCCCCATGTGTCACCTCTGCTTACAGCAGGTGACACAAAAATGAAACTTCATTTCCTATAACAAGAATAAGATTACCTTTAGCATTTGATCATTCCAGCCACAACTGGCCTGCAAAGTTCGGAGCTGAGGCACTGAAGACAAAACTTTCACCTTCTCTCCTGGCACAAACTCCTTCAACTATTTTCAATGATAAATTGATATTAGTGATTGAAGCATCTCTAGTGATGAAGTTTTAAATATTTAAATTGAAATTATAATTTTACTGATTGAAGCATCTCCAGTGATGAAGTGATATTTATGAATGAAACGTATCTAATGATTAATTGATATTTATGAATATAAGTTGATATTTATTATTGAAACATTTCAAGTGACAAATTGATATGTACAATTGAAGAATTTCTAGTGATAAATTGATATTTATAAATGATAAATTGATATCTATAATTGAAATGATAAATTAATATTTATGACTGAAGCATTTCAAATGATAAATTGATATTTATGACTGAAGCATTTCAAATGATAAATTGATATTTATGAACCAAGCATTCTCAGTGATAAATACATTTTTTATCATTGATCCAAAAACTAAACAAAAGCTGTCAGAGGACAGCATGCTCAACTATTCAAAATGCTTGTTGGTAAATCAAATGAAATCAATTTCAATTCTTGTCCTTCAAATACTCTGTATATAATAATAGTCAGAAATGATAAACCTTGACAGTCTGATACCCATAATTTAAATATGTTTATGAAGTCTAAAATCAATCCAATGCCTAGTTACTGAGACATAAGCATAATAACACTGTGCCTGCAAAACTTAAACCAAATATCCAAGTTAGAAAAAGGCCATAATTTGTAAAAAAATTATGTCCAAGAGTTATCCTCCTTGGTTTTCTGGTTCCCCTGAACCCACTCCTAAACTTTCTAGTCAATACCAAAAACAATTCCTGAGATATAAGCTGGATAGTAGCTTGCATGCAAAACTTTAACAAAAAGTCAAAATCAAAATGTGGCCCTAATCTGCATAATATTCAGTCAAAACTATCTGCCATTATAGTATGATGCAACTGAACATATTAAAGAAGTTTCAAATCAAATCCATGCCTGGTTACTGAAATATAAGCATGAAATCCCTTGCATGCAAAACTTTAACCAAAATTTCTAAGTTAAAAAGGGGCCATAATTTGTAATATATTCCATCAAGAGTTATCTACCTTGGTTGTCTGATGTCCCTAAACATATTTATAAACTTTAAGTCAATATCTTGAATGGTTACTGAGATATAAGCTGGATAGTAGCTCGCATGCAAAACTTTAACCAAAAGCTGCAACGCCGACGGAAGCAAGGGTGACAACAATAGCTCTTATATTCTTTGAATAGTCAAGCTAATAGTGTGGTAAAAGTGATTATTGTGGGCTCAAATTTTAACAAACTTTCAAAAAAGCAATTCTGCAACACCTTTAAATTTCATATTGATCAATTCGTTAGTTTGTATGGGTAAAAGTTGGAAATTAAAAATAAAACACCTGAAAATTCTGATTTTAGCAATTTTTTTAATATAGTTTTATATAGAATAAGAAGTCATTTGGAAATCAGAAAAACTTGAAGTTCAGGAAAATTCCTGAAAACTTTTACCCAATAAACTTGCCCCTTGACTATCTGTTTCTTACGACATTCATATCAATGTATTTCAAAAACTCTATTACACAGTAACACTACTTCTGTTACAGGTAGCCAGTTTATTCCACTACTCTTTCTCACTATCTCTGTTGCAGGGTACATGTAACACTCTTTCCCACTACCACTGTTATAGGGTACCACTCTTTCCCACTACCACTGTTACAGAGTACCAATCTTTCCCACTACCACTGTTACAGGGTACCAATCTTTCCCACTACCACTGTTACAGGGTACCACTCTTTCCCACTACCACTGTTACAGAGTACCACACTTTCCCACTACCACTGTTACAGGGTACCACTCTTTCCCACTACCACTGTTACAGAGTACCACTCTTTCCCACTACCACTGTTACAGAGTACCACTCTTTCCCACTACCACTGTTACAGGTACCACTCTTTCCATACCACTGTTACAGGGTACAACTCTTTACCACTACCACTGTTACAGGGTATCACTCTTTCCCACTACCACTGTTACAGAGTACCTCTTTTCTCACTACCACTATTACAGAGTAACACTCTTTCCCACTACCACTGTTACAGGGTATCACTCTTTCCCACTACCACTGTCACAGGGTATCACTCTTTCCCACTACCACTGTTACAGAGTACCACACTTTCCCACTTCCACTGTCAGGGTTCGATATTAAGGCCCGACCGAACGACATTCACTAGTAGATTGATGGTCCGGTCCAGCTAGGTCCTAGGCTAACACGACCGACTGGTCGTGTTCTAAATTGGTCAAAGTTCGCAGAAATTTTATCTATTGACACATCAAAAGCACATAAATAACTGTAATGGCCAAACTATTGACCCTTGTTGTAACAGTTTCTTGGAAAACCCGTGTGTGCTATATTTAGCGGCATTTTCAGTAACAACCTTGACACGTGTTCACTCATTGGTTTGTGTTTTCAGAACGAGGCTGTTTCCCCCACGCACTTGCCAAGTTTAATGTCGTAATACTAAGCTAAGAATGCTTATTTCTTCATCTAACTTTTCATTTTATAATGTTTACGAAATCTTCGTATTATAATGAATAAAATAATAAGTTAAAAATGTTAGAGATGCAAGTTAATGCATGAACGCTGATCTTTTTATTATGCTGGGATGCCATGTATTACGACAATATACCTTTTTATGATTTGTTTTTACCGCAATGTGCAGCCGATACGAAAAATGTCAAACAGTCTTTTCATCCGACAAAAAAGACAATGTCAGTAATGAACGAAAAAGGTAAAGAGGAATCAAAGAAACTGTATGAATAGGAAACAGATCATTTTGCTTTAAATGGAATTGCTTGAAAATCATCAAACAAGAGACATTATCCGGAACTCGCATATTTGGAGATTTCCATGTAGGTACAATCAAGGTGTTCATGCAATGTTCATGAAAAGCATGTAACACAAGAGTAATTCTAGTATTATCTTTGTAGACCTTTATTCATATCTAACGGTAAACATGGAAAAAAAAACACTGTTAGGTATTCCGAAGTAAGTATATTGATCTAAGTATGGCATGTATGTGTTTTACACTTCGGTCTAGTTCAGTTAAGGTCAGGTCTAGTAGGTTTTCTAACTTACTGGACCACTGGTCCAGCTCTCAAAAAAGTAAATGTCGAACCCTGTCCACTGTTACAGGGTACCACTCTTTCCCACTACCAGTGTTACAGGGTACCACTCTTTCCCACTACCACTGTTACAGGGTACCACTCTTTCCCACTACCAGTGTTACAGGGTACCACTCTTTCCCACTACCACTGTTACAGGGTACCACTCTTTCCCACTACCACTGTTACAGGGTACCACTCTTTCCCACTTCCACTGTTACAGGGTACCAATCTTTCCCACTACCACTGTTACAGGGTACCACTCTTTCCCACTACCACTGTTACAGGGTACCAATCTTTCTTACTACCTATGTTATTGGGTGCCATTCTTCCTCACAACCTCTGTTACAGGGTACCACTCTTTCTCACTACCTCTGTTGCAGGATACCACCCTTTCTTTCTCACTACCTCTTTTGCAGTATACCACCCCTTCTCATAACATCTACTGCAGGGTACCACCCTTTCTCACTACCTTTGTTACAGAGAAACACTCAGTATAACTCTATTACAGAGTACCACGCAATCTAACTACCTGCATCATGGTACATCTGGACTATGTTACTAATGAAAGTCAATCACACCGTACCTGGTTTAACACAGACTCATGGAATGTCCAGCGCCCGGCCTCATTGAAGTCCACTGTGATGTCAATACCTTTTGATACGATCACAGTTCCAGTCTTGCAAAGACACTATAGTAAGAAAAATGTAACACCAGAATAAGTTCCTCTAATTATATCAAATCCTTATTTCACTTGGCCACAGCAAAATAATTAGAGGCACAGTAATCATCTGAAGACCAATGAGGAAAAATAAAATGCTTGAAAAATTGCAAGAAACAGAAAACCAAGAGCAATCGGCTTATCTTTCTATCATCATCGAAAACCCCTGATATATATTCTGTTATCACTTCTGTATATACCATGGGATTTTCAGTTGGCAAAACTTTGTTTTTATGAATATTAATCAGCTGCTTGCTGACCAATGAAATCACGCATAATATTTTGAATACACTTCGTTAAAATTAACATAAGCTGACTTATTGTTCCCATATGATAAACCACAACGCTTAGACGAGAAGTGTCACATCACCTCTACATGGTTTAACAAAGCTAACATTCAAAATCAAGTGCAGTTTCTCTGGTCAAATGATCCCTGCTGCAGCCCTGCTGTTTCTGCCATGGAACCAATGAAATGCCTTATTAATAATTCATGAGTATGAAGTTTTGCTAGCCAAATATCCCATGGTCAATTAAAAAGCAATGGGTAATGAGAGAATGTGGATTTTCCAACAAAGCGTTTCCACATGCACGGACTGCGAACTTTGCATGATGGCCGAATAACCACTCCTCAGACAATTCTTATTTTACAGTAGAACATTGTTTCAGGTATTGTTTTTATTAAATGCAAATACAGTTCGGATTTTGGTTGAACAATGTTCCACTGCACATTTTCATTCAGATGAGATTCATTATATAAAGAATTACTGATAACACCATTAACACATTGTATTCTTGTACTTACTACACGGACCAACAGAATGCTGCACTGGGTCCCTTAACGCACAAAACAAATCTTTACTTTACATTTTTGTATATTACTGATTTTCTTCGCTATTTTTTTTTTTTTATAATACCGAGTTAATGACAACCGAAAGCTTCATAATAAATTGTATTATGAGGTGAGTTGCATGATTTTAAGAACCTGCCAAACATTGCTTTGAAAAAAAGTATTAAAACAGCACTAGTAAGTCAGGGTACCTCGGTCATATGATCTTCCCACGCCCCACGGCTCTGCTCAATACTTCTCAGAAGGTCCACATCTATCTCTATCTTCACTTTATCACCCGGCTTAAACCGCCCCTCCTCCTTCTCCCCTGGGAGAGCCGTTGCTCCATCCTCCGACACCACTGGTGGGGATGACTTGGCAACATCATCTTCATCACTTATCTCTGATTTATAAACAGACACTATCTAAATTTCATTATCTGAATCTACCTATTTATGTTCAAGTGTTCAATACCTTTGCTGGCTTTTCAAAAACCTCATTATGATAACTATATATTTTTCTTTTTATATTTAAAAGCAGCTCTTCACAGATGAAATCAGTAGAAATAGATTTTTTTTTCTACTTTCCCTCATTAATGAAAGTCTTTTTCTTTTCTGACAAATAAACTCAGCAAGTAAAAGTCATATTCTTTGTAAGAACGCTATTTTTGTATGTGCCCACTTTAATGTTCGTTTAAATATAGAATACAGTGACACATTCTGCAACACTGGCATCAACACCAGTTCTGGGTAGCACAGGGAAACTATTTCAAATGAGGCCATGTTTTTGTAGAACACAAATTTGAATATCCCAGGTTGTTTTTTAGACAGAAATAAAAAGAAAAGGAATCAGTGCCACCAAAATATTTTGAAAAATGCCAAGTATTTGGATATAAACAAGTTGCGCAGTAACCGGGGTTCAACTGTATATGCAACCAAATATACATTTAAACAATTTAACATTTAATGACACATTATACCGAGGTAATGCTTACTCAGGAACGGCAAATGGTCTTTATAGTAGAAGCCTCCGGAGCTGGGATTCACAGACTGGATGTCAAACTTGCCCTTGTAACCAAGGCGATACACATTGGTGTACCCATTCCCCCAGGTCACTTCTGCAGCATCACGGTCCGTGTCCGGACTGAAGTTGACAATGGCAATGACCTCTCCAGATTTTCCGTTCCCACCTGGTATATATTTTACAATATTTTGGAATAATATCTTTAGAATTAATTATTTTGACAGTTTAATATCTTTACAATGAATCATTTTGACAGTTTAAGTGAATTTGTTGTGATCAGATGACTGGTTTTAACTGTACTAAACTCCAACCCCGGGTACAGGTTTGACTGTACTAAACTCCAACCTCGGGTACAGGTTTGACCGTACTTAAGTCCAACCTTGGGTACAGGTTTGAATGTACGTAACTCCAACCCCGGGTACAGGTTTGAATCTACTTGACTCAAACCCCAGGTACAGGTTTGATTGTACTAAACTTCAACCCCATTTTTGTGTGATTGGTCATTAAAATTGACATAAACTGTGTTTATTTTTTATTTTTCCTTTTCTTTGCTTGTTTCTTAGCTGGTATTCTGAGATATTGTCCTGCTAAATGAATCTGTTTTTTTACACTCATTTGAATATGAAAAAAATTTCTCTCTTCCAGAAGTACTGGCTCAGTTGCACATAATCAAAGCATTTAAAATTGTAAGACCCACAGGCATTCAGCTTAAAGGATGTATTTTTTATGTGCAACAAGATACATAAAAACTTATAGCCTTGGTGTTGTGTTTAATATTTAGAGTGTTTTTACCCTTTTTGATATTTTACATCACAAATTTTTCCTCCACACCTGCCAAAGTCCCTGTCCCCCAAAAAGTAAAACAAGAGGCCCATGATGGCCCTAAATCGCTCACCTGAGATAAATAGATTGACCCAAGGAACATCTGTACCAAATTATTTTAAAATCTGGCCAGTAAGTTTTGAAGAAGATGATTTTTAAAGTTTTCATATTTTTTTTTGTAGCCATGGCAACCAGAGTTCTACATGGATCAAGTTTATTTTAGCAACTATTGTGAAGGTTGACCCAAGGATCATCCCTGCAAAGTTTAATCAAATTCTGTCCAGTGGTTTCAGAGAAGATGTTATTTAAAGGTTTCTCTATAAACATATAAGGCAAATAAGCCCTGCCCCTGGCGGCCATGTTTATTTACGGATAGGAATTATTTTAGCAACTTTGGTAGAGGTTGACCCAAGGAACATCTGTACCAATTTATTTTAAAATCTGGCAAGTAGTTTTGAAGAAGATGATTTTTAAAGTTTTCATTTTTTATTTTTTTTTGTTGCCGTGGCAACCAGAGTTCTACATGGATCAAGTTTATTTTAGCAACTTTTCTGAAGGTTGACCCAAGGATCATCCCTGCCAAGTTTAATCAATTTCTGTCCAGTGGTTTCAGAGGAGATGTTGTTTAAAGGTTTCTCTATATACATAAAAGGCAAATAAGCCCCTCCCCTGGCGGCCATGTCTGTTTACGGATCGGAATAATTTTAGCATTTTTGGTAGAAGTTGACCCAAGGAACATCTGTACCAATTTATTTTAAAATTTGGCCAGTAGTTTTGAAGAAGATGATTTTTAAAGTTTTCATTTTTTTTTTCTTTTTGTTGCCATGGCAACCAGAGGTCTACATGGATCAAGTTTATTTTAGCAACTTTTCTGAAGGTTGACCCAAGGATCATCCCTGCCAAGTTTAATCAAATTCTGTCCAGTGGTTTCAGAGGAGATGTTGTTTAAAGGTTTCTCTATATACATATAAGGCAAATAAGCCCCGCCCCTGGCGGTCATGTTTTTTTACAGATCGGAATAATTTTAGCAACTTTGGTAGAGGTTGACCCAAGGAACATCTGTACCAATTTATTTTAAAATCTGGCAAGTAGTTTTGAAGAAGATGATTTTTAAAGTTTTCAAATTATTTTTCTTTTTGTTGCCATGGCAACCAGAGTTCTATATGGATCAAGTTTATTTTAGCAACTTTTCTGAAGGTTGACCCAAGGATCATCCCTGCCAAGTTTAATCAAATTCTGTCCAGTGGTTTCAGAGGAGATGTTGTTTAAAGGTTTCTCTATATACATATAAGGCAAATAAGCCCCGCCCCTGGTGGCCATGTTTTTTTACGGATCAGAATAATTTTAGCAACTTTGGTAGAGGTTGAC